>CM076580.1:240042598-240420164 GCA_034641835.2 Pinus albicaulis
TTGATAGGTCAATATTAACAATCATTCCCTTTTTTTTTTTTTTTTATTGATGATGTTCATTGATTCCTGGGCCACCCCAATTGCTTCATGGATTTTTCTTCCATCCAAAAACCCAAACTATTCTTTAGATATATTTGAGGATAAAATTGGTTTCAATCGAATGGAAATAATCTTGGCTATAATTTTGTAAATATCATTACAAAGGGAAATAGATATGAAGTCTTCAAAAGAGCTCAGAGCATACTTATTAGGAATTAGGGAAATAAATGTTGAGTTAAAAGGCTCATGGATGCCTCCCCTAGCTCTGGATTCCTCCAGCATCTCCACAAGATAGTCCCCAACGAAATCAAAGAAATTCTAGTATAAATCAACTGACTAGCCATCTGGTACAGGGATATTGTCCTTTTGCATCGTGTTTAAAACATGTTCAACCTCCAGTTTGGTGACTGGAGACATTAGCATATTTTTTTCCTCCTCCTCTGCAAAGCGGGGAAAGAGCTAGGCCACCCGAATAACTTCAACAATAGTTGAGACTTCGGGGACCTTGAAAATATTTTTGATGTAGTCCCTTCCCATTGAAGCAAGATCCATGAAATATTTTTCCATGTCGTCCCCATCCGGAGTCCTCATTTCCCATATAGTGTTTGGATTTTTCCTTCCTTTTTCATAGTTCTAGAAGAACTTTGTGTTTTCATCACCTACTGATAGCCATATCGCTCAACTTTTTAATCTCCAAAGTTTTTCCTAGTCAAGTAATAAATTCCTTATCTTGAGTTCTAGTGTTTTTAACCTTTCCCTCTTCTCCTCAGTTTCATAGCTATCAGCCTCTGGACTTTCCATCCTTTCTGGAGTCTCTTCAATAATCATTAGTTCTTTTTCCTCTTTCAACTTTTTCTCTTTAGCCTAGAGAATCATTATGGATTTTAGATATTTGAGGTTGGACATGAAAGAATGAGCACATGAGATATTGGAGGACTCATCCCTCAACCTCCAAGGGTCCTTAACGAGGGCTATATAACTAGTATCTTTCAACCATCCAAAGATGAACTTGAACGGGGATCCTAGTTTTTTGCATAGTCCATATAGTTCCAGCAGTATACGGAAGTGATCAGAATTCCATCTCGATCCCACCCACTTCCTGATACTGCCATTTTCGTTGATGAAACTTTCCTTGATGAGAAAAATGTCCAATATTTTTTCCACCCTAGCTTCTCCCCACTCGCTTTTTCCTCCAGGTGGGAGTGTTCTTAATAATATTTATGTCCATAAGCTTGCATTCTCTAATTTTTTTATGAATTAATCAAATAGTGGGTCAACTTGAGCTTGAGGTCCCCAGGTTTCAGATATGCCAAGAGAAAAATTTAGGTGCCCACATACCACCAGATTGTGGAGCTGCATGAAATCATTTGAAAATAAATTGTTCCAAAACACCACACTATCCAAAATCAGCCCATAGATGTTGATCAGGGTGAAGTAGTACAAAGTTCAAGGGAATAAACCTCCACCCCTGTAGCTGATTTCGAGCTCCAAGAATTATTATTCTGGAACTTATTGTTACAAAAACCAATATCAAGGCCACCCGATCTACCTTTGGCATCCACAGTTACCAAAGACTAGCCTAGTAGAAGTTGTTAGTCATCCCTAATTTTCATACCTCAAGATGAATAAGCATTGTTTCCAGATTTCTAGAAACAAAGTTCATGAGCATTATGAGTTCTAGAAATCTCACAGCCTTCATTTCCCTTAGGATAATTTTTTCCTTTTTTTATTTTTCCATCATCTTAACTAGCCATCACTAGCCCAACACTCTTGGAAGACCCATCCTGTGTTCAAGCCATATTGTTTTGCCCCAACTGTCACTCATTTTTCACCATGTCTTACCTTTTGGCCCAAATCCTCTGTTTTTGTTATCTACAAAATTCCCTACTACTGATCAAACCTACTAATCCAATAATCTTGATGACTCTTCCATAATATTCCCAGACACTGATTGTCTCTACAAACCCTCTAGACAATCAAAATGCTAGATCCTAGGTCTTCAAAACACACTAAGCTTATCACAGGTCCTAACTTACAATTGGTAATCCCTAAAGTCTAAATGCCTATCCAAAATCCAAATCCAAATGTCCCCATTAGGTCACCAAAGGTTTCACTGAGTTATAGGATGGATTTGGTGCCCAACAAGTTATGCCTTCCTGCATAAAGAGGATTGCAATCAAAGGGGGCCCCTTGGCTTAGAGTACAAACATTGCAAGGGATAGCAACCCTTGTTCACATATTTTTTTTAGCCAAGATGACCACTAGCAACAAGAGGAGGCAAAGTAATAGGGCATAATCATCACCAAGAAGCAGACCCAAACAAGACAAAAACAACAAGCATATAGGTAAAAGAGTATCAGAGTTTTCTTCGGTGGATTAACAAAACATTGATGACAAGAGCAGAAGCCTCCTCCTTAAGGTTTTTTCCAAAATAGCACTACCTCACCTGCACTAGGAGAAGAAAGACAAAGGGTATCAGGTTAAAGAAGACCATTTTTTTTGCCAAAGGATAGAAAAACAGTGTTTTTAAGGTAAAAGGTCAGATTATGAGTTATTGTCAAAGAAAGGGAAAAATGTGACCTCGATTTCTGCATCTCAATGATAGGCTCCCAACAAAGGGCCTCTATGCCAAAAAATATTGCTCCCCAAAAGATTGGCAAAGGCAGGAATAAACATGTTTTCCGAGAAATATTTAAAAAGGGGTGTTCAAAGCAGAATTACACATTGAAAGATAGGAAACCCAACCTTACAAAAGTTGGTTTGGGCTTTTTAAATTTATTTTTCAAAACAAGTATAAAGGCCAAGTGAACCTTCCTCATGCATCATTTGCACTTTACTGAGGAGAAGAAGCTGTTGAGAGGAAATTTTCTGGGTTTTCGGGCAAACTGTAAAAATTTGGCAAGCGCTACGTGTTGAACACGACGCTATGCCCTTGGACTCTAGCGCTATGCATAGAGACGAGGTAGGCAGTGTAATATTACACTGCGCTATGTGCTCGCGGGGTGGCGCTGCGTGCTTGGGTTGGCACTGCACGCAGGCATAGGAGCGACCACTAGAGTCTGTTTTTACACCTAGCACTACGCCCCGACGCCCCGACCGGCCTGACGCTATGTGCAGGCGCTGCGCGCAACACTTCAGAAAATTGTGCCAAAGGTTTTCAAAATCGGTTTTTTCCTCTACAAACCCTCTACAAGTTGAAAAAAGGTTAGTCAACCTTTCTTTCCTTTCCCAAATATTGATTATCAAAGAGGTCATCCATGATTAGAGATTAACCAAAACCCTAGATTATGTAAGAACAAATTGTCATTGTCTTTGAACTAGGGTTATAAGAAGGATTGGTTTTCATACAAAGAGAATACTGAGTTGTATAAACCTAACCTCTACCACCAAGTCCAAGCTTTGAAATTTGTCCTCACCCTAGCTTCCCTCTTTGCAAAAGTTTTACCTACACCACTTATTTTGCTCTAGATACCCTAAAGAAAACTCAAGGTTCCTTTTACTGTTTGGACCAGCCATCATGTCAGAGAGTGATAGTCACACTAGTGATGATGAGAGTCATACTCCCACCAAGCCAAAACATCATGGGTGAAGAGCTAAAAGGTTTGAGCCCCTAGACACCACTCCAATCACTTCCTCTCCTATGATCCTTTCATGCTTCCAGGATGTAGGATGCTACCATTTTTGTGAGAAGGTCAAGAAAGTTGAATACCATCCAGACTTAACCAGGTTGTTTGCTTGTAGCCTACAAAACCACCAAGTTAATCTAGTAGGGGTCCAATTTGAGCTTTCGTCTGAAATCATTTCCAAAGCAACCGGTATACCAGATGTTGGTGAGCTTTGGTTCAAACAAAGGAAACTGGATTTGAGTTACTATGGGCCTTATTTGAAACCCACCTGTCAACAAAATTGCAAGGCTATTTTTCCTTTTTCTTATCTGCTAGAGAGGTATGTAGCATTAATGAGGCAGATTATCAGTTTCTTCACATGTGAGGGAAGGTATTCCTGGCTCTATTCATATCATATCAGATTGCTGATGCATTTCACCAAAGTCAAAATGATGAACCTACCTTATTACCTTTTCTGAAGTATTGATAAAATGGCCTCTGTTGTCAAGAGGAAAAGCTATGACCACCAAATGCCTAGCCTCTTTCATCACTCCCTGATCAAGATGACTATCCTAAACTAGCTAGAGAAACAAGGTATATCTTGGGAGACCTTCATCTCACATGATGTGTTTTCAGACCCCTGGGCCTTCATCCAACAGAGCTTGCCTTCCACTTCACAACCATATACCTCCACACAGCCATCATCTCCCCACATGCCTTCTCCACAAATAATTTCACATATTACTTCCTCCCCTGATTTACCAAGTGAAGGGGCTGAAAAAAGCCCTAGTGAAGGGAAAATAGGGGGCAACAGTGAGGAACAAGATGAGACAGATAATGATGATGAAGGAGAGGACAATGAAGAAGAAGTTGATGAAGAGGAAGATGACAAAGAAGAAAATGAGGAAGAGGAAAGTGGCCAAGAAGAAAGCAACAATGGCCAAGGGCAGAAAGATGATCAAGAGGACAGTGAAGAAGAGAATGAAGAAGAGGAAAGTGGCCAAGAAGAAAGAAGCAATGGCCAAGGGTAGCAAGACAGTGAAGAAGAAAACAAAGATAAAAACATTGAACATGATGATGAAGAGGACAATGACAATGATGATGAAGAAGAAGATGACAATGAGGAAGAATAGGAAAACAGTGAAGAAGAAGAACAACCAGATGAGGAAGGCAGTTATCTAAGTGCCCAAAACAATCCAAGAAAGAGTCATGATAGTCATGACAGCTATCATGACTGTCTTGACAAAGATCAGTCCATAGAAGACATAGAAAAATCAGAGCATAGTGAAGGAAAAATTGATGTCAACATTGCCTTTGAGACTCCCATGATTTCCCCTCTCTCATGCACTTATCATAGAGGGAAAAGGAGTGTGTTTGCTGCCTCTAAGAGGCAAAGGGCCACCTCCTCACAAAATATCAAAACATCGAACAAATGCAAAGAAAAAATGAAGAGTGTTGAGCCAAAGGCACCGGTCAGGAGGAGAAAAAGGATTAAAAAGGTTTCTCAAGGCCCTCTCTTTGTTGATCTAGACAGTGATAATGAAGACCAAGGGATAAACACAAAATTACTCCTCCTAGAAAAATATGCCTAGCTTCAAGAATGGGAAAAGGATTTTGAAAGAGCACAAAGGGTCATCTACTATTACAAACAGGAGCAAAAACATTTCAAAGAGGTCAAGAGGGGCCTTGCCTTGCAAAAGAAAATGGTCAAACATTATGCAAGGAAGAGCATGATTGCCAATGCTAAATTGAGGCAAGCCCTCCTAGAGCTATAAGAGCTAAAAAGGCCCAAAGTTCATGAAAAACTTAGGATCTTGGCTGATGCTTCTCAGCAGGTGTCTAAAACCCCTTGAGGGGTCTACCCACCAATTTTAAAGAAAATTTGGACACTTTTTGTTTTTTCCAAATTTGGGCCCCTAGGAGCGCAACACCCTAGGCGCTACACTCTTTTTTGGGGCATCCTAAGCTGTTAAAGTTTATATTTTTGGGTTTCTCATGTCTCCATAAGTCTCCAAAAAACATTTCAGATCATTTGGAGCATTTTTCCCCCTCAAAAGGTCAAAAAACACCTCAAAAATGACCGTTTTGCCTCCTTTTCAGGCCTGGCGCTGCACGTTGAGCATTCATGGGAGATTTGATTTTTGAGCAGGTAAATGGAATCCATTCAACACAAATCAAGTATTTCTGGAAATTATACTCTCCAAGCTTTCCAACGAGCCATCACAGGCCTGAATATGATGCTGGGAAGGGGTCTAAAACTCAGCTGCAACAGATCCCAAATTTTGCTGATATGGAGCTATGCATAGAGACAACTTTTTGCCAAAAAGTCAACAAAAGACACAAATTAATGGCAAATTAGTTTTTAATATTTTCTTGGATAAAACACTCCTGATTTGATTAGGGAGTTATGTTTTGGTGTGTTTCATTTATTTCCTTATCTCTTATGTGTCTTGGGCCTTGCATGGACATTAAGCACATTTATGGCATTTATGACTGAATTAGGGTTTTTGGAAGCCTCTTAGGGTTTCCACCTCCTCATTTGCTCCATAAATAGGGCATGAGGCTCTTGTATATTTTTTTGGATGTTGATGACTTATGCTGAATTAATACATAGTCCCTTGAAGCCTTTGATGAGAAATTGATGTCTTGGAGCTTATGCATGATCTGATTCACTTGTTGATGGAGAAGGATTGTTTACAGGATCCATAGGCCTAGTTGATGGTGAATTTTTCTCTTGTTAATGTTTTCTAAGTTTCTCATATGTTTTCCATCCATTTATGCTGCAGTAGGACAAAAAATTTAGACTAAGATATGCTTGTTGATGGCACCTTAGATCTGTTTGTTTCCTTCACTGCCTAAATATTTTCTTCTACTTAAGATATGTTAGAGAATTCATCTTTTGCTCTCTATTAAGTTTTTGGCTTGTCTATTTTCTTGAATGATTTAGATCAGTTAGTATCAATTATGATTTATGGCTAGCCCTGCATATTGTTACCTCTGAAATACTCTGTTCTTGAAATCCTCTTTTGAAGCAGCTTTGCCTACCGTTTGTCAAAGAAGTATGTCTTAATCATGCTCTTTGCCTTACTTAGCTAAAATTGTCTCAAGGAACTCTCATAGCTGTCACTGTGGATGCTAGGGTTTGTCTCTTCTTCTATGGTTATGGTTACTTGTGAAACTTAAATGTTTTTTCCTGCTCTTGATGATAAAACCCATGAAAGATTCAATAATTTTTTCCTTTCTATGTTTTATCTGAATGTTGTCTTGGTTGATTATCTACTTTCAGTCTGAAATCAAATGGATTAGTTTTGCTTAAGCCTTTGATTCTCTTGCTATGCTTGTAAATCTTCTAACTCCCTCAATTTACAAGTATATAAAGGATTCTACTTCTACCCTTTATTAGCTTGTTGTTCCCAAGTTTAATGTCCATCTCAATGATCCTTCACAATCTTAAAGATCCACCAACCAAGTTAAATTTCCTTGCAAATGCTCTTGAAGCCATTAATGAACTCATTCATGACCTTGTTTGACTCAATTTCCCAATGACTTAACAATCTTCCTTGTTTTCTATCTAAATACATCTGAGCATCATACCCTACCAAAAACAATCAAAATACCCTGCACTTAACATCTACCCTAAAATCAACCCTAATTAGAAAACAAGTTCACATCTTTGCACCTACTAGAGAGATCCCTCTATGAATCCAGGAAGGCTAGGTCCTAGGATTCCAAAGCTTGGTTTGATGTTACCTTGTACCTTTGTATCTCAATCAATCTAGAAAATTATGGGGAGCTTCTAGCATAATCAATATGTCAAGAATATTGATTATACAAGAAAACCCTCCAGCGTATAAAGAAAGAGCCTATCAGATAAAACCAATGAAGTTAAAAGAAGAATAGTAAAAGAGTATCGTGAATTAAACATAAAGATAAAGCACATTTTAGGGATAAAGATGTTTAAAGGGATGAAACGCTAGAAAGGGTTTAAAGCCCAAAGATGATTATAAAGGCCCAAAAGGCCAAATTAAAGGAAAATCATTGTTTAAAGCCACAAAAGTAGATATATCAACGAAGAAGGCCACCTCTCACAAACGCATTTTCCTCAAAAGAATACAAATTGAATGCACAGTCAGAGATATTTCCTAAAGACAGCTCAGAAGTTATTGCCAGCATACTAAAAGCTTAAAAGGTCAACAAAAGTGATTGAGTTAATGAAACTTGATGTAAAAAATCAATTAATAGAGCCAAAAATCTTGAAACTTCTCCATGTGCCTCCCAAAGGCCGAGAAGCCATAACTTTGTATTAATTGAACAATAACTCTTCCTTTCACTCCACCTCCTCATTTTTCTATAAATATCATATGAGGAACCCATTGTAAATGTTGGTTAATGGATTATTTATCAAGTGTAAATAGTTATTGAGGCTGCTGAAGCTCTATTTGTAATTGAAGAAAGATAAGCTGAGATGAGAAGTTTGAAGCTGTAAAAGACTCACTGGACTTGAAGATTGTAACTAGTTTGAACATCAAATATATAAGCTGATTTATGGGATCCTGGTCTATGTCAATGGTGATGTGTTTCTTACTGTAATTGTTGTTTTTATTATGTTTTCCATACTGTCCACTTTCTCTGCTAAAGAACAGCAAATATAGATTAGGATTTACTGTAAAGTACCCTATTTCTCACTGATAAATATTTATCTTTAGGTTTTCTTCTAACTGTGTTTTTGAGGATAATTCAATAGAGTGTGACCAGTCAAGGAATGTTGGTGAGCCCATTTCTTTCTCGGTAAAACTTGAGATATTGTCCTTGAATGATATTTTCATTATATGCTAAGTAAATTTAAACTAGGGAAGTCTATGGTTAGCCCTGTCCTCTAGTTTATCTCCAACAGTTGCTTTGAAAAGATCCCTAAGAGTATGCCAAAAGTAGGATAGGTTCAAAGTCCTTAATTAATCTTAGGCTGCTCTCTGTTTTCTTATATGTTTTCTACTTTCTAAAGGTAATCTGTTAGATTACTGGAGTGTTGTCTGAAAAGTGTGCTTTAGTAAAAGTTTTCCCAAAGGAGTCTATGGTTTGCCCCGTCCTTTGGCTTGCTTCAAACAATTACTTTGAAAGGCTTTTCTTGTTTAGTAAGTTAATATATTCTTAAATGGTTATTAGCTTTTCTTTTTTCACAACACTTTGATGTTTCATGCCATAACTCAGTCTTAAAAGATCCTTTGATATAGATGACTTGCCCCATAGACCACACTTGAAAGTTGTTGTACAATTAAATCCTTTTGTGACTCCATAGCCCAATGGATTGATACTGTCTCTTATTTATCCTATCAGTTGAACCATTCTATCAACTTATTCACATCTTTACCCTTCAAAAGACTTCCTTCATTTTGATAATATCCTACCCAACCAAAACAAACAAACCCTTGTACTTCATAACTAGCCTAATATCATATCTTTTGTACATATTTATATAGAGAGATCCCTCTTTGAATCCGGGAGTGCTAGATCCTAGGATTCCAAAGTGGTTTTGATGTAGGCTCTGCAATGTTTGTTCTTTCCAATATTGCAAATTACAGAGGCCTAACATACTGGCGACCATACTGGGGATAGTATTGATTAATAGATAACTTCACAACTCAACTAACCCCTATTCCTAAATGAATCAAGTGTCACCAAGACTGGTTATTATTGATTGTTGATGGTGAAAAACAACCAAACCTTTGAAAACAAGTAAAAATCCTTCACCTGGAAACTCCATTGATATTCAGTAGGCCTGCTGACCCCACTGGTTTTTCTTAAGACTCCACTGGGAAATTCTTTCAAACCCGGTTAAGAAGACTTTGACAATTGAGTTTTCTTTGAAAAAGACTAGTTAGCCTCTTAAAGACTGTCATATTTGGCTGAATTTTTCTCATTATTGGGTCTAAAAACATCACATATTGGCTTCTAGAAGAATTTACACTAGAGCCTATCCTGACCCAAATCCTCCTAAGATAGTTGATAATCCAGAAAGCATCCTTAGGAAATCTCCTAAATCCAAGACTTCAACTATTGTCAGACCAATTCCTAGAGCTAACTCTGTCCCTGAAAATCTCTTAGCTCTGCAAGATACACAAGTTGACTTAAGAAACCAATTCAGAACTAGGTCACTTGATGATATAGATTAGATAGACTTTGAGTCTCCACACTCACCCCAACATAGTGGTGAACATCTTGGTAGTAGAGAAACCACCCCACCCGACCTTCATTTCATTTATAACTTTGGTTTTTCTCATCCTAGATATACTCAACAGTCTTTTGCTGGTCCAAGCACTTCTGTTATTCATACACCCACTGTTCAAACTACTCCATTCCATCCTCCCCCTCCTTTCATAAACCCTCCACTTGTAAACCCCCCATTTTTTCCACAACCTCCTATCATGGTAGCCTGGTATACCCCTCTAGCCCTTGCTTTACCTTTAGCCAATTTTCCACAGGACTATCAATCCAAGATCCCATTATATGATGCTAGTGGTTCCATTACTGCTCAAATACATGTGGACAAAATGAATAATTATTTTGATAGAAATGAGATAGATGATGAGACCATTAAACTCAGATTATTTGCTCAAATTTTAGGGGGAGAAGCAAGAAAATGGTTCAAAAGCTTAACCCCTCATAGTATTAGTGATCTCCAAGCTTTCCATCAAACATTCATAAACAAATGGCAAGTTAGGAAGAACCCTCTCCAAATACTTTCAGATTACAACAGCCTCAAGAGAAATACTGGGAAAAGTGTTCAAGATTATTGCACTAGATTTAATAGTGTTTATAACGCACCACCCCCAGAGTTGAAACGTCCACAAGGCTCAGCCTTGGCCTAATTCCCTGAAGGATTTGATCCTGAAATGGCCTATCAGCTAAGAAAAAGGGATCCCTTAACTCTAGAAGACATGCAGAAGGGGGCTCTTAGTGTGGAAACAATAGGACTGAGAGGAGGGTATCATATAGGAAAGACACTGCACCTTCTACATCTGACCCAAAATTAGACCATATAGCCAAGAACATGGATAGGTTGGAAAAGATGATGGAGAGGTTAGTTGTCCAAACAAATGCTCAGAATAGGAACCAACCTCAAAATCAGAATCAGAACTTTAGGAGAAATCAACCTCAGAACAGACAAAGAGATGTTGATCAACATATCAGACCTCCTTTTCAAGAAAATTATGTCAATGAGGATGAAGAAACTAATGAACAAATAGAGGATGATCACATAAACATGTTGGGAGTAAGCAATGAGGATTCTGATTTCCTCCATGAAAGAAAACAAGGTTTATATACACCTTATGATGATAGAAGACCAGAAACTGAATACTATGAACCAGACTTTGAAAATGCCATCATAGGATCACCCAAACAATATGACCTAAGAAGTAAAAAGAATCAAGAAACTCCCAAGAAGAAAACCTCTGAAAATTCTGCCAAAAACATCCCTGTAAATACTTCCAAAAAAACAGTAGAAAATCATAAAACAGTGGCTGAAAGTTCTAATCCAAACAAGGGAAAAAACAACCAAATCAATGAAAAACATAGTGGTGACCCTAGCAGCACTAGCATTTCAACTAATGCTCCTGAAAAAACCATTTTAACTGCTGTAAACAGTAGAAATCAGCAAGCTAATTTTGCTGATGAATCAGTAACTAAAAAGGCTGAATCTAACATTTTGAAAAATCAGATTCCCTTTAGCCTAGAGAATGAAATTTCCAAAATCAAAATCTCTGTCCCACTCACTGAATTAGTCACTCAGAATGTATATAGATGTCAGGTTTTAAAAGCTTTGAATATAGAATAAATTCATGATACTGTTAACTTAAATGATGATACACCAGAGCTTATGTTTGGTCTTAAGATTGAAGGAAAATTTCAAGAAGGAACTACCCCTCCATTCTACATTATTTTGAACATCCATGATAATATTTTTCACAATGCCATGCTTGATTCAGGGGCATCACATAACCTCATGCCCAAAGTAATAATGGAGAGACTAGGCCTTGAAGTAACTAGACCTTATAAAGATTTATATTCCTTTGATTCAAGCAGACTCAAATGCCTAGGCCTTATAAAAGATATTTGTGTTAACTTAGCTCAAATCCTAGCCAAAATATTAGTGATGGACATTGTACTCGCTGATATACCCCAAAAATATGGCATGCTTCTTTCAAGATCATGGGGTGCTAAGTTGCAAAGTACTATGCAGAAGGATATGTCTTATGCTACCATCCCTGTCTTCAGTCAACCTAGAAGACTTTATAGGGAAACACACATGAAACACATGGTGAGTAACCAAGAAAGACCAGAAAACTCTCCTCTTTATTCCATACATACTAACCTTGACTCATTCATTCTTTACAATGATGAGACTCTTACTGAACAAGACTTAGTCATTGAAACATCACCCAATGTAATATTCCCTTCACACCTAAACATAGGGGCAACTATAGATGAAGAGGAAAACAAGGAGAAAACTAAGAGACAATTTGCTAATTCAGAAAATCACAGCAAACAGATCACAGGTCTTGAGGTCCAGAATAGTCATAAATATAGTGCAGATCATGAAAGTCAAAGAATAAAACCTCGAAACATTGAAAATCTTGAGGAACAAAACAAAAATCAACATAGTGCAGACCTGTAGGAACAACACAGTGACAGATTAGGCAGACAAGACAGAGAAGACAGCAATGAAATCAATGATAAATCTGAAAACGGTCCTCTTTGGAGTATGATTTTTGAGGAGTTTTGCTCTAAAACTGGTGCAGGAGCAGGCATATGGGTGCATAACACTGAAAACAATCATGCTGAGGGTCATTCCTATAGATTAAACTTCCAATGCACAAGCAACATAGATCAGTATGAAGCTCTCCTTTTAGGCCTGCAATTATTGAAAAAAATTAGGGGCCAAAAGAATAACAGTTCATGGAGATTTAGAGTTGATAATTAGGCAAGTAAATAGGGAATACACTGCTAAACATCCCAGACGTAGAGCCTATAGAGATGATGCCATGGACTTGTTAAAAACATTTGCTGAATTCCAACTTAGCTTTGTCCCAATGAATCAAAACATTCTTGCTAATGGATTAGTGTTCACTGCTAGAACTTGTCTAACACCTTATGAAAGCAAGCTATGCACCACCCAAGTCAAATATAGACCATCTTTCCAGGATAATGAAAAGTATTGGCAAGTTTTTGATGGAGATAAACAAATAGAAGACTTCCTACAGTCCAAAAATGAATTTGAAATACCAAACTCAGATTCAGAGTATGAATAAGATTGTCCTATTGAAGAAACCCCACTTTTTGAGGAAGAAAAGTCTCTTGAGATTGCTGAAATAAATCTGTTAACCCATCAACCCAAAGATACAATAGAAAAAAGCACAGATTTAGAAAATGATGACTTAGAGGTGCTGCAATCCAAAGATCAAAGTTTTCCAAAAGGACTGTTCCCATTAGAAGAATTGTTTGACTTGAATGATGTTGCCAAAAAGCCAAAATTGGAACCTACTGAAGCTGAAGTGGAAGAATGCAACATAGGCAGTGAGGAAAAGCCCAAAATAATCAAACTGTCTAAAACACTGCCAGCTCATATCAAACTGAAATACATTGAGCTGTTTAAAGAATTTTCTGATGTATTTGCATGGATTTACGAAGATCTGAAATCCTCTGATATAGAAATACTCTAGCATAAGATACCCCTCAAAGAAAACCAGAAGCCTTTTCAGCAAAAATTGCACAGAATCAACCCTGTTCAATTACCTCTGGTAGAGAAAGAAATTAGAAAAATGTATGATGCTGGAATTATTGTCCCTGTTAGATACTCAGAGTGGGTGTCTAATCTTGTATTTGTTAGGAAGAAAATAGGAGAAATAAGGCTTTGCATTGACTTTAGAAACTTAAACAAAGACTCATTTAAAGACAACTACCCCTTGCCCAAAATGGATCATATCTTACAAAGGGTAGTTGGTTCTAAAATAATTTCTTTGCTAGATGGCTTCTGAGGTTACAATCAAATATTGGTACATCCTGATGATCAACATAAAACAACCTTTACTACTCCTTGGGGTACTTTCATGTATTTGAAAATGCCCTTTGGTTTAATGAATGTTGGTGCCACATTTCAGAGAGCCATGGATATAGTAGTCTCAGAAGAAATACGTTACTTCATAGTGATTTAGTTAGATGATATCACTGTCTATTCAAAAACAGATGAAGAACACCTAATACACTTGAGAAAAGTCTTTGAGAAATGCAGAAAATATGGGTTATCTTTAAATCCAAAGAAAACATTGTTTGGCCTCCAAGAAGGTAATCTTCTTGGACATATCATATATGAAGAAGGAATAAGGATAGACCCAAAGAGGATCAATGGTATATTGCAAATCAGTCATCCCAGAAACATTAAGGAACTTCAATCTTTCATTGGGAAGATTAATTTCTTGAGAAGGTTCATACCAAATTTAGCTGAACTCCTTAGAAACATGACAAATATGCTTAAAAGTTAAGGAGGAGTTAAATGGACCTTAGAAGAAAAGAAATCATTTGAGCTGGTAAAACAAGCACTTACCAAAATACTAGTTCTTATCAGTCTTGATTTTACAAAAGATTTCTTCATTTTTTCATTTCCATCAGAACACACAGTAGATGTTGTCCTATTACAGAAAAACATGAATGGACAAGAGCAGCCAATTGGATTTTTCAGCAAGGCATTAGGAGATGCACCTCTGAAGTAAAACATAATGGAAAAACAAGCCTTTTCCTTGGTCAAAGCCTTAAAAGACTTCAGAGTTTACATTTTACATTCCCACATTATAGCATTTGTGCCTCATTCAGTTGTAAAATACATGTTGACCCAAGATCCAGATGGCAAAAGAGGAAAGTGGATTGTTGTAATTTTAGAATATGACTTAGAAATCAAACCCACTAAGCTCATAAAAGGTCAAGGATTAGCAAGACTTATGGCTGAATCCAACTTTCAAGCTCTTGATATAAACATGTTTAATGCATTAGATGAACAAGAGGAATTGACAACTCCCGTTATTGAAGATCATTTTTTGAATTCATCTTGGTATGCTGACATTTTGTATGTTTTTCTTCATCTTAATACTCCTCCTGGTTTGTCTAAAACAAAGGCAAGATTTTTAAAATTGAAAGCTGTAAATTACTACATTTTGAATAAATGTTTATATTGAACACTGTTACCGATGAAATAGTTAACCTCAATGTTACCTACTTTTTGAAGTATCAAGAAAAACACCTCATTTTGAAAAAGTGGCGATGCAGAATCAAGAAAAAAAAATTTGAGCATGTTTTTGGCACTTTTAAGTTTTTTTCATTTTGTTTTTGTTTTTTTTATTAATTTTTTTTTTTGTTTTTGTTTTTTTATGTGATGTTTTTTATGTCGATTTTGAATAGTGGTGGTGTATCATCACCAAATTTTTTTTATAGGATTGATTTTGACACTATAGATTTTCTAATGTCTTCTTCTTCTGTGAGATGTTTATTTTTGAGTGCATTTATGTACTTGTGTTATAAAAATAAAAAAATATTTTTTTTTTAAAATAAAAACTTGTAATGATATCTTCACTTTTTCACATACATAAAAGATGGAAAAAGGGTCAATATTCTAAAGTTTATATTTTCTACATGTTTATGTATTGTTAAATAAATTTTCAATGCACATAAAAAAATTGTCGCTAAAAAACCAATATTTTGAACCATATAAGAAAAAAATACAATTTTTCAATATAAATACAATGCAAAAAATACACTTTTACAGACTTTTTGTTGGAAAAAACATGTTAAATAAACTAATTTTTGGGAGAATTTTAACCAAAAAACTTAAGAAAATAACATTTTTATTGAATTTTATGTCAAAAAATAATAGCAATCACATGTTTTTTGCAAAAAAAAAGGGTTGTTCTCATAAAATATCAAAGTCTAAAAATTACAAGTAAAACTAATTAATAGTTCTAAAAAATAAGCTTTGTTTGCAAGCATAACTTAAACATCATCAAAAATATCAACTAATATATTTTCAACATCATCTAGAAAAACATTGATGGCTTCTTCCGCAGCATTTTCTTCTTCATTTTGATCATTGTCGTCTTCTAATGGATCTTTCATGTCAGCAAATCTTCCAAAGTGTCCCTTTCCAATCATTCCATATAATGGCAGTTGAGGTTCCTTTGTTTTTTTTTCCACACGTGATTCATTAAAATCTCCTTTCCTCAAACCAACTTCTTGCTTCGCATCTGGAAGGAATTTAAGAGTGTTAATTCTTTGTTGAATAAATTTGCATTGAACTGGGTCTTTCTCATTGGCAATGCAATTTCTTCCTTTTAGTAGGCAACATGCTAATAGTGTACCTAATCATCAAGCACAAAAAAAATAAGTAAGAAAATTAGTATGGAGATATAAAAAGTAAAAAAGATGATATTTAAATTTAAATTTGAATAATAAAACTTACCTGAACCTGAGAATAAATCCAAAACCCATTCTCCTTCATTTGAACATAGATATATAAGATAGTTAATCAATGCTTGTGGTTTTTGATAAATGTTAACTATATCTCCTTTTGCATCTTTATCCTCATATGTTAGTTTTCTTACCACTGCATCATAAACCAATACTTGACTATGACTCTTCCCATCTACTCGATTCATAATAATATGTTTATAGCTATCGTCTTTTGTCCAACATTCAACATGGATGAACTCACAATCATTTATAATAGGCTGATCTTCGGAAGAAACAATATTTGACTTTTGCCTGTAACATAACATAGTAAAAGTTCAATTAAATTTTACATGAATAAAATTTTTTAGGAGGAATCAAACATACAATTTCAAAGTCTTACCATGTAAGTTGCATCCTTGAGTTTGCTTTACCCTTGAAGCTTGTTAATAACATTGGAAACTGTGTGTCTGAATGAAATGTCACAAATCGCTAAAGTGGTGATGTTGTCACTTCTTGAAAACCCGTAACCACTTTACTAAAAGCTTGATAAGTATATGGTTCTCTATCATATTCAATGTCTGGGAAATTGAAACCATGAGGAATATCTGCAATAACTAGGCCATATTCCCTTTTAGGTATTATTGATGCAATGTCTTCACAGTCACCTTGTATTATTTGATATTGGACACGATCGAGCCCATTTCAAATGTAATGATTAAGAGTAGGATCAAGTTCAACATTCATAAGATGCTTCCTTCTCATGTTCTCCATATTTATTTTTTCAATAAAGATTTTGAAAGTATTTGGAACTCCATTTCCATCCTTCTTCGACATCTTTAATGACATATATATATATATATATATGTATGTATGTATGTATGTATGTATGTATGTATGTATGAGTAATAAAATAAAAATAGTTTAAATATGAATAAAATGAATTTATAAATCAACATACCTTATTGAATGCAATATAAAACTCCTTTAGTGTTGATGTAGAAGTTTCTTTTGGGTAGTTGCGTACAACATCATCCCAATTCTCTTCATTCAACATTTTAACCATGTGTTCTTGTATTTTCATAAAAAATTACTGACTAAATAAATCAAGTTAAAAGCATTATGTATAACAAATTATACCAACATCATTATGTTTTATTTAAAATAAAATTATAATGAAAGAAAAATAAGAAATAATTCAAGAAACTTACTTTTGAAATTCTGCACACATTTCTTCCATTGATAATTCACCCGACTTCACACGGGCTAATTCTGATTTGACTAATTTATCATCCTTCACACCTTGCATTGTTCTCCAAGGTGTGATAGTCATATCCTCTGGAAGCTGCTTCATTTCAGGACCCCCCTTACTGTTGGTACATATTATGGGTTTACTCTTTCTAACCTTCTGATTTTTTATGGAAATATTCTCCCACCGATCAAAAATCTCATCAATCAAATCCCATACCTCCCTAGTTCTAAATTCCAACTAAAAAGTGTTATCTGTGTCTCTGAAGATATTTGTATTCAATTTTCCATCTTTTACTTTTTTTTTCATCAATTTGATAACCTGTTTCCATTAAACATTCCTTTCGAAATGCTACACTAACTTGTGTCTTATCCCCACCACATTTTTCTATGAATTCATTATGAATAAATCTGACCCTTTAGATGAAAGTCATTTTCATTCTGTACTCATTATCTGCATTATGATCCCATCCCAATAACTTTGATTCTATTTCTATTAAGCCAGCGTAAATAATGCATTTCATTGTTTGAAAAAGATAGTTATTGGGATATTCTGTAATCAATTTTCTCTTAGCCTCTATCGAATGGTTCCCTCCAATTACATAATATTTATAATCAAAACATTTTGTCTTGTCAAATGCTTGTTTGTTGGGAACCTAACATGGATCGACAAGAACCACATAATCCACCACATGCACATATGGATTGAACCTGAAAAATGTTTTCAGATTATGTACATGTAGGTGATGGGCCTTTCTAATTTGATACTGAGATTGTCCTTCATCTGGGCCATAAAATTGGTTAACATTAAGCTCAAATGTTTTGCCACCAAGAATTAATTTATTCTTCCTCAACTCTTGTCGAATAACATTTTTTTTTGTTTTAATAATGCCATCCTCTAACTCAGCACCTAGTGTTATGATTTCTCTGCTTCCGTGAGAGCTTTCAATTTGTTCTTCACTACTCTCATGACCTTTACAGGTTCACCAATATTTGATTTCCTAGTCTTATTGGATAACATATTAGTTTTTTTATAAACAAGCTCTCCTTCATGAGGTAAAAGAGAGACATTTTTGGCGATTTTTCTTTTTGGTGTCTGATCCGTTTTCTCCTTTTGCACAACAGTTCTAATCTCCTCCTCACTAATTCTATCATAATTTTCTGTTTCATGTTCGACACCTTCAAAAGAAACATGTTTAAGTTTACTAGATTGACCCCCCTTAGTGACTCTTGGTTGATCCCCTCTTTGTACTGTTGCAGTGTCACGAGCTATTGCTCTTTGCTTCAATTTCCTTTCCTTTGCTTTGTCTTTGTGGAAAGTTTTGATCACATCCATAACATTTGGCACCAACATATAAATACCATCAAACATGTTTGAAAGACTTGGAACAAAATCCTATGAAACAAAATAAAACATGTCAATGATCAATAATTTATAAAAAATTGAATCATCCTTACAATAATGCATAGAGGAAATAAAAATAAGCAGACTTACAATGTTATTTGCAATGTTGCTTGATATTTCTTCAGAAAATTTTGAAGATATTTCATCTGTGTCATACTTGACGATTGATAGACGATATCTAACCTTCTCACGTTTCTGAGCCTTCCTTGCAAGAACATAAATAGTGTTTGTATTCGGGACCATACATATGTCTTGTACTCTGCCCATCACATCATATGGCTCATTTAAGTCAATCATACCACAAATCAGATAGATGTGTATATCAGCCTCCGTTTCACTGTCTTCAAGATACCATGAGAAATCAGTTTTATCTATTTCCTCGGCGTTCTTCCAATCAGAAATAAGCTTTAATGAACCTAGTGCCCCACTTGCTTGAATTTTATTAGTGTGTGCAACAATGTCCTTATTGCGTCCAACAGTGTCCATAGTGCGTCCAGCTGCAACTTTAGATTTGGGAGTTGTATCCATAGTGCGTCGAGCTGCAGCTGTAGATTTGGGAGCTGCTGCCCTAGGTGCAGAAACATTCACAAAAATCTTTTTTGATGCCATTTTCCTGATTATATATATATATATATATATTAGTTAATGGAAAAATAATGCGGATAAAATAAATTTAATAAACAAAATTTATTTCTAAAACTAAATAGCTTGAAATTAAAGCAGTAAAATTAACTATAAAAATTTTCATTTAAAAACAAAATATTATAAATCATATGTATATATATCTATATAATATGTTTTGAATACATTTTATAAAAAATTTTAAAATGTGTTTAAATTGTATAAAACAATTTAAAAAAAATAAACTATTATTTTCAAACTTCAGTTTTTGTTTAATATTAAAAAAAAAACAAAAAAATTACTAACTATTTATAACAAATGTTAAAATTAAATTTTTTTTTTTTTAAGGCAATGATTTTATTAAAAAAACTTATAATCTTTTAATATATTTTAAAATTTTAAAATTTAATTTTACATTACATAGCAATTGAATAAAAATAAACAAAATAAAATAAAATAAAAATTTATTTTACTTTACATAGCAATTAAATAAAAAATTATAAACTCAAAATTATAAAAAATTAATATAAAAGTTTATAAATTTATATAATCTTTTAATATATTTGAAAATTACAAATTTCTATTTCACATTACATAGTAATTAAATAAAAATAAACAAAATAAAATAAAAGCAATTAAACAAAATAAAAGAAAAAATTAATTTTTTTATAATGTTGTTTTAATACCTAAATTTAAAAAAAATAATTAAAAAAGAAATGTAAATATTTAAATGTTAAAAACAAATGTTATAATATTATATATTTTTTTATTTTTTTAATTGTATGGTTATATAGTTTTTTTTTTTTAATTTATTGTATTGTTATATTAAAAAAAATGTTTTTTATTTATTTATTATATTGTATTGTTTTTTTCTTTAATTATATAATGTTTAAAAACTAAACATAATTGTTATTTAATAATTTTTTTTTTTAACAATTATTATATAACAATGTTTTTATTATATTATATAACAATTTTTGTATTATTTTTATATATAACAATGTTTTTTATTAATTTGTAATTGTTTTATTAAAACAAATTATAAAAAAAAAATTTAAAAAAAAAAAACAACTTTAAAAAAAAATTTAAAAAAATGTTTTATTAAAACAAATTAAAATAAAAAATTAAAAAACAAAATTAAAAAAAAATCAAATTTAAAAAAAATTAAAACTAAAAAACAAAACTTAAAAAAAATTAAAAATTAAAAAAAAAAATTAAAAAAAATTAAAAAAAAAAATCATGGGGCTGCCGCAGACCTAGATCGTGCCCGCGGGGTGCCGGAGGCCGGCTGAGCGGCACCATGGGGGTGGCCCAACCAGCCTTAGGGCCCCCGCTGGGCGGGAGGCCGATTCCGACTCTGGCGCCCCGCGAGCACGGTCTACGGCAGCGCCATGATTTTTTTATTTTTATTTTTCATTTTTTTTATAATATAATTAATAAATAATTATTAAAACATTATTTAATAAAAAGAAAAAATAATTGTTAAAAATATTAAAATATAACAAATATATATAAAAAAAAACAATTTATTAAATAACAATTATGTTTTGTTTTTAAACATTATATAATTAAAAGAAAAAAACAATACAATATAATAAATAAAAAAAACATTTGCTTTAATATAACAATACAATAAATTAAAAAAAGAAACTATATAACAATACAATTTAAAAAAAAAAAAATGATATATAACAAAACAATAAAGAAAAAAAAAATTGAAGATTTAAAATTAAAAAGAATAAAACTAAGATTTAAAATTAAAAAAAATAAAATAAAATAAAATATAAAATAAAAAAATTCTCAAATAAAAAAAAAAAAACATTTTAAATAATGAAACCACTGATATATTTATGATAAAAAAAACAAATAATTTTTTTTATAATATTACTATTTTTTTTATGTGCATGGTCGTTTTATGGATTTTTCTGTCTAGATGAACCTATAAGTCTTAAAAAATAAATAAAAAATCTAAATTTTTGTCCTTAAAACCCTAAAAAAATTAGTTCTTTTTGCATTTTCTTCACTAAAAAAATATAAAAAAATTAAGGTTTTTGAACCTAAAAACCTTAAAAAAAAATAGTTTTTGGACACAAAAAACTATAGAAAAATAGATTTTCCCCAAAATCGTCTTTAAATTGACAGAATAGAAGGAAAACTAACCTTTGAAATGCAAAAAGCTGTTGTCACCAATGCCAACACAACGCCTCCACAAAATTACGAATAGCAACACAATGCCTCCAATGCCAATGCAATGCCTTCACGAAGTTACCAATGCCAATGCAACACCTCCAAAAAATTACCAATAGCAACACAACGCCTCCAATGCCAATGCAATGCCTCTACGAAGTTACCAATGCCAACGCAACACCTCCAGAAATTTGCTCTAACAAATACCAGAAAAATTGATGTGATGTGATGAATAGAAACAATCATTCTTATTATATAGCGAATATTGTCTGATTGGTTTACTGTTTAACGAATGTGGGATTAAAATTTCAAATTTAAAATATTTACATTTAGTTTATTATAGTTCATACTATAGTTAAAATACTTATTATTTGCATGTAGTTATCATAGTTAATATTTTATTTAATATTTACATGTACTAAATGTTGAATAATTCAAATATAATCTTAGATTAAAAATTAAAATATGAAATACTTACATGTAGTTAATTATAGTTAATATTATACATAAAATAGTTGATATTTACATGTAATCAATGTTTAAAATCATGGGATTAAATTTTAAAATCTAAAATATTTACATGTAGTTAATTATAGTTAATATTATAGTTTAAATAGTTAATATTTACATGTTGTTATTTTTGTAAATATTTACATGTAGTCAATCTTAAACCATTCAAATAAGAAAATTATTTTAGTTTCGAAGACATGCATGAAAGAAATATTTTGTGGATATTTTGAACAGAAAGTATGGTGAAATATTTGAAGACCAACAATTTATTAATAAATTTTAAAATATATTTTAGATGAATATAACGTAAGTTTAAAATTTAAAATTTAAAATATTCACATGTAGTCATTATAGTTAAAATAGTTAATATTTGCATGTAGGTATTATAGTAATATTATAGTTAATACTTACATCTAGTCAATGTTAAATCATTGAAATAAAAACATTATTTTAGTTTGGAAGGCATCCATGATAGAAATATTTTGTGAATATTTTGAATATAAATATCGGTAAAATATTTCAACACAAACAGTTTATTAAAAAAATGTTAAATACATTTTTTGACTAATATTTGTACCAAATATTTGAAATGAAAATTTTGGAGGGAAAGTTTTTTGCAAAATTTTTTGGGGGGAAATTTTGGAGGGAAATTTTTTCGCGAATTTTTTTGGAGGGAAAATTTGGAGGAAAATTTTCAGTCTTTAAGCTATATATTGTAAGTGGGAGAGGAATTTGTATCATTCAACCTATTCTTGTTGAAAGCCATGGTTTCTTTTGATAGCGAAGTTTTTCTTTGTACAACATCAACATCTTCGTCACACAACAACTCTATTCAGAGTGATGAATATAACGGGAGTTCGTTCACCATGAATAGAGAGTCAAAAAATCGACTTGGTCGTAATCCTAAAGGATGATGAGAACAAAATTGATGAGGCGCAACAAAATGAAATTTTTGTAAATCGAGCGCCAGTTATACCACTTACTCTTAATCCTAAGGATTATGAAAGCAACTGTGATGAAGGGCCTGATGAAGAATTTCCAAAGTCAAAAGTTTCACTTCGTCCTAATCCCAAGGATTATGAGGACACCATTGATGAAGAGGGAGATGAAGAATATCCACTTTAGCTTAATCCTAAAGATTATGCGAGAACAACAAATGAAGAGGGGAATGAAGAATCTATGGAGTTAAAATATCCACTCTGTCCTAATCCTGAGGAGTATGCCAGCACCACTGATGAAAAGGGGGATATAAAATTTCCAGAGTCAAAATATCAAATTCGTCCTAATCGTAAGGATTATGCGAGCACCATTGATGAAGGGGGGAATGATAATGTTTCAAAGTCAAAACATCCACTTCATTCCAATCTTAAGGATTATGCTAGCACCACTGATGAAGAGGGAAATGAAAAATTTATAGCATCAAAATATCCACTCCGTCCTAATCCTAAGGATTATGCAAGCACCACTGATGAAGAGGGGGACGAAAAAATTCCAGAGTCAAAATTTCCACTTCGTCTTAATCCTAAGGATTATGTCAGCACCATAGATGAAGAGGGGAATGAAGAATTTGCAGAGTAAAAAAATTCACTTCGTCCTAATCCTAAGGATTATGACAGCACCACTAAGGAAGAGGGGAATGAAGAATTTGCAGCGTCAAAATATCCACTTTGTCTTAATCCTAAGGATTATGCCAGCACCACTGATGAAGATGGGGATGAATTTCCAAAGCTAAAATTTTCACTTCATCCTAATCATAACGATTATAATTTAACCACTGATGAAGGGGGGATGAAGAATTTCCAATAAATATAGATTCAAGGCATTCACTTATTCCTAATCCTAAGGATTATGAGAGCTTTAGTGAGGAAGGGAAGGGGCAGGATGAAGAAATTCTAGTGAATACAAATTCAAAGCTTCCACTTATGCCTAATCCAAAGGATTATGAGAGCGCCACTGAGGAAGGGGAGGATGAAGAGTTTCTTGCAAATGATAATTTTAGAGGCACAGATCTGAATATTGCATTTTCTCCAAGTGACCATTTCAAAGACACTCATGGTGATGAAGAATTGAATCCTCCCAGGGAATAATTTGAAAGCATGGGTCAAGATGGTGAAGAATTTCTTTTTAGTGGGGGTTACAAAAGTGCCGATGATTCTTGTGAAATGTTTTCTTCAACTGATGATGGTAAAGAAATTTTTTTAGGAAATGATGTTGATGAATTTCTTAACTATGTTGAGGATGATGATAGTGGGGATAATATCCCTCCTAATGGTGATGAAACTAATTTTACAAAGGATGATGGAATGATGAAGTCGTTGCAAGAAAATATTGCAACTAGGAGTAGGAGTAGACCTTTTCATATCAATCCAAAGCATTCCAATTATACAAGGGCAAGGACAAAATATCTCACAAAAAGAAGTTTTGTCGTTCATTTGATTTCAAGTGAATGTTGTCGAAGGGATTGCTTGAAAAATATGGATTTCAACTTTGTTTTGGAGAAAAGAAAAACATATATGTCAATGAATAAAAGCATGCAAAATTCATATTTAGTGGGTTGCATGCAATCTACACTAGTAGGTTATGATTATCATATTGGGAATGTGTTGCTTTACAGAAAGACGTTCAAAATGTTGCATTCAATTGGTAATTGTCATTTGTCAAGAATCCATGATAGATTGGAAAGGGATCCCACATATTATTCAGAAACACGTTATAAACGAGAGGTGGGGCCATTTGCAAATACTGCTAAGACATGGATGAAAAACTTCTTTTCAAATCATGGAGAGTGTATGCCAAATAAAGACACAATACATATTGCAAATAATTTCTCGAGACGAGAAATATTCATGTTATACAAAGATTATGCAGAAGCTGTTGAAGGAATTGGTAATTTTATTACATATTCTTATTTTACAAGGATATGGAAAACTGAATTCAACAATGTTCGTATTCTTAAGAAGACAAGGATGGGGATTTGCAACGCATGTGCTTCTCTTAAAGCAAAAAGAGATAAATGTCAAGGGGTAAAAAGAGGTATGTGTTCAAAACATTTTTTTTTAAATTTGATACTTATCAACTATGAAAATATATTTATTCATATGTTTCTTTTATTTTATGTACAGATTCTGTTGTCAAATAACTTTAAGACTATCGCAATCAGCAAACAAGTGAAAGGCAAAAGTTGTATAAACATCGAAAGAAGTGTTATGATCATCCAAATAAATATCTAGGATTGATAATTGATGGTATGGACCAAAAGAAAACACTTTTTCCACATTTTGTCCGCACGCCAAAAAAATTACAGGAGGAAAATTTCATTCGGTTTCGCTTGGTTGGTTGTATGGTATTTAATGAGAAGATGTTTCCAAGAGTTTTCTTCACAACTCCAAATATTCACAATGATGCAAATCTGACCATAACTATAATCCATGATGTGGTTACTCATTGGTCTGGGATTCTTCCTGAAGTTTTGTATTTACAATTAGACAACACAAGTCGTGAGAATAAAAATCAATTTCTTTTTGGGTATCTAAACATGCTCGTTGAATTGGGGATTTTAAAAAAGATAAAGGTTGGTTTCCTTTTTGTTGGGCATACTCATGATCATATTGATCAAATGTTCAGTCGTTTTTCAGTAACATTGAGGAGGAAAGGTGTTGGGAGCCTGCCATCATTAATTGAATGTATTAAGAAATCGTACATTCCAAAGCCTGTTTTTCATGTGTTGGAAGAAACTATTGATATGCGAAGGTTTATTTTTGGATCGCATGGTGAAGAGAAATGCATTGAACAACTTAACGAAATTAGCTTCTAGCATCAATTTCGTATCAAAAAAATTTATGGGATAACACTTATATGGGGCAAGAAGTATTCAAATGTTGAAGAATGGGGACCATCATTAGGTTTAGCATTTTTGAAGTTCATTCCAAAGCGTCCAATATTTTCATCAAATATATTGTTATTACAGTCAGTTGTTGAACTCCATAATGCACGAAGGCAGAAGAGAGACATAAATTATTCTGAATGTCTAGAGGAAATTAAAAGATGTATTAGAGATACATATGAGTATTTCAATGTTGCTGATTTAGTTTGGTGGGAGTCTTTTTTCAGTAATCAAAGTGATATGATTTCAAGATCAATAAATGAGGATACACTTTTGAAGACTCCTTTTTTTTGGCCACAAAATATGTCAAATGAACATGAACATCAGGAAACACACAATGTTGAACAACAACAGCCTCAAGCTATTATTAATTCCCCATAGGTAGAGGAAAGAGAAATCTATATTGGTTCTAGAAGATCACGTGCACAACGTGAAGCCATGGAAGAACTTTACAGGGGTTTTGTGCAGGATCTTAAGGAGGGTTGCATGATAGCAGTGTTAGCATATGAAGATCCACTTGGCTATCCATTTTGGATTGTCAAGGTTATAAAGGTCATTAATGAAAATGAAGAGATTATAGTTGTTGGTGTACATTGGTATGCCACAAGTACCCACCCTTTCAATGGTGTGTACAAGCCAGAGATGGTAGTGGAAAAAAGAATTGGCAGAAAGAGAAAAATAAAGGGCACAAATATAAATCGTCGCCGCACAGATGTCTTAAAATTGGAGGATGTTGACATACATGTGTATGACTTCAATTTGACAAAGAGAGGAACTCTTTGGTTGCAGACCATAAATATTTTGAAGAAATTGCTACCAGAACAATTACTGTTAAGATGGGACTCTATAGAATGTAGACATAGATCTACAAGACTTTTGAACTCTGAAATGGTGGGCACGCATGTTGACTCAGATGAAGCACTAGTTGATGAAAGAGAAGAATATGGATCATCTTCATCTGCATCGAGCCATTCATCTGAAGATGTAGGTTATGATGGTGTGCCAGAACCTATGGTTGATTTTGAATAATTATCTAAGACACTTTTATGTAATTGATGTTTGCATGGTAACTTGAAATAAAATTTTTGACTTCCATCTCATTTTTCATGAAGTTATGAGACATTTCTATGTTTGTTGGATTATATGTTTTAATTATGAAGAATTCATCTCTTTAGAATATTGACAATGCAACAATGAATTACAAAAATAATTTAGGTTATATTCAATGTACCAATGTTGATATTTTAATTATAAGTATAATAGAAAATAGAAACTAGTGTTGAATTTTTAGATTATGCAGTGATATTACCATGATATTATGTATTGTTACCATTTGGTATAAGATACTTTTAAAATTTTTAATAATTATATGCGTCATTGAAAGGGAACACTTTGTTTTGATGCTTGATTTTTAGGTTTTGGTTGAAATTAGATTTAAATTTGTCTTATGCTAAGATTTGAAAAAAGATAAGTTTTTATCCTTTAAAATTAAAATTACTCTTACTTGTTTATGTTCAATGATAATTTTTTCATTTACTTTTTCATTTAAAAAAAAATTTGAAGTCTTATAGTTTCTCCATAATTTCATTGTTCAAGTATGTTGAAAACTTAAGATTGAAAAACTTTAGATTTACAACTTGTCATTAAGTTTTTTATGCGCTACCAAATTTTATCTTTAATGGTATGGTTGACAATAATTACAATTTTGGAGTTGTTTAGAGTCAAGATATTTTATGTTTAACAACATGGAAGAAAATTGATCGAAATGATAAGCCCTTCAGACATGTATTTGTTTATCTTTAACATTATCTATCAAAAATGTTAAAAATTTACGATTTTAAAAAATGTCCTAATATGTTGTCTTTAATTCCATTGTTACAAGTGTCAAAATTATGACACAATTTTTTTTTTGTTATTCCAGCATCAACTGGTTTTGTTTTGAAGGTGTTGTTTCAATCCTTTTTTCAACAAACAATTTTGTTTTTAGCATAATTTTATAAAATGTTGAAATTTGACCTTCAAAAGAAACCAAGTGCATTCTAGAAGACACACTTTTTGTTTTTGGGGTGTTTTGTCATGTTTTTTGAGACTTTTTGGGCTAGAGTTCCCGTTTTGAGGTCAGGTTACCTATTTCATCGGTAACAATGTTATTGGAAAAATGCTAGTGGATTATTGCTTAAATGTTTGCCTGAGAATGATACAGACAAGATCAAACACGAGTTCCATGAAGGAGAATGTGGAGGCCCCCTCTACTGGAAGTCAACTTCTAACAAAATCCTTAGAGTTGGCTATTACTGGCCCACCCTCTTTCAAGATGTCCATAAAATGATTATTTCCTATCACAAATGCCAAATCTTTGAAGGCAAAAGAAAGTTGCTTCCCTTACCTCTGCAACCAATCACTGTTGAAACTCGTTTTTAGCAGTGGGGTCTAGACTTCATGGGGAAATCCATCTTGCCTCATCTTCCCAACATAGATGGATCCTCACAACAACAGACTATTTTACCAAGTGGATAGAAGCCATCCCCTCTAGGAATACCATAGATTCAGTCATCATTTCATTCTTTGAAAACCATATACTGTCTAGATTTGGCTGTCCTAGAAAGATCGTAACTGACAATGCTACTGCATTTGGGTCCAAAAAGATGGTGGAATTCTATCATAAATACCAGATCATATTGGGTCATTCTACAACTTATTACCCTCAAGGTAATGGGTTGGAAGAATCCCCAATCAAAATTTTGGTAAACATAATCAAGAAGTTGCTGGAAGATAACAAGAAATCGTGGCATAGTAAGCTAGTAGATGCATTATGGGTAGACAGATTGACAGTTAAGAAGTCGATTGGGATGTCTCCTTACCAGCGAGTTTATAGAACTGATGCGATTCTTCCAAACAGTTTAGGAGTGCCAGTGATGAAGCTGATCCAAGATGTACAATCTAAATATGATGATATAACAAGAAGAATACACCAGACTATACATATACAACAAACCAGAGAGGAAGTATACATCAGAGCACAACAACTATAAGAAAACATCAAGAAGTTGTTTGACAAAAAAACCAAGGCCAGTGACTTTAAAATTGGTGACAAAGTTTTGAAATGGGATTCAAGGAGAGAAGATAAGGGAAAACATGGAAAATTTGATAATTTATGGCAAGGCCCTTATCTTATCCAATCTGCTACTAGGAAAAATGCATTATTTCTCCAAGAATTGGATGGAGCTGAATATTTTGGAGGTCCTGTCAATGGAAGGATGCTCAAACATTATTTCTGTTAACTAATATTTTAAGTTTCAAAGTTTTTTGTTTATTGTATATATCACTGCTTTTGAATTTTAAAAGGAAAAAATACAAAAACAGTAGAAAAAGAGAAAAAGAGGGCAGAAATAAAACAAAAAAGGTACAACCCCATGCCAAAAAAGAAAGGAAAAATTTGAAAGTGTGCAAGCTTAAATGCCACTCCTTAAAAGAGCACTGTTATTTTACTCATACAACCTAATCATGACTAGATAGAGTTAAATTCACTGCTGATAGGTTAGTTAAAAAGATTTGTCGAACAGTTTAATCTTGACTTATCAATAGACTAGATTAGGATAGAAAAACAGAGGTTCAAATAAGCTTAAATCCTGAACCTATAAGATTGATGAAGAATGGCTCTAATCCACTCAAAACCTTAGCCAAAGGGATAGAAAATAACTAGTTCTGATATGTTAAAATCTGAACCAAGAGAAAAGCAAGAGGATGACTCTAAACAGATCAAAATCTGAGTCATAAGAAAAATGAAGGATGTTTTAAATTTTCAGATCTTAAACCTTCAAGTTTTGTTTTAAATTTTCTGCAAATAAAGTCTATGTGCAGCTTGTACATAGAGCCATAGACATCATAGCAAGTCAGACAGTTTAATTCTGACTTGGCTGTGTTTTAAATCTTTTGTTTTAGAATGTAGAGAATAAGTATGTCAGACAGTTTAATCCTGGCAGATAGTAGCTTAGGTAGAGAATTTATATGTTCAACTGCTTAATCTAAGCTCATGGAAGAAATAAGGGTAGATTTAGAATAGTTTCCTACTTTCAATAAAAGAATAAAATGTTGATTTCAAGAGGTTTTCAAGTCCAAATGCACCTTATTGAAGAAAAAATGTTAGGAAGTAGGCTGTTGTAGGTATAATGTTTGGGAGAAATCCATTTTTGTTGATACAAATACTAATCATCTTTCTAGGCAGCATGATCAGAGAAGGAGCAAGTTGTTGTTGAGCCCCAAAGGTGTCCTTCTCCTTCACCAAATTTCACTTCATTTCCTTTGTCCCTTATCAATTATAGGCTTAAATGATCAATAGGATTAATTAAAGTTGCTTTAAGAATGTATATAATAACTAAATTGCTACACTTTCATGGTTTTTTTGTTGTAGTAATTTTTGACTAGACTTAGCTACAGAATGCAGCCATTCTGTAGCTAATTGCGGATTCCACAGCTGTCTTCATGTTCTCATAGGTTCCAGGTGTCACCTCAAAGAAAAACGCATATGGGTTAATTCCAGACTTCATCCACATCATTCATTTCTCCCTACGAAGTCTGAGCATAATTCTACAGGTGGTTATGCACGTGGGAAACCAAAACTAAGAGATAGACTTCTAATAGGACAAGGATTGCACAGATGTCTTTAATCACAGTACGAGACCTCCACTAGAGTTCTAATTTGATTTTAGTTGGGAAAGACATTTATTTCTATTTTATCTCAAGAGCAGTTATGTAATTTTCTTATAAGAATGACTCAAGAGACCGAGAAACAGCTAGCTAGATTTATGTTTTGTTGCTAGATCTCAGAAGACCGTAATACTTTGTTTTTGAAATAATTTTCCTTTAATGAAAGAAGCACCACTTTATTGCAAGATCTGAGGCAATATTGAGGAGATTTGTATGCTAATCCGGTGGTAGAGGGCCCCTACTGCCCGAGAAGCTTTGTGCACATTGTTTAGATAAGTAATTTTAGCCTTGTTGCATTCCTAGTTTAAGCAATTTTCTAAATTTTGTGTTTTATATTCACTTGCATTGGATGCTACAGTCTAGTCTTGTTCTTATGAATGATTCCAAAATATCACTAATATTGAATGAGATATAATTGTAGTATTTTAGGAGTTAGTTGCATTTCTTTGAACTTTATGTTTTTGTGCTCAATTACATCAGTTGTTACAACTAGTCTTGTTCTTATGAACTCTTCCAAAATATCACTAACACTAGATGAGACATAGCTGTGGTGTTTCAGAGCTTATTGCATTTTGTTGAACTTTATGTTTTTATGCTCATTTACATCACATGTTACAATCAGTCCTGTTCTATGAATTATACCAAAATACCACTAACCCCGAATGAGACAGAGCTGAAACATTTCAGTGATTAGTTGCATTTTAGTTTAGTTGTAATTCTCCGGAGATTAATAGCACCCTAGTTTAGTTTCTATTCACTGTGTAGTTTAATTGCATTCTAGTTCAGTTATAGTCACTGTATTTCAAGTTTGATTAGCTAGTTGAATTAGACTTCACGGCCTTCATTATTTACAAACTACTCTTGTATTAATCTCTTCCAAACACATCATCATATGGACAAGAATTAGTGATATCAATTCAAGGCCTTGACTGTTCTGCAACTTCTTATAATTTCACAAACTACCTCATTTCCAAAGCTATTCCAAAATATTTCTAATTCTTGAAAGAGGTTTAACATTGATATTTTTAGTTGTAGAATGGATTAATTTCAGTGTCATAGGTTAATTTAAAGTAGAATTGTTCACTAGGTTGCAGACTATCTTAGAAGAACCTCATCGCATTAAACTTATCCTTTTCTCAAAGTTATTCCAACATATTCCTAATTAATGAATTGGACTGAGTTCATGTTATGAGTTATTTTTCTTGTTAAGAATTTTGCATTTTCTATTCTCAAGTGCCACACATAGTTTAGAATAGGATTTGCTCTGTTTTAGTGTGTCCAACAACTTCTCTTTGCCAAAACTTAGTTCTTTTCTTCTTAGAATAAAAACACAAAATCAAAAACATTGAAAAAAACACTAAACACAACGTAGTGAGAAACAAATACCTAGGCACATATAGTGCATTTCACTTCAATAGTTTACTAACCCTGGTTGAAAATTTATGACCTCAATTTAGGAGCACTAAGTTGAGCAGACATTTTGGCGCCGTTGCCGGGGAGGTGTAACTAGGTAGCGTTGTTTCTTACCTCCCAAAAACAATGATATGCGTAGAGAAAGAGACTCAAGGGGTAGATTCATAAGAAGCAGAAACTTGATTCCTAGAACACCACTTGTTTCACCAAGACCAAGAGCCAGCACACCTTCAACTCAGACCCACATTCCATCCTTTACTGATCCTAGACTTCTAGAGGACTTAATATTAGATATTCCATTAGAAAGACCTTCCACTTTACCCACTAAACCTGTCTTAGAAGAAGATTCAGGAACCCCTGCTAGGGACATTAACTTTTCAACTTCCACAGAAGAATCAACTATGGCAGAAGAAGGGGGAGGAGGATTTTTTAATAGAGAACACAAACTATTTGGAGGGGGTAGAGGTAGAGGTAGAGGAGAAGGAGGTAGAGGTGCAGAAGGAGAAGGAGGCAGAGGAAGATGTAGAAGAGAAATGGGAAGCTCTTTTGGGTTTCCTATAGTAGATGAAGAAACCAATGCAACTATGAGAAACATTTCACCCTCTATCCTTCCAAACTTTTATGGACTTAAAAATGAAGATCTTGAAACCTTTCTATTTGAATTTGAAGTCCTATGTAGAACCTATGACTACTTATTGGATGCCCAAAAACTGAAACTGTTCCCTTCAACATTGAAAGGAGCAGCATTAAAATGGTTTATGAGTTTGATCAAAAGTTCTATTAGGACATGGGAAGACATGAAACAAGAATTTCTAGAGAGGTATTTGGATAACTGTATGCCAGTCAACCATAAGGAGGAAGTGTTTAAAATGTTACAAAAAGAGGATGAAAATTTGGAAGATTTGTTGGAGAGGTTTAACTATAACATCAAGAGGGAAAAAATGGAAAAATTAGACCAAGACACCTTGAAAGCTCTCTTGTTGAAGAAAATTAGGGATGAATGGTTAGATATCCTTAAAATGATGGGAAAAGGGGATATATCTCAGCTCACATTACCTGAAATAACTGAATTATGTATCAACCTTTCAAGAGGGAAATCTAAAACTGTAAAAGGACCAAGAGACCCTGCTCTTGCAAGGGCAAGTAAGTCTGCTTCTGGGACAGTAAGTAGGGCAAAAATAGGACATATGCTTGATGAATTCAAATCTGATATCTTGGGGAGTCTTAGTGAACAAATAGACACCCTTAAGTTACAAAACAAGCAGAAAACTGAATTTGATGCCTTAGCAATCTTTTGTCCCAAATGTAGAAAGAAACATGCCTTGAGAGAGTGCCCTTTAGATGCAAAAGTTGTGGAGACTTGTGTAATTTGTTCAGAAAAACATGAGACCAAGAGTTGTCCTTCAATTCCTGGTCTTAAAGCTGTCTTTCAAGAAGAAACTCCTACAAGTTCCACAGAATCTCTCAATTTTGTCTCTAGGAGGCCTTGGAAAGGACCTCAAACACAAGGATTTCATGATCAGTTGTATAATCAACCCCCACCAAATTGAAATTCTTGGCAGCAACCTTGGCCCCAATTTCAAAATCAATCACAAACTTGGGCACAAGGAGCACAAAATCCCTATGGAAGATACTCTCAGTACTATCAGTATCCACCACCCTATCCACCATATTCACATTTCCCTCCTCAACAAAACTTTCAACCAAATCCTCAACAAAATCCTCAAAATCCACAACATCACAATCAACCGCTTCCATTACCATTTACTCAGAAAACAAATCAGTTGCCTACCCAACCTATACCAAACCCCAACAATAAAAATCCTCAGAACAGATACATGATAGAAGGCCAACAGTTTCCAACTTATTTGATCACTCCTTTAGACCTTAGTGATGTTCAACTTAGGTCTAGAAGAATACTTGAAAAGAGGAAACCTTCTGTAATCATACAAGAGCAAGACAATTCTGAAGTAGATTCTCTACGGGTAAATAAAAGTCTTGAAGAGAACACAACTTTCCAAGACCCAAACATTGAAAAATCAAAACAAAAATAACCAATAATTTCAACTCCTATATTAGAGCATCCATCAACATCCACCTCTACACCTCCCTTTCCCGAAAGATTACAAATTGATAGGGGTGTAGAAAAACAAATTATGGTGCCTAATTATGATTTTCTGGATGAGCTGAGAAATGTTTGTATTAAGATTCCATTATTACAAGCTATCAAAGAAATTCCAATCTTAGCAAAGACAATAAAGGAGTTGAGCATGAAGCAAATAGGAAAAAGAATAAGAGAGATAAAGAAAATTCAACTGGTAGGAAAAATAGCAGATATCATGATGGGTAAGATTGCCATTCCAAAGTATCTAGACCCAGGAAATCCAGTTGTTAAAATACACATCAATGGAATTGAGATCCAAAACACACTTATTGATTTAGGAGTAGCAATCAATATCATGAGTAGACAAATCATGGATAAACTGAAACTTCCTAATCTTCTTTTTACACCCACATTATTACAATTAGCAGACAGATCTGTGATCAAACCTGATGGGGTAATAGAAGATATTCCAGTGTCCCTAGATTCTTGGGAATATCCTGTGGATTTTATGATCCTAACTCCTAAGAATAATCTAGGAGGACATCCTATTATATTAGGAAGACCTTGGTTAGCTACAGCTGATGCTTTCATTAGTTGTAGATCCGGGGATATGTACATCTCTGATGGTAGTTCAACCAATAAATTTACCTTGTATCCTCTAGCAAAAACAACTACAAAATTGGATGATACTCAATGGATAAAGGATGAAGAAGACTTACAACCTCTCTTCACAATTTTAGAAATTAGTGAAGATAGCCAGATTCTGAATACCTTAGAAAACTTTGAATCCTCTTCGGAATATAAGCATGAACAATTTCAAGAAGAATCCAACATTGAGTTTTTATCATCAAGGCAGATGTCCCTTTATTCCATGGATAAATTTGGCAGCTCTACAATTGAGATATTTCCAAGCAAAACCTTAAACATAAACAAGAAATTAGAGAAATCTCAACAAGAAGAACTAGTCAAGATATTACAGAGACATTCTTCTGCATATGCATGGGAGTACACTGATATGAAAGTGATAAGCCCTAAGACTTGCACTCATCACATCTACATAGAGGAAAATTGTAAACCAATAAGACAACCTGAGAGACGGATGAATCCAAATCTTAGGGAGATTGTTAAAGAAGAATTGCAGAAATTGTTAAATGTCAAATTTATCTATCCCATTTAAGATAGTCAGTGGGTTTCTCCTTTGGTAGTTGTGCCAAAGAAAAATGGTAAATGGAGGGTATGTATTGACTACCGGGAATTAAACAAATCTACTCTTAAAGATCATTTCCCCCTCACCTTTCTTAGATCGGTATTAGATACCATTAAATGGAAAAAGTACTTCTCATTTTTTTAGATGGGTTTAGTGGTTATAATCAAGTCCAGTAGCACTTGAAGATCAAGACAAAACCCGCTGCTGTCCTTGGGGTACCTATGCTTACCAAGTATTTCCCATTTGGATTATGCAATGCACACCAACATTACAAAAGAAGACGTTACTAGGAATTTTGGATCTGTAAATACATGATTGTAGGTATATATGAATTAATTTCACAGTTTATGGAAAACACATTGAAGAAGCTTGCTTAGCTTGGAAAAAGTTTAAAGAGATATAAACACAAATCTTTCAACGAATACAAAATACATGAGAAGTGTTTTATAGTTTTATGATGTTTGCGAAGGGTATTGTTCTAGAACATCACATTTCGAGAAGTTGATTCAGTTGATGAGTCAAAAGTTGAAGTCATCTCTAACTTATCTATTCCAAGTTGTCAAAAAGATGTTAGGAGTTTTCTTGGATTTACAGGATATTATCGAAGGTTTATAGAAAACTTCACCAAGATAGCATCTCCACTTTTCAAATTACTTACCAAGGATTGTGAATTCAAGTGGAATCCTGATTGCCAGTTAGGCTTTGAGACCCTGAAAACAAAAATCTCTAAAGCACCTATTTTAAGGGGCCCTAACTGGAAGTTACCTTTTCATATTTCAATAGACGCCTCAAATAGAGCTCTAGGCGCAGTATTGGGACAAAAAGACTTGATTCCTTATGCCATCTATTATACAAGTAAAAATTTGACTCCTTCTAAGTTAAATTATACTATAACTAAAAAAGATTTTTTAGCTGTTGTGCATGCCATAAACAAATTCAGACACTATATAACAGGCTATGAAACTTTTGTTCACACAGATCACTATGCAATTAGATATCTAATGAATAAATCAATTACTAATGGCAGAGTCATAAGATGGTTATTGCTTTTACAAGAATTCAACATTACCATTCTAGATAGACCTGGAAAACAAAACACAGTAGCGGATTTCCTATCTAGACTCCAAAACATCAAAGACAATACCCCAGTTGAAGATCAATTCCCTGATGAATATCTTTTCGCAATTTCTACTCAAACTCCTTGGTTTGCTGACATTGCTAATTATTTAGTTTCAGGAAAATTTCCTTCAATAATGAATGCAAGAAACAAAAGAAATATCATTTATGACAGTGCAAAATATTCATGGGTTGCTAATGAGTTATACAAAACAGGTCTAGATTTTATCATTAGGAGATGTGTTCGAGAAGATGAGATGTCTGAGATCCTCAAGGCATATCATGATGAACCTTGTGGCGGACACTTTGCTGATAAAAGGAAAACTTATAAGATCCTTCATTTAGGATACTATTGGCCATCCCTTTTTAAAGATGCTAAAGAGTATGTCAAAAGGTGTGACAGTTGCCAAAGGGTAGGGAAACCTTCTCCTTCAGGTGAGATGCCATTGAAACCTCAGGTACATATTGAACCTTTTGAGAAATGGGCTTTAGATTTTCCAGCTTCACCCTATTAATTCACATCATCAAGGAGAAAAATAAGTATATATTAGTTTGTGGATTGTATGCAATGGGTAGAGACCAAGCCATTACTTTCTGCTACTGAAACATTTGTAGTTAATTTTCTTTTTGAGGATATTTTTACTCATTTTGGTGTCCCAAGGGAAATTATTACAGATCAAGGAGCTCAATTTACATCACAGATAGTGGAACAAATGATGGAGAGGCACAAAATCAGACACAAAAAATCTACTCCCTATCATCCATAAGAAAATGGTCAAGTGGAATCTACCAATAAAGTCATTGAAGGGATCCTAACAAAGACTGTCCATTTACATAGAAGAGATTGGGCAGACAGGCTTCCTGAAGCTTTGTGGGCCTATAGAACTACATGGAGAAGCACAACAGGTCATACTCCTTATGAACTTGTTTATGGAAAACAAGTTTTGTTTACCATAGAGTTTCAGATTCAAACTATTAAAATGGCAGTTCAGCTAGGACTTGATCTAACAGAGGCACAAAAGCACAGATTAGAGCAGATTAATGAATTGGATGAGATCAGACAAGATGCAGTTCAGAAAACAAGTATAGTCCAATAACAAAGGACTAGATGGCATGATAAGTACATCAAGGAAAAGAAGTTCAAAGAAGGTGACTGGGCTCTCTTGTTTGATTCAAAGTTCAAGGATTTTCAAGGTAAATTCCAAACACATTGGCTTGGGCCATATGAAATTATAAGAATTTTTGACAATGGAGCAATAAAAATCAGGACAATAAATGAAGAGAAGGTCACTTTTCTTGTAAATGGTCATAGATTGAAGCTGTATCATAAGCCACTTTTAAGAGAAGAATTTGTCAAGAGATTCTAGGAAAACAGTGATGTGAAGTTAATGAAGAAGAATTTTTCTTCTTCATCAACTTAGTTGAATTTTCTGAATTCAAAAGTATAAAAAAAATAAAATAAAGTGTAAACATGAAAACTAATCACTGATTAACATGTTTATACAGAAAAGATAAAGTGAACATCAGAATCTTTCCGGCACTTTAGCTTTTCAAATTTGTTTTTCTGCAAGCAGTCATTACAAAATCATAAGTTTCACTCCATCATATTTCATTCGCTCCATTCATTCATATTTCATTCATCCATACTTCATTCACTCCATTCCATGGTCAATTTCATTTCCATCTCAAATTTCTAAATTTGATCTCTTTCTACAGATTGAGTGTTACAAATCATAAATTGCAGACCACTTTTATGTTTCATTCCACTTCACAATTGTGATTCATTTCATTCCATTACATTTCACTTCACCCATGATTCCATTTCACCATATTTCATGATCCATTAAATAATTTCACACAACATTCCATTTATGCTTGAAACCATTCCATTCCATGTTTCAAAGCTCCTACAGGTATATTCTGCAGCCAGTCAGACATTCTGCAGCCAGAGATCCTGAAGGCAACTATCTAGTAATCACCTGATCAGCAGCAAATTGATCCTGCACACCTATGACAACAAGAAAAATTAAAGGGATTATGAAGATTGAAGAATCAATGATTTTTCAAAGGAGGAAAAAGCATATCAAAACCATAAAAATTAAGGGAAAGGCAAAGGTAAAGTTGTAAAATTAGTATAATGACAGATTATGAAAGTTTTAGTATAGTTAAGTCATGTATGATTCAAAAATTTATTTTGATTAGTCATGTTGATCATGCCTATCAAACCTATCATAAAAAATTTGGACAAAATCCCTTCCACTCTGCCATTTCAAATCATCATTTAAAACTTAACGGTTAAGTACTGAAGTGACCTAATCAGTCACATCACCAACCGAAGTATTCAATGATGATTTTGAATTGCTTACGAAATGTTTCCGCGGTCTTTTCTCCCATGATGGTTCTCAAACTCATTAATTCATGTAAATCACCCTCACCACATTTCACTCGTTCTATAATCTCTTCATATCATCCTTCCGCAGCTAATTCCTACTGCATAAACAGAGAACAACACCTTTGGGGAAAAAACAACTCTTTAACAACCATTTTCACAGTGGATAGAAGAGCAGTAAATTGAAGGTTGAAGCTATGGGTCTCATAGTAAGATCCGAACCAGTTGAAACCAAGTACTTGGAGGGTTACCGATAAATTAGAGAAATGCTACAGCAGGTTGGGTGGTTACAATTTTTGGAAAAATTTAATGGTTTTCATAAAGAGGTAACTAAAACATTTGCACGGTCCTTCAATGGAGCAAAGGTCGAAATAGGAGATATTAAATTCACTATTACAGAAGATTTCATTGCAGAAGCAGCGGAATTACCCAGGCAAGGAGAACGGTGGTTCAAAAATAGAGAATTTTATAATGAGGCATGGAGGTAAATGCTTAAAACACCAGGTATGGATGTTTCCATTTTTAAGAAGGGTATTCCTAGCTCAGCACTGAAGAATAAATGGCAGAATATGTTGTTCATTTTGCAAAAATTTATAACTTGTGAGGGAAGGTTTGGTACCCTCTATGTTTATCATATTCGGTTAATGATACATTTCTTAGATGAAGAAATCAATTTACCATTTTTCCTACTTCATAGTCTGAAGAGAATGGCCTCTAATGTACAAAAGAGGGTTCAATTCCTAGAAACCACTTTGTACCACCACGGCCTAGTAAAAATCCTAATTGAACATCATTTGAGAAAAGTGGGAGACAATTGGGATGAGTTTCTAGTGAGGAATCACTTTGAAGAACCCAAGGAACCTCCATCTGAAGGCAAGCTTACAAGAAGAAGTAGGAGAAGGAAAATTTCCGAAGCTATTGAAACTAAAACTGGTAAGTCTATACAAGAGGACAGTGAGGAGATAATTTCTAAGAAATTGATTGAAATTAGGAAATAGCTTAAAAAGGAGAAGATGATAAGAAGGTATGCCAAGGAGAGAGGTGAAGGACCATCTCAACCAAGACGAAGCCACAGACTTAGGGGTGTATTGAAGAAAATAGGGATTAGACAAACGAGAATCATAAAAATTGAGGATGAAGAGACACCAACTGCTAGATCACCTGAGTACCAATATGAAGAGGATCTTGATGAAGCAACTCCGGAAATAGACCCAGCTCAACAACAAATTTATAATTATATTGAGACATTAGAGAAGAGAGCCTCAGAAAGTAGAGACAGAACTCCTAGCCCACCAAAATATGCAATTGATGTACTAAGAAGGGACAAATATGAGTTATAAGTACTCAATAGGCATATCAAGAATGAGAATGACATTTTAAGGGAGCAGGTTAAGCTGAAAAGTGATATGAATACAACCCTCTCTCTGCAAATGGAAAAATTGTACAAGGCTAGTGAGAAATTGAAGAAGAAAAACAAAAAGTTGAGCAGGGCACTTATAAATTTGAGATTCAAGTTGGTCATAAAGAAGCCTAGGAGGCCATTAACTATCAGGCAAAGCAGAAGAAGGAGCCTAGATGTCCTAGCAGAAGTCTTAGAATATATGAGTTGATTTCATGAGGACATGCAAAAACTTTGCAGTGGGGGTGTGTTGAGCCCCAAAGGTGTCCTTCTCCTTCACCAAATTTCATTTCATTTCCTTTGTCCCTTATCAATTATAGGCTTAAATGATCAATAGGGTTAATTAAAGTTTCTTTAAGAATGTATATAATGACTAACTTGCTACACTTTCATGGTTTTTCTGTTGTAGTAATTTTTGACTAGACTTAGCTACAGAATGCAGCCATTCTGTAGCTAGTTGCCGATTCCGCAGTTGTCTTCATGTTCTCACAAGTTCTAGGTGTCACCTCAAAGAAAAATGCATATGGGTGAATTCTAGACTTCATCCACATCATTCCTTGCTCCCTACGAAGTCTGAGCAGAATTCTACAGGTGGTTATGCACGTGGGAAACCAAAACTAAGAGATAGACTTCTAATAGGAAAAGGACTGTACAGATGTCTTTAATCACAGTACGAGACCTCCACCAGAGTTCTAATTTGATTTTAGTTGGGAAAGAAATTTATTCCTATTTTATCTCAAGGGAAGTTATGTAATTTTCTTATAAGAATGACTCGGGGCTTCATTATTAGCTAGATTTATGTTTTGTAGATCTCGAAGACCTTAATACTCTGTTTTTGAAATACTTTTCCTTTAACCTGAAAGAAGCCTCTTTGTTACGGAGTAGAGGCCAATCTTGGGGAAGTTTGTACCTGTGCTAATACGAGTGATGAGGGCCTACTAAGAAGCTTTGTGCACATTGGTTAGATAATGTACTTTGCTTATCATGATTCTAGTTTGGCTTCAATTTTTTGAACTTTGTGTTTGTATTCTTGCATTGGATGCTCAGGTCTAAGTATTTGTTCTTACGAATTATTCCAAAATATTACTAATATTGAATGAGATATAACTGTAGTATTTTAGGAGTTAGTTTCATTTTTCTGAACTTTATGTTTTTGTGATCAATTACATCAATTGTTACAACTAGTCTTGTTCTTACGAATTATTCCAAAATATCACTAACACTGAGTGAAACTTAGCTGTGGTGTTTTAGAGCTTAGTTGTGTTTTTTTAACTTTATGTTTTTATGCTCATTTACATCACATGTTACAGCCAGTCTTGTTCTATGAATTGTTCCAAAATACCACTAACACCGAATCAGACAGAGCTGTAGTATTTCAGTGATTAGTTGCATTTTAGTTTAGTTGTAAAACTCCATAGGTTAATGGCATTCTAGTTTAGTTTGTGTCTTTGTGTATGATTTAATTACATTCTAATTGATTATGATGTTATTTTGGTTTGATTTGCTGATGAAATTAGACTTGACCTTCATCTTACAAACTAATCTTAGCTTTCATCTATTTGTTATCATCATATGGACAAGAATTAGTGATATCAATTCAAGGCCTTGACTGTTCTGCAACTTCTTATAATTTCACAAACTACCTCATTTCCAAAGCTATTCCAAAATATTTCTAATTCTTGAAAGAGGTTTAACAGTGACATTTTTAGTTGTAGAATGGATTAATTTCAGTGTCATAGGTTAATTTAGAGTAGAATTATTCACTAGGTTGCAGACTATCTTAGAAGAACTTCATTGCATTAAACTTATCCTTTTCTCAAAGTTATTCCAACATATTCCTAATGAATGAATTGGACTGAGTTCATGTTATGAGTTATTTAGTTCTTGCTATGAGTTATTTTTCTTGTTAATAATTTTGCATTTTCTATTCTCAAGTGCCACACATAGTTTAGAATAGGATTTGCTCTGTTTTAGTGTGTCCAACAACTTCTCTTTGCCAAAACTTAGTTCTTTTCTTCTTAGAATAAAAACACAAAATAAAAAACATTGAAAAAAACACTAAACACAACGTAGTGAGAAACAAATACCTAGGCACATATAGTGCACTTCACTTCAACAGTTTACGAACCCTGGTTGACAATTTATGACCTCAATTTAGGAACACTAAGTTGAGCAGACAGTTGTCAAGGTGCAGAAAAACATAAAGCACTGGTCTACGTTCCAGAGATAAAAATCTAAAGTTCTTGACACCTCCAAGGAGCTGCCATCCCCAAGTGGAGCCATTGTTAGCCATTAGTAAATTTTGTTACAACAAATGATGGCTGAAACAAGTCTTTAGTCTTCAAGAAACAAAATTCCTGCAAAACTTGTGACTTCTTGAAGCCTCTTAGTGTCCCTTGTCCAAAAAATCCTTTCCACACACATCTTCATCAAAACCCTTCCAAAAACCCTGTTGTTATCATGAAAAATACTAATTTCAAGTATTTTCCCCATCTTTTCACCTTCAAAAATTCCTCCTAAAAACCCCTCATATCACTGATTTTTCCCTTTTATTCATCCTCCATTTTCCTCTGAAAATTTCCCCTTTTTCCCTTCTCATTTTCCTAAAAAACCTCCAAAAATCCTTTTTAAACTTATAAAAAACTCTTTTTTATGGTTTAAAATCATCCACTTTTTCCTATCGGAACCTCAAAAAAGCTAAAAAAACCCAAAAAACACACAAAAAACCTTTAAAAAAGCCTTCCACTCCTCTTAGGCCTTAAGCCCCCTTTGCTTAAAGCCCTTAGCCCGTTTTTCCGCCATGTGACTCGGTCCTGTGACCAAAGCGCTAAGTCCCTCGGCCTCTTGGCCTTTTTTTTTTCCTTCATCGCAACCTTTTTTCCTTTGTGAAATTCTTTTTTGACCGATGTGAAGACCCGATCAAATCCATCGCATATTAGCAAAATCATGTTTCATATGTCCCAGACCCTTGCCCCATCGATATGCCAATATGCGATCACCAAGTATAGACCCCGCCGATGTGATCCCATCTCATTGGCCATCGCATCGACGTTCTTCATCGCATCACGCCCTTCTATCGCATCGGGCCTCAACCTGTTTTTCATACCACATTCCTTTTCTCCACTGATGCGATCCCCCCGCTTCAATCTCGGTCGTCGATCTCGATCTCAATCCGACGGTACTCCGCCCATTGCCCGGGCCTTCCGCATAGGTCATTGGCCATCGCTGTTGCCAAGATTTTCTGTCCCAAACCCCTATTCCGCCGATATGCCGATATACCGATTATATATCCACCGTTGATCCTATTTCAAGATCAATGACCCTTGCTTCATCACATTCTCGTCATTCCACTATTTTTAATCCCCGATCTCCGCAATCCGATCTAGACCGTTCGTCTTTCCAATCCAATGGCTCTAAATTGATTCCCCTTTCCTCCCCCCGCCAGCCTTATGAAACGTCCAGATTGATCTAAGCCATCGATCTAATCTAATCGGACGGTCCTCGATCAATCGACATATCGCAATTTCAAAACTCATCTCCCCATGACCCTCTGCCTAGCCGATTGCTGATTCCCGAGACGATTTGAACCGTTGATTTTCTAGATCCAACGGTCATGGTTTCTCCTTCCATATGTTTCCGCCGGTCCCACCCAACTGCGCAAAGTATTTTTTATCGTCTTCTCATTAAATCTCCACCGTTGATATTTTAGATCGGACGGTCCACACTCATTTTCGCGCTCATTTCACCAAAACATTCCAAAATGCTTTTTCCACACGAAATAAGTGGTTTTTCTAGGGACACGTGTCGTGCCCAGACCTCTGTCGCATTCCCTTGGCCCAATACCACTTACCACTATAACCCCGTGCGAAAACCATTTCTGGTTTCACAAAACCACTGTTTAATTCTCTTCACTCATGCAATTTTCCAGCTTCCGCCTGCATCTCACCTTCCTTGCACTGCTCCTCCGCCTCCGCTGAGCCCTCTGAAAGCAGTTTTATCCACTGTTCAGAGGTCTTTATGATAGTTTGCTGTTATGTGCAAGTTTCATGGTGGTTCTATGGCTTAAAGCCATCCCATAGTCCATAAAGGAATGAGGCCGAGGGTGATGATCCTCGTGGCCCAAAACAAAATAAAAAAAGGGACAAAAGGGTTATATTTCAGCATTTTTACCAATTTTTTCATGAGCAAATGGTTACACAGTAAAACCCTCCAGTGCATAAAGAAAGTGCCTGTTAGCGAAACCAATGAAGATTAATAATGAATAGTAAAAGAGTATCAGGAGTTAAATATAAAGGATAAAGCACCGTTTGGGGATAAAGACAGTTTAAAAGGTTAAAAGGTCAAGTAAAGGACCAAAAGCCCGAAAAGCCTGAAGATGATTATAAAAGCCTTAAAGCACAAATTAAAGGCAAATCAATGTTTAATGCAACAAAGAAGACAAATCGATGAAGAAAGCCTCCAAATGCCACATCAGTAAGGAAATTAACCCTCAGAAATGCCACCTATAGGCATTTTTCCTTAAAAGAATACAAATTGAATGCACAGTCAGAGATATTTCCTAAATACAACTCAGAAGTTATTGCCAGCCTACCAAAAGCCTCAAAGGTCAACAAAAGTGACTGAGTTAATGAAACTTAATGTAAAAAATCAATTAATAGAGCCAAAAATATTAAAAATTCTCTATTGTGCCTCCCAAAGGTTGAGAAGCCATAACTCTGTATTAATTGAACAATAACTCTTTCTTTCACTCCACCTCCTCATTTTTTTTATAAATATCATATGAGGAACCCATTATAAATGTTGGTTAATGGATTATTTATCAAGTGTAAATAGCTATTGAAGCTGCTAAAGCTCTATTTATAATTGAAGAAATATAGGTTGAGATGAGAAGTTAGAAGTTGTAAAAGACCTACTGGACTTGAAGATTGTAACTGGTTTGAACATCAAATATACAAGCTGATTTACGGGATCCTGGTCTGTCTCAATGGTGATGTGTTTCTTACTGTAATTTTTATTTTTCTTATGTTTTCCATACTGTCCATTTTTCTCTGATAAAGAACAACAAATATAGATTAGGATTTATTGTAAAGTACCCTATTTCTCGCTGATAAATATTTATCTTTATGTTTTCTTCTAACTGTGTTTTTGAGGATAATTCAATAGAGTATAACCAGTGAAGTGTAGGTGAACCCATGTTTACTGAGTACAACTTGAGATATTGTCTTTGAAAGTTCTTGAAAATTCTGCTAAGTAAAGTTAAACTAGGGATGTCTATGGTTAGCCCTATCCTCTAGTTTATCTCCAATAGTTGCTTTGAAAATATCCCTGAGAGTATACCAAAAGCAGGATAGGTTCAAAGTCCTTACTTGATCTTAGGCTGCCCTCTGTTTTCTTATATGTTTTCTACTTTCTGAAGGTAATCTATTAGATTGCTAGATTGTTGCCTGAAAAGTGTGCTTTAGTAAAATTTTTCCCAAAGAAGTCTATGGTATGCCCTGTCCTTTGGCTTACTTCAAACAGTTTCTTTGAAATGTTTTTCTTGTTTAGTGAAATTGATAGATTCTTAAAATGATTATTAGCTTTTCTTCTTTTACAACACTTTAAAGTTTCATACCATAACTTAATCTTAGAAGATCCTTTGATATAGATGACTTGCCCCATAGGCCACACTTGAAACTTGTTGTGTAATTAAATCCTTTTGTGACTCCATAGCCCAATGGATTGATATTTTTTATTACCTATCCTATCAGCTAAACCATTTTCCAACTTATTCACACCTTCACCCTTCAAAAGACTTCCTTCATTTTGATGATATCCATCCCAACCAAAACAAAAAAACCCTTGTACTTCATAACTAGCCAAATATCATACCTTTTGTACATATTCATATAGAGATCCCTCTCTGAATCTAGGAGGGCTAGATCCTAAGATTCCAAATTGGTTTTGATGTAGGCTCTGTAGTTTTTGTTCTTGCCAATCATGCAAATCACAGAGACCCTAACATACAGATCAAGATTTATTTCAATGGATTGAGACTCGAATATGCACTCGAGGAAAATTTGAATTATATTGCATGAAAGTATAAGATGGAGGCAATTCTTTAGGAAAAAGGACTGAAGGAACTCATTGATATTAATATTCCCCAACCCGCAGCAGCAAATGCCCAACTTCTTGAAGAATGGAAGAATAATGTTGCGAAGGTGAGAAGGATCTTGTTAGAGGGAGTTTGAGACCATATTGTCTCGAGCATCCATAGGAAGGCGAATCCAAATGCAATGTGGAAGACCTTGACAGATCTATATCAGAATAACAACAACCACAAGAACCTAGCGCTGAAAGACAAGATTAGGAAGATCAAAATGGAGAAAGGCGACACGATCCATAAATACTTGAACAAGTTCACTCAATGTCGAGATGAGCTTGGAAGTGTTAAGATCTTTGTTTCCTAGGATGATTTGGTGAGCCTATCTCTTTTAGGCCTCCCAAGAGTTGGCAAAGCTACTAGGACTATTTTAATGGGAGAGAGAATTTGCCAGATTAGGAGCGACTATGGTCTGATTTGGCACAAGAAGAAAATCGGTGGAGCACCAGAGATGGATCCTCATCAAAGACTGATGATGAGGAGAAATGTGCCTTGGATAGAAAGGAAAAGAAAGGAAAAGAAAGGAAAAGGAAACACATCCCATTCCAAATTCAACACCGGCAAGGCAAGAAAGAAGCAAGACTTATCAAAGGTGAAATGTTTCAACTTTCATGAGCATGGACACTATGCCACAAACTGTCCACAAAATAATAACAAAAAGAAGGCCTCAGGAGGAGCAACAAGTGAAGCATTGGCTACACAATTTGAGTTGGACTTCTCCCTCATTGCATGCATGGTGTCATTGGTGATGGTATCTGTGTGGTACTTGGATAGTGGAGCCTCATTCCACATGACTGGAAAAAAATAATTCTTTAGCAGCTTGGAGGAGAAGGATCTCCAGACGCACATCGAGATGGATGATGATAGGAGGTATAGTGCTACTGGGATTGGTAAATTTACTTTATAGAGAGACTCAGGTAAAACCCTCATACTAAAAGATGTCATGCATGTACCTTATTTAAAGAAGAATTTTGTTTTTCTTGCTATGTTGGAAGATAATGGATATGATGTGATTTTCAATGAAGGAAAGGTGTTCCTTCGTCACATAGCCATGGGACATGTGAAAAAGATTGGGGTTCGAGTGAAGAACCTATACAAACTTGATGTGGATGACTGCACATCATTGAGCAGTAAAGCATAGGAGGTGGTGAGTTTAGATATTGATGAGTTATCTTATAGGATGTTGGGCCATCTACACCAAAGTGTTTTGAGGATCATGTAGAAGATTTATACAACGCTTCCAAAGGGTACACTTGCATAGTGAGACACATTAAAAGGGTGTACTATGGGGAAGTATACAAAGTCCACCTTTCATAATAAGGAAAGTCAAGCAACAAAAATCCTTGATAGAGTTCACTCAAACGTGTGTGGACTGTTCTAAAAAACTTCCACAACGAAGTACATGTATTATTTGATTTTTCAAGAAAGTGTTGGATTTTATTCATGCAGAATAAATATCAGATGTTCTCCAGGTTTTGTGAGTTCAAGGCACTTGTCAAGAAAGATACATGGAAGAAGGTGAAGGCTCTGAGGAGTGACAATGGTGGAGAATACATCTCTAAAGAATTCAAGAACTATTGTGCCTAAGATGGAATTCGAAGAGAATTGATTGCACCTCATAACCCACAAAAAATGGGGTTGTAGAGAGAAATAAAAAAAATTATTATGGAAGCAGCATGAGCTATGTTGAATGATCAAGGCCTACCGTTGCATATGTGGGTGGAAACATGAAATACAACAATATTCGTGCAGAATAAAAGTTCTCATCGGATACTAGGGATGAGAACACCAGAGGAGTATTTTTCAGGTAAGAAACTAGATGTTTCATATTTTGAAAGTTTTGGTTCATATTTCTATTTCCATGTGAACAAATATGGCTTGAAGAAGCTAGAGCCAACAATAGATTTGGGGATATTTATGCTCTATATTGATACACCTCAAAACTATCAGGTGTACTTGCTAGCACATCATATTATAGTGGTAAGAAGAGATGTGAAGTTTGATGAAGACAAGTCCATGTGATTTTCCCTTGAGAGGGATATTGAGTTGCATGCAGTTGAGGATCTCTTAGCTCCAAAGGATGAACCTCAGGATGTGGAGCAAACATAAGCAGAGGAACAAAGAGTGGTAGAAACCACTCATGCAATTCCATCCTTAAGAGATGGAAGGAAGCCAACCAGAGAGGTTGAAAGATGATTGATGGATGCGAGAGAGAATGTGGGAGCATCCACATCAAAACTCGGACAAAGCAGGTCCCTAGAGCGGTACACTAGATACATGGCTCTTATGAGCGAAGGCATTGATATAGAACCATCCTCTTTTTAGGAAGCAGTGTAGCAACCAGTGTGGGTTGATGCCATGGTTGAGGAGTATGACTCTATTATCAGGAACAGTGAATGGGAAGTTTTCCCAAGACTAGTGGATAAGTCAGTGGTAGGATCTAGATTGGTTTATAAAGTGAAGTAGGCGGCAAATGGGGGTGTGGAGAAACAAAAGGCTAGATTCGTGGCCAAAGGGTTCTATCAGGTGGAGGGGATTGACTATGATGAGACTTCTTCACCAGTCGCAAGGTACTCATCTATTAGATCCATCCTTGCACTCTCAGTGTAGATGGGATGGAAGATACATCAGATGGATGTAAAGACACCTTTCTCAGTGGATTTATTGAGGAATAAGTGTACATTTAGCAACTAGAAGGTTTTGAGACATTAGACAGGGAGTCACATGTGTGTAGAATCAAGAGAGCATTGTATGGGCTGAAGCAAGCACCTCGTTCTTGGTACACTAGGATTGACAGTTATTTCACCGGTTTGGGTCTATGCGAACATATATCATCTTTTGGTTGATGGTAATATTTTGATTATTCCACTTTATTTTGATGATCTGATATTGACATGTGATGAGCGACTCATAAAATCTTGAAAAGATGATCTTGCAAGAGAATTTGAGATGAAGGACATGGGGATCTTGCACTATTTCCTTGGATTTGAAATATGGCAAAGAGATGGGGATATATTTGTATGTCAGGGAAAGTATGCCAAGGAAATTTTGAAGAAGTTTCCCATAGAGCGAAGAAAACCCCTGGAGTCTCCTCTTGCAGGAAACTAGAGGAAGGAGGGTGCTACTTTGGGTGACGTAGTGGATGTTACTGTTTGCAGGAAGCTTGTGGGTTCACTCATGTATTTGGTGAACACAAGGCCCAACATATGCGACGCAATTAACCAACTGAGCCAAGATATTTTTAATCTAACCAAGCTCTTTTGAAAGGCATGGAAGCATGCATTTAGATATATCAGGGGCACTACAAAGTATGGATTATGGTAAAAATGAATAGAGGAAGTGAATCTTCAAGGCTTCACCAATGTAGATTGGGCAGGGAGTCCATCCGACCAGAAGAGAACATAAAGAGGAATCTTCAGCATAGGATCAATAAGAGTTTCTTGGTACAACATGAAACAAAGATTAGTTGCACTTAGTTCAACAGAGGCAAAGTACATGGCGACCATTCGGGTAGCATGTGAGGCCATCTAGATGAGGAAGATACTTGTTGGTTTGTTTAGTCAGCAGATGGATCCGACGGTGATACATTGTGATAACCAAAGTTGCATCAAACTCTCGGTTAATCCAGTATTCCATGGCAGGTCCAAGCATATTGAGATCTCATATCACTATCTCAGAGATTGTGTTCAGAGGAGGATTATGTCATTAGAGTACATTCCCCTGGAGGTGTAGGATGCAGACATCTTGAATAAGGCGCTGGAAAGAAGCAAATTCGTATTCCATAGAGACAGAATCGGGGTAGTAGATAATCCATTTATTTTTAGGAGTGTTGAAATGGAACCAAGAAATGACACCCCAAAGTGGGGCTTCTGATTTAATTTTCCCTTAATTAAATTGGAAGAGAAATTGTAATTCCATCTCATAACAACTTGTATTAGTTAACTAAGTTAGAATGATTGAGTTAGCTTAGGAAATTCAATTTGAGGATCTAAGAAGATGCATGTAGAGTGATCCCATGATTTAAGGGGGTCAAGTTGTAGTTTTGCATGATTTGTAATTAGTTAACTCAATTAATTGAGTTAAAATCAATTTAACTAGTTCTAACTAAGTGATTAGCTAGAGATAGGCCCAATGAATTAAATTTGATTTAATTCACAATGAGTGATCAATTATTTAACTAATAATTCAATATAAATAGTTGTTACATGGCGATTACAAGGAAGACCCAGTTGAGACAGAGGTTAAAGGGAAGATAACTATCAGTTGTATAATTCGAAAATTATACAGGCCAATTATACAGTTAGTTGGATTACTAGGAAGTATTTCACAATTATTCCAAGGGATTTTCCTATTTAATAGGGCCTTAATTTCTCAAGGAATATGTGAGAAAGGCAGGCTAAGCATAGGTAGAGAATTGGCTAAGTATTTGTCCAATTTTTCCTAGATCAGTGTGAGACAGTTGGAAGAGTGCATGAGTTTTCTTGTGAGAGAAAGAATTGTATTGTTTCATGTTCCTTGAATTTATACAATATATGGATAGCGATGTGTTAGGTAGCATGATTTCCCTAGATACATATTGTGTTGTGTGATTTATTGTTCTTTCCGTCACTTGTTTATGTGATTCTGTGATTGTGTTTTGTTTCCAAAAAATGTAGAAGGATTCAATATCTTGTTTTAGTACAATATAAGGCCAGATTGAATCTTGTGGTTATATTTTCTACATATTTTGGACAAAGGGTTACAAAGTCAATGTATATGAATAATTGATGGATATTTTGCTTTCTCTTTCTATGGTGGCTTGTTGTATATATTGAGAGTGGTATTTATTTTCCACAATGAAAAGAATTGACATCTTGTGCTTATAAATACCAAGTATATGGTTTATGTTTTTCTTGCAAAGGAATTATCATAATATAATGCATGGATCAATTTTTTAGCAATTAATTATTTATGCAGATATTATCTTTATGGTTGAAGGCAACTGCTTGTTTTTTGTTGATGGTGCTTGTCTTAAACCAACAATGAGTGTTAAAGAATTTAAAGATTCTATTGCATATGAATATTCAAGGGTTTGGTAGATTGGACTAGATTATAGAGTTTTGAACATTGAATTTTTTAAGGTTTCTAAACCCTAGTTAGGGCTTGGAGAAGGAAGCCTAGGACTCATGGAACCTAGGATTGTTTTCTAAATTGTAAGAAGAAATCATAGCTGCTTGATGATGATATGGACTCCTTAACGATGTGGATGAGGTTGATTGAATCCAAGAATGTTGAGATGAAGAGGAACCTGACACATTCTCAAGAGATAACTTTTTGATTGTTTCTATTATTGTTTTGTTATTAGTATATTGTCTCTTTATATTTTTCTCGAATGTATTCCTTGCTTAGTTTTTCTTCCATGGCCTCCTAGAGAGGTTTGTAGGTATACAATGAAGGCTGCTAAGGTTGTAGCAGTTGAAAGAAGTAATAGAAGAATAAGGCATGTGACAAGAGGAATTGTGTTTAGAGATCAGTTGAAATATGAACTAAGAAGGAGATCACAGATCAACCATATTGAAGTATGCCTTGATGAATTTCAAAGAATGAATGGATGGTTACTCGATGAAAGGAGAATTGTACGTAAGAGTTACCTAAACCCTATAAGGTTTATGAAGAGGTCTTCTGTTTGTAAGTGAAAGAAGGATTTGTTCAAGCTCCTCATAGTTGGTAAAGATGAATCCCATTGGTTTATTTTCTGATGAAAGTAGGAAAGCTAATATGTTAAAGATAGTTGCAGTGATCGAAATATTTTCTCTAGAGGAAGAGGTTTCAATTCAAAGGGAGTTGACCTCTAGATTTGTAACAAATAATTCTAATGTGTTTATATCACATTAGTAGCAGAGGGAGGAAATCAGATCCATTTAAGAAAGAATGCCCTAGATTCATGATGATGGATCTGTGAAGAAAGAAGATTAGTATATGGTTGAGCCAAGATTTGAGGCTCATTTTGTGTTGAAGTACCAACATAGTATAGTTTATCATGGTTTAGCTAACTATGGGATGTGAATCATATAGTGATGTACAACTGCAGGGATTCAAAAATTTAGACTTGTGTGTATATATCGCTTAAACAAAATTATTTTGTATTTGGTTAGCAAGTTGAGAAGTAATATGACTCCAACTTGTGGGATTATTTGATATGGTGCAAATGATAGCTTGATGACAGGTCAAAGAAAATTGATATCAAGTACTAAAACATCTGTGATCAGGTACAATGGAGAGCATTTCAAATTGAGTACATCTCTAGTAATGATCATATAACAAATGTTTTAACAAATCCTTCGTCTTGGATAAAGTTTTGTTGATGGGTAAAAATGACTCACCATCAGTGAGGGGATATCCCTGATGCAGAATCCCGATTAGATTCTACATCGTTTTTTGTAGGGATCCCTCCGGTATGTGGGCCCAGTTGCCATCAAATTGGTAAAAGAAATTCCTCTTCTTGGACAGAGGGAAGACTCACTATAATGGAAAATGCACAGATGTTGAACGAATAAAAGTCAATGATTGATGAATTCCCTGTGAAATAATAATACCATAAATAGAAAATAAAAATTTAAAGAATGAGACTTAAGAAAAGCATTATTAGCAAAACGTCACTAAGATCATACTTGTGCTAAGATTCATTTAAACATACAAGAAACAGTTCATGATGATTAAGTGTCTCATTTATCATCTATGCACAACTCAATAAAGATTTAGACATATATCAACAACGCAGTTCATCAACATATCTCTACATTAGATCATCATATACCATTCATGTACGAAAAGAAACTCAAAATACACGGAAATACATGAGTAGAAATGTGTACCAATAGTTAAAAGAAGTATCATTCATTCAAGGGGACTATATTCATAGCATCATCACACAAGAAGCTTTCGTCTGATTCAATAGTGAGATCCAAAACACTCCTTTGTATTCATTCTGGAAGCATACACTCAATGTTAAGAAATTTGTCTCTCTCCATAGTCCAAGATTCAAAAGTCCCTTACAATATTTCCCGAGGTTGCACATATAGGGTAAAATGACTCTTGGGTTACCCTTTGACCTTTCGTCTCCCTGACTGTTGGGATGACGTGCAACCAGGGTCCTTTGTGACCTGGGGTTATTTGTGACTTGAGGCCATCTGTGACTTGCGACCTGGGGTGTGTCGCGACCTGCAAGTTGGCAAGATTTGTGACATGCAACCTCTGCTTTACGTCTCTTGCCAGCATTTCAGTTCTAGGGGAGCAGTTTGGTGATTTCTAAGCCGAATTCAATGCATCTAGATGCTCCTTGAGGTAAGTCTGCAGGCTTGGTATTCAAAAGCTATTAGAGTAAGTTGCGGCATGTCTTCTCTGAGCCTGTATAAGCACTTTAGCGCATTAGGGACCAGCATGCACTTCTTTGTACTGATTTGATTGGATAGTGAGGCCAACTTTGTGTAAAATTTGACCGGCTCCACGATGAATTGTGCAATGTTTTCTTTGGTCACTTGAAGATCCTTTGAGCCGATTTCCTGTCTGATTGGTTCCATGAATGACTGGATTCCCTGTAGCATCTCTTCCTGACTTTTCTGATCTGTCAGCATACTCGTGGAGGGCATGCGATGAAATTATGCCACTGAGTCGATACCGTTGATGAGGTGTTCATAGGTGGTTAGAAATTTTTCCACATCTTTCATGAGCTTATCGCGGCATTGCAATTTCATGTGCATTTGTACTTTTTCATTTTGAGTGTAGATCCAATCCCTCCTTGGTAGTGCATCTGGGGCCCCTGGGTACTTCTTGCACAAGCCTAATATGTTATCGAGTGATATATAGGTCTCCTTTAACTGGGCGGATTTATTTCTTGTATCTACTTGGACTCCTGCCAAGGGAGCGACTATTTTCTGTAGCCTCATCATTTCCTCATAAACCTGCACCTTGGTCTTGCTCAGGATATCCAATTCTCATTGAATAGCAGCTTGCAATCCACTGGCGCGGGTGAGTGTGATTTGAAGTGTTTTATTTTATGATTCCAAGGCCCTTCTCTCTTCTTCTGCTTGGGCAGACTTCTGCTCAGCTATGCAGAGCTTGTTTTGCAGCTCCAATAATTTCTTGCTCATTCTGCTAATGTTATATTTTGTAGTGGCTACGAAAGTCATCTTGATTGAGGCTATCATTATGGGATTTGTCCTGGTATCCAAAACTATGTCCTTTTCGGTTGTGATTGCTAGAGGCTCAGCTGGGTTCTGGGCAAGACATTTCCTCCTTTCTTGCCCAATCTTGTGAGTGTACTGATAGTAAGACAACCTCGTGAAGTAAAGTATATCGTCCTCTTTCTCTCCTGAAATACCTAGCTCAGAGAGGGGCAAGTGCCCGCCTGTCATGAGAGTAACCAGGGGAATTTCGAGCAAGGGAGAATCCGCTTCTCTACCAAGTTGTAATGGCTGTGATTCACTCCCTTCCGCTCCTTTACCTACTTCTTCCTTTTGTTTTTGGGCTTCTTCTTCTATCCTCTTTTTCTCTGCTTCCTCTTTATCCTTCTCCTATTTATTTTTACCCTCTACCTCTTTACTCTTATGTTCCTCTTCCTTTGATTTTGCTTCTTCCTCCCTTTTCCTACGTGCTTCCTCAACCTGCTTTATTTTCTGCTCTTCTTCCTTCCACTTCTTGTGCTACTCTTCTTCTTATTGCCTTTTGCTCTCCTCCATTTGTTGCTAGGCCAACACATATAATGTTCTCTTGAGTTCTTCCTTCCTTTGCTTTTGCTTTTCCAGGGTGGTATTACATTGTTCTAAGGTTTCTTTATTTGCTTATTCTTCTACATCCTTTGGGGAATTATTGCCTGTGGTATTCTTCGGTTTATTGGTTTGGGAGGTAGAAACCACTCCTTTCTATGTTTTCTTCTTCATGGAAAAATCTTTATCTTGTAGGCTTAGGTTGTCTTGAGAGTGTCCCTTTTGTTCTTCTCCTACTTCAAAATATGCTCTGGGGCCTACCTGCCTGAGTGTGTTATACCAATTCCTTACCTCATCCTCTGGTGTTGTCTCGGTGTGTTGATAGGACCAATTGAACTTGGTCTATTTGCAGTTTGCATGCACGATTCTTTTTGGGTCGTAGGATCGGAAATCTAATTTTATGAATTGAAACCCTTTCATTTGCTCGGCTTCCGCCTCTACTTCTTTGAAATCATTAACTATATAGGCAGCTATGGTGACTGGGATGGTAGGCCATGGTTTCTTCTTGTTTTTTCTTAGTGTTTAAGAGAAACCACCTGACATCTGGTAGCATAATTATTGCAGTAATAGCTTGTCAGTGACAAACTTTGGCAATGCATGGGTTCCCTGAAGGACCCGAAAACTTTGATGAGGGTGCCTTCCTGAATGGGAAACCAATGGGCCACCTTAATGACCCTGTCCATGGCTCTTCTTGACATACATGGTGGATCTTCCCCGAATAGTAGAAGGTAGAGAGCAATGATAAATTTGTCTACTATAAGATCAATGTCCTGCTTGTATATGGAGTCCCAGAAAATCTTCAAGTCTTTGTGGATTGGGCCTCCAGTTTTTATGTTCCAGTTATGATACCACTGGTCAAAGCAGCATTGCAAATAAACTGCATCCAAAAGATAGGAGGCCATGTGGAACTTGGATGCTAACCCTTCCTCTGGAACCTTTGTTGCTGATATGTTTTCCCTCAAACCCAAAATTAACAAGTGGGCCTAGTTGAAGTGTGTCCTCTTATCACCAAAATAGGACCTGATAGGCTGCTAGTCAGGCTACCTTAGTGTAAATATTTCAAACCATACTTTTAGTTGAGGCTTAGCCTCCTCAACCTGAGAGGGCTCTCTCACTAGGTTTAAGATTTTGAATTAAGGATTAGATGGCTAACTCTAGGAATAAATTGGATAAAAGTGTATGAATGGTTGAATTACTGATCAACAAGCATCTATTGGGCTATGGATTCTAGGTATTTTCCCACAAAACATCAACATCAGCTCATCATGGAAGTTAGGGAATTTTAGATTTTTTAGGTGTATCAGTGAAACAAAAACAGAGTGAACAAAACACAATTTACAAACACATGCAGGAAGTTAGAGAATTTTCCAATGAATTATAATTAACATATGTTTATACCACTATAAATAGATAGATACAGAAAGCCATAGGAAGATCACACATTAAGAAACTCTTTCTGAATCCTGAGTAGTAAGCCAATATCTGTATTATGATAAGAACACACAGTTTGCTACAGTGACATAATCTCCTTGTAATGAAAATTTTCCAACCTTGAGGAATTCAACCTCATGTCTCTTATAGATCCATCATTACAATCTTGGATTCCCTCATCTATCTTGAGGAGAATTTAATTTTCTTAGCTTGACACCTATCTACTCCTAAAACAGACTATTAATTACATGTGACAGTTAACTGTTTGTTCTAGAGTCCTAATGCAATTAGGAGTAAAACTCCTTATTATGACTAAAAAAACTTGATCTAGGAATTAAAGGTTATATTTGATAGCTTCTCCTCCTTATCTTTGACCTTGATGGTGTCCATAACCTTGTTGTTACATTCTGTTAACTTATCCCTTATCTGTCTTGAAAACTAGGAACATGTTTCCTGCAATATAGCTTTAACCCTCATTTATGCTCCTCGAATATTTTGGTTGAAAAAAATGGACCTTTTTAGACAAGTGATATGTGTTATCATTTCCATAGAACCATGTCCTTCCACCTGTGCAAAATTAAGTCCTTGAAAGAGTGTGAAGAGATCTGATGTGTCTGCGCTACGAAAATATCTGCTGTTTTCGTAGCGCAGTAACTATGCCATTGTAAAACATATCTTAACATTTAATTTATTTTTCTTTAACACCTGGAACTTCATTTGTGACCCATTTCCATCTTCTAGCAGCATCAAAATTTCAAAAACCAAGTGTTTTACCTCTTGAAACCTTAACAAAATATTTAAAACTGTACCTACAGCAGTTTCATAGCGCGCTACGAAACTGCTGTGTGTCTCAATATTACACAGTTTCTTCATCATCTTTAAATCTTAAGAATATTTACAGCCCTTCAATAATGAATTTGATGCTATTGGAACTTGAAATCAATATAAGTCAATTTTGCCATGTTTTCAAAAAGTGGTGTCCTTCCCGAAACAAAATTATATTAGGGATTTGTCACTTACTGTCTTACTTCTGTTGTAGCTGACCTTCAGAGTTTTCCAATTGGATTTCAAGATCTTAAATGTGACTCTTCAACCTCCTGTTAGTAACCCTTAAATTTACATTTATCATTCTAACAAATTTAGCCTCTTTGATTGCAGGAAGAGTCTAGGTAAAAAACTGAGCTTCACTGCTGTTTGTTTCAGGTTTTGAGACTCTTTCAAGCTCCCACAGAGCCTTAATTATGTCAAAGTTTATCTTCTCCACAACATGTTTTCTTCCTTTCTTCTTAAGCTTAGCAATTTGAAGATTAGCTAGTCTTATTTTTTCTTTCATTCCTTCATAACTGCTCTTTTCTCTTTGAGTATGGAAAACTCTGTTTCTGTCATTTTCAAGCATAGGTGATGAAAGGTATATGGGTTCCTCATAAACATTTGAAACTTCTCCAGATTTATCTAACTCCACATCCAGTCCTTGCAATTTTTTTGAATTCCTAGTTAGAGGCCTTCTAGGCTTGAACACAAACTCTGAAATTTCATCATTAAAATCCAGCTTTTTAGAAGACTTGATCTTCTTAGATTTCCCTTCATCCAAATTTATAAAATCTACCTGCACTAAAGGAGATTCCTCAATATCAATAGCTTGTAAAATATCATTCAAACTACCCTTTAAACCTGGATCTTCTTCTGAAACCACTGTTTTACCTTTTTCCCTTGCTATTTGACTTCTAGTCAATCTTTTCTGGGCTGATTTGCTAGTTGAATGTTCCTGTACTGCTTCCTTACCTTTGGTTATCCTCTTTTGTACAGGTTGAGGGGTTTCTTGAATAATTACTGGTGTTTTAATCTCTGGATTTTTCACTTTTTTTCTAGGCTTTAACTTGACAAATCTCTTTGATCTTGTTTCTGCAGGGTCAATGGTTTTTTATGGTGATTCTTCTTTGGCCCTAGGGCTAACACCTGTTCCATGTGTTTGCACCCCAAATCCACAGAAAAATAGAAATGCAGACCATTCTATATTCACCCTCTGAAGTTCATGCAAAAATATTAATTTAACAAGACCATGATGGAATAATGAAGTTTCACATGCCTGAGTTTTCATCTGCACCTTATCTTCCATCTTGGCCAAACTTCAAAATAGAAAGAAAGGTAAATCTAGAGAAATTATTCTAGTGAAATGCAATAAGAGCTTGAAATGGTAAGAATACACCTTATGGTATCTTCCTTCACAGGGGAAGTACCTTTGAATGTTGGAGAGCAAGTCAGCATATGTATCCTTGACATAACCTCTTGGCACTACTTTGGTGAAATCTATGTCCACAAACTCTGGCTTCAAAAATATTTTACAAGGTTCCATTTCAAACCTGAAGTTCTTGAACCACCTTTCTTCTCCCCTTGGAATCTTTGTCGCTAAAGATATAATTTCAGGAGAAATTGGTAAGTTTAAACATCCAACCTTTGTATTTGAACCTGTGAAATTAATGGAAAATTCTTTTGTGACTTGATTATGACCTCCATGTAGCTTTTCGTAGAATCTCCAACATCCTACTTTCTTGAAATCTTCTTCAACTAATTTATCCTTGGTGAGAGCCTCTATGCCTTTAGGTTCCGTTCTCAAATAGTGGCTTGATCTGTGGTTTCTTTTTTTTCTCTATCATCTTTCACTCGGAATCCCTGTGGCTTCAGAAAACCTATAATATACTGGCTCTCTTGATTTCAGAGAAACTGGCTCGCTTGATTAAGGGTTCAGCTTCGCTTGATAATAAGTTCAGCCTCGCTTGAGAATTGAGAGAAGATCTAGTTTATGCTTACCGTAAGCTTGTCATTCGAAGAAAAACATGTAGCAAGTGTTTTTTCATAAGACAATATAACCAAGGACAACCATCCCTTTTCAAATTTTAAAATGACTGATGATAAATGACCCCTAACGAATCTCATGATGGTTATGAATGGTTTCATGTGTGAGAAAGGATTCGTGGACTGACACCTAATCATGAAAATTTAATGAAATTTGATGGATTTGACAGTTGGATAGGATTGGTTACGAATCCCCGATTTCGTAGCGCGTGTAATGTATTTTCAGGGTTTTGCGCTACGAAAAGACTGTTTATCAGCGGTTGTCATTGATGTCAACCCAATGACTGACGGGGGAAACCATGTGTGTTTCGTGGGGTGGTGCTAAAATTAATATATTTTGGGTCAATAATTGTTTTGATGGATTCTACTTGTCGAGATGTTTTAGTTAATATATGGCAGGCCATGTAATTCTTCACGGTTTGAGAGATATTCATGTTTGAAGTTTGTACACGCAGTTAGTGGGCTAAAACCCCATGGGGTTGAGGCATGGGTCATTGAAAAGTCATAATTAATATTTTTTAAGCTCCTAAAATCCTTCTCACATTCACTTGTTGCGACCTCTCTCCAACCCTAAGCATTCCTTTTGCTGGATCCTCAGCTGCTATTCATGGGGATTTAACACTCAGAACGGTGTACGTGGAATTTTTTCTCTAACTTTTTTTCTACAAAGTTTTAGAAGCTGAATTTGTATGAGGCGAAGCCAAAATACTAAGGAAGCTACAGTAATAATTTCAGATCAAGGTGCGTAATATTTTTGGAGATATGATCTTTGGAAGTCAGGGTTTTTTTGCAGGCTCCTCAAATTCATCTCCAAGAAGTGACCTTGAACAAAAGTGTCTTAATCTAAGGTAATAAGTTGGGATTGTGAGGATGACACTGGACTATAGTTTTCTCTCTATCAACTTTAGAGCTGAATTAAGAAACAGTGACACATGGCACGCCGTACAAGTTCGCTATGATGAAACATTCCATAATTAGGGCATTGTGAGAGATTGGGTATAACTCTCTCTTGAAGAATCCAAATTGGGTCAGACCTGTGGCATTGAAAAGAAAACTCAAAAGACTACTACAAGACTTAAAATTAGATATTTAGGATCTAAAATAACATATATACACCACATTCAATATCGAGTTCCTAGAAGGAAAGAAAAAGCTAGATCATGTGTTGTCAAGGGTTGCAAATGACCGGACTTTCTATGGAAGAAAAGCAAAGCAAGGTGCAGCAGAAGGTAGCATGACAAGAGTAGAAACCAAGTTGCATAAAAACAGCAAGAATTTCATCATATTAAGTCTTCAAGTGGGCAACACTGCATACAATCATTGTAAACGTATCATTGTACTAAGTCATTGTAAATACATTATTGTAAAAATTGTACTAGTGTCTATCTGCCAAGGGTTGAAGAGGCAATGTTGGGAGGTCTAGGATCATCATTAGGTGGTTGTGTCAAAGTTAGGGTTATGGTCTAGTATATATTCTTCTTCTACATCATTCTATATCATTGTAAAGTGGACCATTTTCCCTGGTACGGGAGTCCATTCTTATTTTATTCTTCTATAGGGTGGTAGGGTGGTGCTAGGGTGAGTTGTAGCTCATTGGGTGTTGGGGAATCCATTCAGTTGACTACTGAAGAATCTTAGGCGTTGGAGCGTCCATCCAGTGGGAGTTGGAGAAGAATGCTTTTCTAGATTCTAGGAAGTTGGAGCTTTATTTTCAATTGGAGTTGAATATTAAAGAATTATTAGAAAAGCATTAGGTGGTTTTTGCCCCAGAGTGGATTTCCACCTTAAAAACTGTGTGCATTTGTGTTCCTCTTGTTTACTGCTATCATTGTAAAAACATTGACAATAATTGAAGATTAACTAATGCTCTAATTGAAAGGAATACTGATTCACCCCCCCTCCCCCCCAGTATTTTCAAAAATTGGTATCAGAGCTTGGTTCCTTCAATAGCATTTTAACAGCTAGAAGGAGGTCATGGAGCATACCAAGAATGGTGTATCTCTATTCAATGAAAATAATTATGCACTCTGGAAAGGAAGAATGGAGGTCTATCTCATGGCGCAAGGTTACTAAGTATGGGACACCATTCAAAATGGATTTACATCAACCGTGGATGAACAAGGTAAGAAGAATTTGGTAAATGATGTAAAAGCAAAGAATATTATTATCAGTGGACTTATTGAATCTGCTTATCATAAGGTGTTGGGTTGTAAAACCACCAAAAATGTATGGGACAAGCTTGAGAATATATATGCAGGTGACTCAAATGTCAAAGAAGCAAAGCTTCAAATCTATAGAGAAAAATTTGAGCAACTCATAATGAAAGAAGATTGCAACATTGCTGCATACTTCCAATACGTTGATGAAATAACCAATACTCTGGAAGGATTGGGAGAGCCAGTTGATGAGAAGACTATTATACGGAAGATTCTTAGAACGTTACCAGGGAAATTCAACCCAAAGGTATCGGTCTTAGAATATAGTGCAAATCTGGACAAACTCAGCAAAGAAGAATTACATGGAGTTCTCATAGCATATGAAATGAGACTTGATGAAGAAAAGGGTACTTGAAATCTAGAAACTGCGTTCGTTGCATCTAAGAAAACCAATAAGAACAAACAACCTTCAATTGAAATGACATGCACCTGCAAGTGTGAATAAAAGGGAGATGATGGAGAAGGTCTTTCAAATGAAGAATATGCTTACTTTACGAGAAAACTAAAACCTGGTAAGGGAAAATTCAAAGGTAAACTTCCATTGATATGTTTCGGTTGTGGTGAGGTTGGGCATTTCGTAGCAAAATGTTCGAAGAAAAGTGATGGAAACTCAAAAGGAAAGAAAGGATTTAAGAAATTCAACAAGCAAGGCAAAAAGAAAGGATCCAAAAGGAAATTTCTCTCTAAAGAAGATAGCTCATCATCCGATGAAGAAAGTGAAAACAAAGAAGAAGCCAGTGAGAAAGTATTGTTTATGGCCAAGCACAATAAACAAGAAGTATCAAACAATGAAGAAGAAGGGTTGACCATAGAAGAATTTTATGAGGAGGCAATCAAGCTAATAAAAGAGCTCAATGCTGAGAAGATCCATTCCAATACTCTTGAAGAACAAGTTCAAGGTCTCAAAATTGAGGTTGAATAACACAAATGTATTGAAGAGTCACTTCAAAAGAAGTTGGAAGAAAGCAACCAAGAAAGGGAAGCATTAGAAGCCAAAGTAGTCTCGCTGCATAAGGAAGTGAAGAAGGGAAAAACTATCCAAAACTATGCCAACAACTCAAGGGCATTGGAAGAACTCATCAACAATCAACGATCTTACAACGACAAAACTGGCTTCGGTTACAAAGAAGAAGCAGGACCTTCTACAACAAAATACAATGAACCTATGAGATCTGACATACATGTAGACTTCATTGGACAAGATTCGCAAGCACATCCTTGGAAGACGATTCCTCGACGAATATTTTCATCGAGGTACCAACATATTTTTCATGGCTATTTTTATTCATGTGGAAAATTTGGTCATAAAGCTATAGAATGCCGCACGTACCCTAGGAACCAATACAATTCTAAGATATTCTTCAAATATGAACCTCCCAGGGCTCAACGAAACATTAATAGATTTGAACATTTAATAAATAATATGGAATGTTACAAATGTCAGAACTTTGGACACATAGCCAGAGACTGCAGACTTGAAAATCCTCCAAAAGAATCTTCGAAGCCATAGAATGAACGAACATGGAAGAAGAAGAAGACAGATAATTGGGCTCTCGCTCTCAAGGCTAAAAAAAATAAAGATGTGTGGTATGTTGACAATGGTTGCTCAATGTATATGACTGGAGATAGAAGGAAATTTGTATCTCTGAAAGAGAAGAAGGATGGAACCATATCCTTTGGAAATGATGGATCTTCAAATGTTATAGGATCAGGTACCATCATTCTCGGAAGAAAAGATGTTATAGGCAAGAATGTTCTATTGGTCGAAAACATGAATCACAATTTGCTCAGTGTTGGAAAAATGTGTGATCAAGGACACACAATGCTATTCAACTCCACAAAATGTGAAATCAAGAAAGGTAGTTATGGTAAAATTGTGGCTACAACAAGTCGAGCTCCAAACAACATATATGTTCTGGATGAAGCAACTAAAGCATGTCTACTAGCTAAAGAAGATGAAAGCTGGTTATGGCACAAACGAATGGGTCACATAAACTTTGAAAATATTGTCAGGATAAGCAAAAAGGAAGCAGTACCAGAAATTCCGAAAATCTTAAAACCTTCCAACACACTATGTGAGGCATGTCAGCATGGCAAGTAGACAAAAGTCCAATTTAAAACAAAAAAAACATTTTGCATCACATCCATTGGAATTGATACATACTGATCTATGTGGTCCTGTGAGAACAAAAGGCTTAGACTGAGAATTATATTTCATGTTAATGATAGATGACTATACCAGGATGAAAACCATTAGTTTCCTAAAGAAAAAATCTAAAGCATTTGAGTGCTTTAAGATCTACAAGGAGTTGGTTGAAAATGAAACTGATTTGAAAATAAAGTGTTTAAGATCATATAATGGTGGAGAATTCACTTCCAAATTATTTCAGCAATAATGTGACGAAAATGGAATAAAAAGGCAATTTTCAACAGCATGAACATCTCAGTAAAATGGAGTTGCTAAAAGAAAGAACATAACCGTATAGGAAATGGGTAGAACAATGTTGAAGGACTCAAAATTGGATGAAAAATTCCGAGTTGAAGCAATTGATACGGAAGTCTTCTCAGAAATAATTGCAACAAGACTCCATATGAATTATGGAAAGGAAAACCAGATAATGTAAAATATTTCCGAATCTTCAGAAGCAAATGTTATATCAAAAGAGAAGATCAAAATTTGGGTAAGTTTGAATCACGTGTTGATGAAGATATCTTTGTTGGTTACTCACGCAAAAGAAAGGCCTATAAATTCTATAATCTAAGACAAAAACAGATAGTGGAGAGCATAAATGTTACATTTGACGAAGATGGTGTTCTAGTGAATAATGATGAGGATCTAGAATCTTTGAAACTTGAGACAGAGGCTGAAAAAGACACAGATAAAATTGTAGAACAAGAAGCAACTATCAACGAGGAAGAAGTAAACAATGATCATCAAGATATACCAGAACAACAACAAGAAGCTCCTCCAAGGAGAAAAAAAGAGTGGATTCAAAAGAACTATCCATCAAATCAAATCATTGGTGACATAAATGAAGGTCGACAGCTTCATTCATCACAACAAGCTCACGTTTCTTTTCAAGCAAACTTTGAGCCTAGTAGTTTTGAGGAAGTCAGCCAAAATGAACATTGGGTAGCAGCTATGAATGAATAATTGGATCAAATTGATAAGAATAACACCTGGGAATTAGTTCTGCGACCAAAATATAAAAATGTCATTGGGACTAAATGGGTGTTCAGGAAAAAAATGAATGAAGATGGGCAGGTTACCAGAAACAAAGAAAGATTGGTTTGCAAAGGCTAGGTACAAGTGGAAGGAATTGATTTCGACGAAACATTTGCACCAGTTGCCAGAATGGAAGCCATCCGAATGTTTCTCACCTATGCATGTTCAAGAAAAATCAAAGTCTACCAAATCGATGTTAAGTCAGCATTTCTGAATGGAGAATTAGAAGAAGAAGTTTACATCGAAAAACTTGAAGGTTTTCTACTATCACAAAAAGAAGACTATGTCTGCAAGCTAAAGAAGGCTCTATATGGTCTCAAGCAGGCTCCCAGAGCATGGTATGCTCATCTTGATGGATATCTATGTCAACAAGGGTTCAAGAAAGGTACTGTTGATAGCAATATTTATGTACAATTATATAAAGATAATTTAACAATCATTGAGGTATATGTGGATGATATAATATTTGGTAACAAGGATGATCGACTAAGTAAGAATTTTTCTGGAAAGATGCAAAGTGAGTTTGAGATGTCTTTACTTGGTGAGCTGACATACTTCTTAGGGCTTCAAATATCTCAACAAGAGAAAGGAATATTTATATGTCAAGCGAAGTACATCAAGGAAATGCTCAAGAAATTCAAAATGGAAGATTGCAAACCTGTCCTTACTCCGATGGTATCAGGTTGCAAATTGAGCATAGATGACTCATCTAAGGATGTGGATCAGAGGTTGTACAGATCTATGATTGGTAGTCTTCTATATGTAATAGCCTCTCAGCCAGATGTTATGCAAGCAGTTGGACAAGTAGCAAGATTCCAAGCAACGCCAAAATAATCACATATTATTGTCGTGAAAAGAATTCTTCGATATCAAAAGGGCATAGAAGAATATGGCTTGTGGTATCCCAAGGGTAACAATCTCATTATTCAAGCCTTTACAGATGTGGATTGGGAAGGAAGTGTTGATGATCGTAAGAGTACTAGTGGAGCAACATTCTATCTAGGTGGTTGTCTTGTATCATGGTTGAGAAAAAAGCAAACTTCAATCTTGTTATCTACAGTGGAAGCAGGATACATTGCAGCAGCATCATGTTGTACTCAAGTCCTTTGGATGAAAAAAACTTTGCAATATCTTCAAGTACAATTTAGTGAGCCTATTCCCATATTCTGTGACAACACTAGTGCCATTAGCATCTCCAAGAATCCTGTCATGCATTCAAAAACAAAACACATTCCGATCAAATATCATTTTGTTAGAGAACAAGTCGTTGAAAAGAATATCAAAATTGAGTATGTTTGTACAAAAGAACAAATTGCTAATATATTCACTAAACCTTTACCTCATGAAGCATTTGAATATCTTCATCAAAAGCTTGGGCTTCTCTGAAGTTCTCATTAGATTACAGGTCTGCAGAACGGTTGTGTGTCAGCGGGAGTGGAAGTGTGTACAGGTCCGCAGGATGGTTGTGTTTTAGGGGGAGTTACCCTTTGAAATTGATGTCAAAGGGGGAGAGAATGTTGTAGGAAGAGGTGTCATGATCGCAGGGGGAGTACTTGTGTTGCCATCAATGCCAAAGGGGGAGATTGTTGATCAGCGGTTGTCATTGATGTCAACCCAAGCAGCACCAGAGGCTAACTCAATAATGCATGGGAATTTTGACCTACCAAATTAATATATTATGGGTCAATAATAATTTTTATGGTTTCTACTTGTCAATATGTTTCCATTAATATATGGCACACCATGTAATTCTTCACGGTTTGAGAGATATTCATGTTTGAAGTTTGTACCCCAAGTTAGTGGGATAAAACCCTATGGGGCTGGGGCATGGGTCATTGAAAAGTCATAATTAATATTTTTTAAGCTCCTAAAATCCCTCCCACGTTCACTTGTTGAAGCCCCTCTCAACCTAAGCATTTATATAAATTGTGATCCTCATTTCCTCCTTATGCAAGGGCTTTTGCCATTTGAAACAGGTCATCGTGGGATTTTCGCTCTAAATTTTTTCCTATGAAGGTTTATAAGCTGAAATTTTTATGAGGAAAATCTAAAATCCTAAGGAATCTATTGTAAAAATTTCAGATCAAGGTGTACAATAGTTTTGGAGATATGATGTGTGGAAGTCAGGGTTTTTGCAGGCTCCTGAAATTAATCTCAAATAAGTGACCTTGGTAAAATTGTCATAACTCTCTCTCTGAGTATCAGATTGGAATTTCATAAAAAGTGGCAGATAGTGCACAGACTTTGGTTTTATATCTATCAATTTCAGAGCCGAATGAAAAAACAGGGACAAGTGGCACGTCGTACAATTTCACTCTACTGAAATAGTCCATAATTAAGGAATTGTGAGAGATTGGGTATAACTCTCTCTTGAAGAATCCAAATTGGGTCAGACCTATGGAATTAGAAAGAAAAATTAGAGGAATACTACAGGACTGAAAATAAGATATTTAGGATCTGAAATAACAGAGATACACTAGATTCAATATCGAGCTCCTAGAAGGTAAGAAAAAGCTAGATCATGTGTTGTCAAGGGCTGCAAAGGACCAGAATTTCTATGGCAGCAAAGCAAAGAAATATGCAGCAGAAGGTAGCATGACAAGAGCAGCAACCAAGGTGCATAAAAGCAGCAAGAAGTTCATCATATGAATTCTTCAAGTGGGCAGCACTGCATACAATCATTGTAAAGGTATCATTGTACTAAGTCATTGTAAATAAATTATTGTAAAAATTTTACTAGTGTCTATCTGCCAAGGGTTGAAGAGGCAGTGTTGGGAGGTCTAGGATCATCATAAGGTGGTTTTTTCAAAGTTGGGGTTATGATCTAGTATATCTTCTTCTTCTACATCATTCTATATCATTGTAAAGTGGACCATTTTCCATGGTACGTGAGTCCATTCTTCTTTTATTCTTCTATAGGGTGGTAGGGTGGTGCTAGGGTGAGTTGTAGCTCATTGAGTGTTGGGGCATCCGTTCAGTTGACTACTGAAGAATCTCAGGCGTTGGAGTGTCCATCTAGTGGGAGCTGGAGAAGAATTCTTTTCTAGATTCTAGGAAGTTGGAGCTTTATTTTCAATTGGAGTTGAATATTAAAGAATCATTAGAAAAGCATTAGGTGGTTTTTGTCTCGGAGTGGGTTTCCACCTTAAAAACTGTGTGCATTTGTGTTCCTCTTGTTTTCTTCTATCATTGTACAAAAACTGATAATAATTGGAGATTAACTAATGCTCTAATTGAAAGGAATACTGGTTCACCCCCCCTCTCAATATTTCCAACAAAGACCAGCGTTTTCGTAGTGGAAAAGAAGTTTTTAACACTGTCTGCACTATGAAAACGTGGTTTCATGGCTTATTCGAAAAAAAATTCAAAGTGACTAAACACATGATTTCCGAAACATAACATGGGACCCTTAAAGTGTGAAAGAAATTTTTTGTACCTTATTTGATGATGGAGATGAGACTCTAACCTAATGACTTAGACTCTAAAAACATAAAAATGGCTTAACCCCTATTCTAAGACCATGAATTAGAAACAAATACAAAATGTCCACGTTTGGAAAACTTTTATAGTGATAACATGTCCCATGGGTGGAAACCACATGCATTAAGGGGAACCGCGCTCCATTGAAGGTGGTGGCATCTACTCTTCCATATATTTGGCACATCATAGTAGCCATGAGCCTATAGAACTTCCTAAGACCCTCCATATTATACTCCTGATCTTTATTTCTTTTCAATTTCTCGAGGTATTCCCACTAACTCCATAAAGTATTGTGAACTTGCACATCGTGCATTGCTACCCATCAGGCGTTGAATGATTCTTCTTTGCCTGGAAATGAGTAGTATACATTGGTTTCTAATTCAGATAGGTTAGAAAAAGCTACCCCTGTGTGGTCTCTTATCACCCAATGCTTGGAAACCTTTTTTTGTAGAATCCAATCGATGACCTCTGCACATGGGAAGATTGGGGGGTGCACTGTGACATAGTGTAGCTTATATATTTTAACATTCAGGTACAGTTGGCGGTATTCTAGGTCCTTCGGGTACTCTTGCTTCACAAATTCCTAGTAGAGGTCATACCATGAGATTTTAGCATTCCTACCAAAGATGCAATCTGTGTCTCCATAGATGGAAGTCAGCACTGGAGGTACATCACTTTCTAGGACATCAATTTCTGGGCTCTTTTTCTATCTTCAGATTGTTGGGGGTGCCATATCACTTGAGGCTGAGGAGATTGAGATGCAATCAAGTTCATCTTCAACGTCACCTGGCATGTTCAAAAAACAATCCCATGATAATATAGATGGCATGGATGCAATAATATGATAGACAGAGTCACCAGTTTAAGCTAACTAACACCTTGGCAGTTCTGGGGTGCCAAGTGACCAACATGGTAGGTTGCACAAGGAAGATTCAGGCAGTCGTGACCTTGTTATGAAACCAACTCCAAAATAGAAGAAAAGAGAGATTAACACCTTATAAATAAGCCACTTCAAGGGGTAACCTCCTTTACATTACATAAATGAAAAATTATTGGATGATACAAATGACAAAACCTCCTTCTATATATAGGAGTCCATGGGGTCACAATATAATCCTAGCCGACCTAATAATAATAATGTAAGGGCACAATAATAACAATATTGGGGTTACAGGGGTGCAAAAATAACAATAAGGGGGTTACACTAACAACAGTAAGAGACTATACTAGTAATATAGGGACCTAACATGCCCCTCTCCTTCAAAAAAGTGTTTTCCTCAATGCTTGAGAAGCTCCAGATGCTTCTGTATAAAATTCTCAACCTCCCATGTAGAATCTTTAGTGGGTAAGTTCTTCCATTTTATGAGATACTCTTAAATTGATCGATTTCGTAGCTATCGAGTTCTTGTTTCAGTGACTGCTTTAGGTTCCAATATGATTTTTCCTTCCTCATCGAGTTCTGGCAATATTGTTTGAATTGGAATTTTGTCCCCTATAACCTTCTTTAAGCATGAAAAATGGTAAAACGGATGCACTCGCGAAGAAGTAGGAAGCTCCAATTTGTATGCCATAGTACCAATCTTTTGCAACACCTTGTAAGGACTATATTACTTTGGTGATAATTTATTATCCTTCTTAGTTTTTTTGAGGGAAATTTGTTTGTATGTTTGTAGCCATAAAAATACCCAGTCTCCTACATCAAAAAATCTCTCGCTGCGATGTTGATCTGTCTATTGTTTCATTTGATTTTGTGCCAAATTTAGGTTATCCTTTAAGAGTTGGAGAACTTCTTGTTGATGCTCGATGTGATCTTCCACTGCTTTAACCTTAGAATTTTCTCTTAAAGAAGATGTGATGGATGGTGGATGATATCCATAAAGTGCCATAAATGGGGTCATTTTTGCTGCAGTATGGAAGGAAGTGTTATGCCACCATTCAACGAGAGGTAACCACTTGACCCATTGTGTTTTCTTATCAGATACAAAACATCAAAGATATCCTTCCAAAAATTTATTCACTATCTCAGTTTGACCATCAGATTGAGGATGAAGATGAGCTATGAGCTAGTTGAGTAACCAAACAAGAAAATAATTCTGTCTCAAAAATTTCCAGTAAAAATGGGATCTCTATCACTTACAATAATCTTTGGGTTTCCATGTACCTTTTGAATTGTTTCCATAAATGTAGTCGCAACTGTACTTGCTTTAAATGGAAGAGATATTGCACAAAAGTGTGCATATTTGGTAATTCTATCAACTACCACCATGATGACACTCTTTCCTTTAGACTTAGGTAAACCTGTGATAAAATCCATTGAAATCTCCTCCCAATGTTGACTTGGAATGGATAAAGGTTGTAGAAGACCCGGGGTCTTAATTGTCTCAACTTTATTTTGCTGGAAAACCAAACATTCCACCACAAACTTTTGAATATCGTATTTAAGGCCATCCAAAAAAATTATTTCTTCACCTTGTGGTAAGTTTTTAAAAATCCCAGTGTCCTCCTAAGGGAGAAGTGTACAATTCCAAAAGAATATTTTGTTTTAGTTGGGAATTTTTGCAAATATATAAGTGATCTTTATACCATGAGGAATCATTGTTCCAACTAAATGTATGAGATGTACTAGGATATTGCTGCAACTTTTGAATGAGAGTCCACACTTCTTCGTCCTTCTTCCATCAACTTTTCTTTGGCTATCCAATCTATTTTGGATAATAGAAAATGGCACAAAGCAATGCTTCCACCTCTTCATCCTTTCGAGAGTGCATATGCAACATTTACTTCCTTTTTTGTAGATGACTAAAATCATAAATTGAACATCTTTGTGACCCATTTTTACCGCGCTTCTGAAGATAGACGTGGCAGGCAGGGCCCTAAGACTATCATAGATCATTTTTTACCTTGAAGTGTCTTCCCATTAGGTAAGGTCACCATTTCTTTAGTGCATGTAGTATTGCTAACATTTCCTTCTCATAAAGAGCTTTCTGTAAATAATTTCCTTTTATTAGATGACTTTCAAAAGTAATGGGTCTTCCTTCTTGCATTAAAACAACACCAATTCCATTTCCTGAGGCATCACATTCCACAATAAAGGATTTTGTGAAGTCTGGCGTAGCTAAGACCAGTGCTAGGAACATTGCCTCTTTAAGATGTTCAAAGGCCTTAGTTGCTTCAGGAGTCCATGAAAATTCATCTTTCTTCAATAATGTTGTTAGAGGTGATGCTATTCTCCCATAATTCTTAACAAACTTGCGATAACACTCTGCTAACCTAAGAAATCATCACAATTTCTTTACATGTGTGGACTTTCCATTCCTTAATGGCTTTAATTTGTTAGGGTCTACCTTAACACCCTCGTGAGATAAAATATGACCCATATATTCCACCTCTTGTACTCCAAAGAAACATTTGGATGTTTTTGCATATAATTGTTTCTCCTGCAATATTTTGAGCACCCTGTCAACATGTTTAACATGATCCTTCTAAGATTTGTTGTAGATTAGTATATCATCAAAAATACTAGCACAATTTTTCTAATGAAGGGTTTGAAAATGGAATTCATCAACCCTTAAAATGTAGCAGGTGCATTGGTAAGGCCAAAAGGCATGACCAAAAATTCATAATGACCCTCATGAATTCGAAATTCTATTTTTAGAATATCTTCAGTCTTCATTCTAATTTGATGATATCCCGAACGAAGATCCAACTTGTAAAATAAATTGCTCCATGTAATTCATCCAATAATTCATCAATCATAGGAATGGGAAATTTATCTTTAATGGTGAGCTTATTGAGCTCCCTATAATCCGGACACATGCGCCATGATCCATCCTTCTTGTGTACCAATACTACTAGAGCAGAGAAAGAACTTTGACTAGGTTGAATTATACCAGCCTCTAACATTTCTACAATCATATGTTCAATTTCACTCTTTTGGACATAAGGATATTTGTAAGGCTTGATGTTTGGAGGAACGCTTCCTGGAAACCAATGAATAGCATGATCATGATCACAAATAGGTGGGATTCCTTTGGGAGTTTCAAACACCTTGGAATGGTTGTCCAAGACTTTTTGGATATCTGGAGAAATAGATGATTTTGATGTTGGAACTTCTAGTGATCATAATTGTGCAATGATGCCTCATTTTTCTTTCTTCAAAAGCTTTGTCATGACATTAGAGCCAGTATCTTTCCTAGCTTCCCTACGATACCTCGTGATTCACCCCATTTTCCTTTCGAAAAAAAAATTCAAGAAAAGTTCTTGAAAATTAAAAGCTACCGTCCCCAAAGATTGTAACCATTGTACTCCTAGTACAACATCAACACCTCCCATTGGAATGGAAAGAATTGGAATATTCAATACATATTACCCCATGGTTAGCTTGATATTATGGCATTTTCCAGAGCAATTTATAGTTCCTCCATTTGCAACCATCACTTGACATTCTGGTGCTAGGTATAGGAAATAATTCAATTCCTTGGCTACCTTACAATTAATAAAATTATGGGTACTACCTAAATCAATCAACACTATTACATTTTTCTTCTTGATATTTCCTTCTATCTTGAGAGTTTGGGGAGTGGTAATTCCTGCCAATGCATTACACAATATGGTTAGACTCATTTCTTCTTCTTCTAGGGTTTTTTCCTGGTGTATATCCTCTTCTTTTGAAGTTTCTTGTTCATTTTCTTCCTCCTCTTCACAATCTATGTAAAATAATTTCTTCTCAGCACACTTATGACCTTCAGTGTATTTTCTAACACAACTGTAGCAAATCCATTTTTCTCCTTTTTCTTCCATTTGTTGTGGTGTCAACCTTGTAGTTTGTGGAAGTCTAGGAGTAGCAACACTTCCATCTCTATAGATGTGAGAGGTAGGCTTCCTTGTCGCCATAATTTTATATTCAGTTTTTCTTGCGAACCTGAATACCTTCTCCAATGAATCAAGTTTCCAAACGCGAACTTCATGTTGGATGTTATCCTTTAAAGTCCCTATGAAGACATCAATCTTGTGTTCCTCTGGAATATCAGTTACCCTTATATTCAATTTTTGGAAGTCCTCAATGTGCTCCACCACTAAACCCTTTTCTTTGAGATTTATCAATTGGCTAAATAAGGTGTTGCTCTTCGTATCCTCATAATGTTCTATCATTCTCTTCATAAAAATTGACCAAGTGACAATTTTTTTATGGGAGCAAAGCCATCGATACCATACAAATTTATTTTTTTCTATATGTAAAGTTGCAATGCGTACCTTTTGTGTGTTTTTCACATTATTGAGATCAAAATATTGCTCCATTTGTAGTATCCATGTTACGAGATCCTTGCAATCAAACTTCCTCATATCCATCTTTGGAATATGGTGGTTGTTCAATCTAACATTAGAGTTTATGAAATCATGATTAACATTTATTTTGTTCTCATCATGAGTTTCCTCTACTATATTTCCACCATCAGGAATCATTTCTTGTATTAATATTGTCATCAAACCTTCCATCTCTTCTTTTAGATCATTCTTCATGTCTTCCATGTTGTCTTTGATTTTTTCATCGATCTTAGCTTCCATGTCATCCATCTTAGCTTCCACGCCATTATTCAAACCATCCATGCCTTTCTTCAAACCATCCATCTTAGCTTCCATGCCTTTCTTCAAAATTTCCATTTCATTTTTTGTTTCTCTTTGCAAGAGAAAAATTTGGTGCACTTCCTCTTGTAATTTTGATATGTCATGTTGCGCTTCTTCCTCTTCATGAGTCATAGTAGAGCCTTCTTAAGGCTTAATGGGTATTGAACTATTTTTAGGTGGTATTTTAGAACCCAATACTGATATCTATGCTTCAACATTCCCTTGGAATCACTTCAAACTATTTTTTCACACAAGACTTATGCAATTAGAAAAACAAATACACACATTTTTCTTGTTTTTAGGAGCTCGATATTGAAACAGAATTATCTCAGTGATTTCAGATCTTCAATAACTGAAATTTGGCCCTGTAGTAGCCCTCTAAATCTTCTTTCAAATGCCATATGTCTGACCTGATTTGGAATCTTCAAGGCAATGTTATGCCCACTATCCCACAATGACCTAATTATGGACTGGTTCAGTAGAGTGAAATTGTACGACGTGCCATGTGTCACTTTTTCCTCCTTTATTTCTAAAATTGATATACAAGAAACTACATTCTGTGTAATTACGACCAATTTTTACAGAATTCCAATCCGATGCTCAGAAAGAGAGTTATGACGATTTTCCCACAGTCACCTCTTTGAGATGAAATTCGTGAGCCTGAAAGAACCCTAACTTCCATAGATCATATCTTCGCAAATATTTTGAAGCAAGAATAGAAATGTTTGCAGGAAGTTTCTCAGGATTTCACCTTCACTTTGTAGAAATTTAAGCTTCTGAACCTTCGTAGAAAACAATTTATAGAGAAAATTCCACGATGACCTGTTTTAGGTGAAATTTGGGAGCCTGAAAAAACCCTAACTTCCATAGATCATATCTCCAAAAGTATTGCAAACCAAGATCTGAAATTTTACACGAAGTTCCATAGGATTTAGGGCTCTCTTTGTCAAAATTTTGACTTCTAAACCTTTGTATAAAAAAAGTTATAGTGAAAATTCCATGATGATCTGTTCAGAGCAACGAAACCGTAGAATCCAAAGCTCTGATACCAAATGTTATGAAACCAGCTCAGAAAATAGAAGAAAAGAAAGATCAATGCCTTAGAAATAAGCCACTTTAAGGGGGAAACCTCCTTTACATTACATAAATGAACAATTATTGGATGATACAAATGATAAAACCTCCTTCTATATATACGAATCCAAGGGGTCATAATATAATCCTAGCCGACCTAACAATAATAATATAAGGGCACAATAATAATAATATTGGGGTTACAGGGGTACAACAATAATAATAAGGGGGTTACACTAACAACAATAAGCGACTATACTAGTAATATAGGGACCTAATAGAACTATAATGGTTGCATAGGTCTTAGAACGATGGATCTGTGACCTAGCGACCTAGTCGTAGGGTCGCATGGTCGCATTTGACTGAAAGTGATGGCTCCATCAACTGGGTGATCTAGTGACTGGGTCACAGGGTAGCTAGGTCGCGAGGTCATAGGGTCACGGGGTTGCGAGGTCACGAGGTCATGGGGTTGCGAGGTCACGAGGTCACACTAGGGCTTCCTGGAAAGAGCAGGCCGACGTGACCTTGGTGTGACCAAGGGAAAAAAAACAAGAGAAGGAGGGGGAAATCAAGGCTGAGGAGGCTACTGAGTGCTTGCAAGAGGAAACTCACAAGGGAGTAGAGGGGAGACAGAGGGATCTGGGTCGATTTGGGTATGATGGGAGGACTTGGTGAAAGAGATGGAGCTTAGAGGAGAAGGATGGTTTATGGTAAAACATCGGTAATAGGAGACTAAGAGGTAAATAACTAGCTAAGGTGAGGCTTAAGCAAGGTAAGCTGGTATACAAGTAAACAAACTAAAATTACAGGAGGATTCAACGACTTACCCAGATGAAAATGCTCTTTGATTGGGCAGCCAGACAACTTCGTAAGCTCCATCACATAGGTAAAATGTGACCTACGTGACCCTTATATATATAAAAAGGTCGCACGTGCAAGCCTTAATTGTAGTCAAAAGGTTGCACAGTCATGAGGTTTTGAGGTCACGAGCCGCAACTTTTTATATTATTTACACTTCTGCGACTATGCGACCTGGTGACTTAGCGACCTAGGGGTCGCTAGGTTGCTAAGTTGCAGGGTCGCAAATGTGGAATCGTGAAAAGGTTTGCGACTTTTCAACATAGCAACCATGTGACCCAGTATAGGTTGCGAGATCACTAAGTTGAAAAGAGTCAGATTTAAGGAGAATAGCGACCTTGCGACCTGAAGAGGTAGATGGATCACTAAGTCGCATATGATCATGATTCATGAGGATTGCGACCTTGCTACCACACTTAGAAGAAAAATGAAAACATATAGAAAACTAAGTTAAACCATCCCAAAACCAGCTTTTGACCCAAGTTTGATGCTCGGAGAACGATCTTACTATCATGCATACCATCAAAAGTAACAGGGGCTCTGAAATTTTAGACTAATGCCAAATTTTGGAGGGTGGTTGTAGTAGCTACAACAAGTTCGTATACTTCAGGGATAACATTGGACTCATGGAGATTCCATTTCTAGTTGATATGGAGTGATGATTTGATTACAGCAAGGATGGAAAATCTCTTTTGCAGGGGAGAGTGGGACTAGAGGCACCAAATTACTCATACAGGGTGTGATTCCAGGGATTGAGACCCAAATTACTCCAGGAAGGAGTGTGGTATCTTAGCATCAAAGACCCAAATTACTCCAGGCTCGAGTGTGGTATTGTTGCATCATGGCCTATATTACTCCTAGATTACTCATCCATGGAGGATTGGGAGTGTCTAGCTATAATATCACATAGACTAGGTTACTCATAGAGTGTGTCTTAATGGTGTTACCACTAGTCAGGGGGACTGACAAGGATTATGGTTAACTCTACTAGTTAGTACGCCATGTGGGACTTGAATATGGTGACTAGTTGATATTGATGTTGTCCGATGGGTTTGGTACCATCCATGATATGTAAACTAGTGGATTTCGGTGATTTGATGATGATGTTGGTGATTGAAAATGAGAAACAGGAGCATGACTCAGATTATTAGTGAGATAGAATTCTCAAGAGGAATAGTCCCTGAGGCCTGGACACTCATGGATTCTATACCTCTTCACCATCATGGCCTATTAGTGATCAATTATCTACCTATATCATGTTATTGTTCCTGTTCCGCACTAACATGTATAGGGATGTAGCCCATGTGTCAATGTAACCTATATAGGAAGAATGCATCTTGGACAAACATTCCCCATGTGTCTTGTAATTTTACTATTATAGGGATCTTATCATTGTGTCTTTCACATTGACCAGAATAGGGAGAATGATCTATTGAACCTATTCCTGTGTCTTTTACTTTGAAAAATATAGGGATATTATCCCTATGTCAAGCACATTGACCAATATAGGAAGATGGACATTTTCCTGTGTCTTGTACTAAGACCAATATATGGTTGTTATCCATGTTTCTAGTACAATCACTAGTATAGGAAAATGGTTTTAGAGACTACCTGGTTAGATAGGATCCTCCTAACATTTAACTTAGATCTCCTCTCAGAGAGAGCTTATTGATAGAAATAATGCATGGATTTGATTAATGCCTCTTTAGTAGACTATGTATGGATATGATTGGTACCATGTTTATGAGACACTGGTTGATTGATCTCTCTTAGGGAGAGCATGCATGGATAGTACCATGGCGATTTGGTACTGGTTGTTTGATGTTGGTGGTAATGAACTGTTGTTGATGCTGATCTAAGTTTTGAGCTTTCCTTAGAGAAACTTTTTCAACTTGCATGACATCTTAGCTTATATGATTCTGAATAACTTCCTAGCTAAGAGGGAGAGTTGAAATTGTAGGAATGGTCGGTCTTCATAAAATTATTTATTTTCATTTTATTTGAGAAAAAAATTATTATTTTTATTTATAATTTCAAGTGTAAAGAAAATTTTAGTGGTGAAATTTCGCAAATGGGATTTTTTTGGGACATTTTCTGAAAAATATTCACCAATTTCCTTTCAATAGAATAGTTACCTGCAACTATATATAGGAAAAATAGTAAATCCTTCAAAATAACCTATTCAAATGGCTCCACAAGTGTTAGGATGACTCTTCTATATGATAAAGTCGACTTGTCTAGAAACTCACATGATGGCTAGTTTGCTTGCCTTGAAACTCTCTCATTCGAATCACGTGATGACTAGTTGGCTTGCCTTGAAACTCTCTCATTCGAATCGCATGATGGCTAGTTGGCTTACCTAGAAACTCACTCATTCAGATCACATGATGACTATATAGAGAGGTTAATTCACTCTCTTTGGAATGCAATTTGAACACACATACCTTACTCATCTTCTCTCCTATGTGAAGTGGTTTGAGATCTGTAGACCTACTCATTATTATTATGATCTAAGGTATTACATTCAAAATATGCTTATTATCATTATGATCTAAAGTCTGATATTCAATATCTACATATTATCATTGTGGTCTGAAGTCTGGACTTCAAGATCTTCTTATTATCATTGTGATTTGAAGCCTAGTATTTGAGATATACTTATTATCGTTGTGATATGAATTATGGTATTTGAGATATTCTTATTATCATTTTCATTTGAAGTCCAGTATTCAAAATAAACTTATTATCATTGTGAGTTGAAGTATGGTGTCCAAAATCTACTTATTATTATAGTGTGATGAAGCTTGGGTCCTAGATTTGAGCCTAGATAGAAATTCTAATCTGAATGTGAAACTATTCAAGGTACAATCTTTAGGAGGTTTATCATCCAAGCCCTGTCTTCTGTGATATGATGAGAGGATCTGCCTCTTGGCGGTGAACTCATTATTGAACAACTTGTTGACAATGAGTTGTAAAAATTTACATTAGATAATTAGCACTTGTGGAAATTATCTTGTAGTCAGTATTGTCTATGTCTTTATGTAGTATTGAAGGATCTCTCTAATGAATAACTTAGTTGGGTTTTCCCCCTTGTGGTGTTTTTCCCTGGTCTTTGACCTAAACATTAGCATCTCTTGTTATTTGTGCACTGTGATCTCTTCTTCTTTTCTTTACTACTATTGGTTGAATTTTTGAAGTGTAATTATTTTATGAAGAAGAATAAAATTGTAAATATCTAATAAATTCACAAATAATTATCAGTAGTTCAGAAATAGTGCTATTACACTTTGTACTTGATTTCTCAACAGAATATTGTTCCACCTTTCCTAATAATGTTCAATATACCTCAATACAACTCCATCACAATGTCTGAATCAATCAACAAGCACATTTCCTATGTCTGCATTCACTAAACCAATTGATTAAAACTTTTCATAGTTCTAATCAATATATGCATATATTCACAAAATAATTAATGTTCCTAACTTAATCTAGAGTCTAACATCTAATCATGAATATATGCATCACTGCAGGCTTCTATTTTCCTATCATAGTTGGAAAAATATTAATAATATCTACAATTAATGTATCTAAAATCTTATTTATTTCATCAATATAATAAAATCATGATCATTTTTTTCATCTAGTTAATGCATAACATGTTATGTAAACATCACATAAAAATTACCATTAAATAATCATCTATTATGCACATTCATATCATAAAATTTTAGGTTTTACTATCATAACGATAAACATATAACTGGGTCATCTATAAATCACTACCCTCAAATAATAAGTTAACATGTCAAAGTACTCAAATAAGATGGGGCACTACAAATTCTATATCTTCCAAGCTAGTAGGATTATTCAAACTTGTCATATTAAGGACATAACACCAACACCTTCATAATTGTCTTACTAAATCTACAATTGTTGAGCATTTGTACAACACCAAACACCTCATTTACTTCGATCAAAACAAAATTTTAGAGTCCACCCATATTACTATTTGCATCTTATTAGCAAATCCTTAAAAATTGAAAAACATCCTAATAATTTTAGTTGAGAAAATGGTTACAAGCTTAGCCATATAAGTTATCATCCATTGTCTGTTATTAGATTTGGTCATTACTCCTCTTCTTACTCCTTTATTATTCTATTTTTATTTAAGTTATTCCATAAAAATTACTAGTTCTCAAAATCCCCCTATTTTATCATGTATTAACAAGTTCTCCTCAAAATTTGATATTAGTTTACCTCAATTTATTTCCAATTTATTTTAAAACCATAATTATAATTTTGTGTTAATTAAAAATCTACATGTGGTGTATGGTAGTTACATCAAAATATGTAAAAAGGGAGAGATTCTTGATGATATGCATACATATAAAAGTTCTTCTACACTAGTTATATTCTTAAAATGATAGTAGAAGACTAAAAAAAAAAAATTGAGATATAAAAAAGTAAATACTTTCCAATATACCCCAAAATGTTACATATTTTATCTATCATACTTCTAGAGCAGCTGAAGCGTGACACACTCATTCTATGAAATATCCATTTTCATTTCCAAGATAGGATCACCAAGATCCAAGATAACGAGCTTGAAGGAACTAATGGAATTGCTTGATAAAGGACCAAACCATTGATGTCCCATAAAGAGTTACAAATCTTCCAATTGTTAACACATAGGATTTCATCTTCTTTTCATTAAATTGATAAAGTACCAAACCATTGATGTCCCATAAAGAGTTACAAATCTTCCAATTGTTAAAACATAGTATTTCATCTTCTTTCATTAAATTAAGCAGTTAAAAAAAAAAAAAATTAAAAAACAAAAAACAAAACAAAACAACTAACTAACTTAAACTTAAAACTAACTAGTTATTATTGTACCTGCCGCTGGCAGGATACTACGCATCAAGTTTTTCTTGATAGTGACATTAATTCTCTTTGATTAGACATATCTCTTGAATTTTTGTATAGTTTGGCTATAGTTAAGTTTTAATAATTTTTTAATTTATGTTTTTAATTTTAATTTTTTGCATCTGATTGGTGTATAGTTTCAACATGTTATTGCAAAATGAATAGATCTTAGTGCCAATTTCTATTGTTTATTGTTTAAAATTATTTTTCCTTGCTTCATATTGGTTGAAATTATTCACTTGTTATTGCCATTCGTCCTGCAATGCCATCATTTCTACATGTCTCCTGTCGTATTTATAAATACATCTGTCCTGTCATATTTATAAATACATTCGGTCTGATTATCACTACTTCGCAATGTCTGACAGAGTGCGTTCCATAGACCATAGGTTAATTCGGAGTTGGTGCTAACTCAATTGTTAACATAATGGTTCGGGCCCACAACATAAGGCGGAGGTTCATCTCTTGTCTATGGCTCAAACCATACCTATGAGCATTGTATAACAAATATGGGGTAACTCCATAGTATAAAACACGCCATATGAAACCCTCACGGCTTAATACAAGAGACACCACACATGAATGTTGCCATACATAAACTCCGAGCTTAATTAAACAAAGCCAACACATCATATTGACAATGCATCTAGGCCCCAGCGTGTCCCTAACTTACCTTTGGATTTAACACTTCGGCATATCATAACTTAAACATATATCAACTGTGAATCTGCAACCATGTATGAAAGTTGGGACCTGCAATATGCACGAATCACCTTACCATTAATCTTTGACCATCTACCAACGCGACTGTCGTTGATTTCCCAATACTCCAGATTGGACGACTATGACGCTTATTGCGTTTTTTCAACCCCCGAACTTTAATGCTCAGAAGTTGCGCGAAACTTGTGGTTTTACAATACCACCCCTGGCTTACATGTCAACTGTCTAATGGAATCGCTTTTTTTTTCACTTTTCCACTTACCACTTTACAATCACGCGATAACCATAAATAGTTTCTCACTCCGGCATTACTGTACATCATGGCTCCGCTTCTATTCATGATTCCATTCTACACCTTTCTTATATATGAATGCTGCCCTCATTCATGTTTGTGGGCCACCATACCTATCTGAATTACCTATAGTACTTCTACAAAGTTAAGGTTTGCAATTTATTAAAAAAATTAATTGTAAAAAATTATTAGGATTAGGATCATGCAATAACGCCTACTATGTATGGTGAAAACTGATCATCAACGTTCAAATTGGCGTTTTTAATCCTGTCGACCAATACATATATGTGTTTCTATGGAACTAATCCTTGCCTTTGTTTTAACACTGCAACATTGGATATCGACCAATGATACCATGGACACTTAGATATTCGGGCCCACATATAAAATAAACATATGTCAACGTAACAATGCTGACCATATCTTTATTAAACTTGCACGCCCATCCAACGGCTAGGACGACGTCGGATCAGTTTGGATGATCTGATGAATAAAGTCCAATATCGCATGATTTAGTTGCACGAACGTTAAGTGACAAAAGTTGCGCGATGAGAGTAGTTTTTCGAAACTGCTCATGGACACGCGTTAGCCAGTTTATGAGATCGCATTCTTTTCTTAAATACTACTTACTGCCCTTCTTGCAGCGTGAGACTACCAGACTTAGACTCTAAACCACGTTCACTATTGACACAGGGTTTCGTCTTCCTTCATAGTTCCATTCCCGCGTGGTTAGGTACCGATTCATTGCGTTTTTAATACTTCTTCATTCTGCTGCCTCAATTAACTCCGCATGCGGAGATTTAACTCAATTGTCACTGTTATGGTCCCAACCAGTTATCAGGTTCTTTACTATCCGACCTCAACCTGGCAATCTTGGTAAGGCAGAGGTTCATCTCTTGTCTATGGCTCAAACCATACCTATGAGCATTGTATAACGAATATGGGGTAACTCCATAGTATAAAACACACCATATGAAACCCTCACGGCTTAATTAAAGAGACACCACACATGAATGTTGCCATACATAAACTCCGAGGTTAATTAAACAAAACCAACGCATCGTATTGACAATGCATCTGGGCCCCAGCGTGTCCCTAACTTACCTTTGGATTTAACACTTCGGTGTATCATAGCTTAAACATATATCAACTATGAATCCGCAACCATATATGAAATTTGGGACCCACAATATGCATGAATCACCTTACCATTAATCTTCGACCATCTATCAACGCGACTATCGTTGATTTCCCAATACTCCAGATCGGAAGACTATGACGCTTATCGCGTTTTTTCAACCCCCGAACTTTAATGCTCAGAAGTTGTGCGAAACTCGTGGTTTTACAATACCACCCCTAGCTTATGTGTCAACCATCTAATGGAATTGCATTTTTTTTCGCTTTCCCACTTACCGCTTTACAATTACGCGATAACCATAAATGGTTTCTCACTCTGGCTTTACTGTACATCAAGGTTCCGCTTCTGTTCACGGTTCCATTCTACGTCTTTCTTATATATGATTTCTGCCCTCACTCATGTAGGTGGACCACCCAACCTATCTGAATTACCTATATTACTTCTACAAAGTTAAGGTTTGCAATTTATTAAAAAAATTAATTGTAAAAAATTATTAGGGTTAGTATCATGCAATAATGCCTACTCTGTATGGTGAAAACTGATCATCAATGTTCAAATTGGCGTTTTTAATCCTTTCGACAAATAAATATATGTGTTTCTATGGAACTGAGCCTTGCCTTTGTTTTAACACTGCAACGTTGGATATCGATCAACGATACCATGGACACTTAGATATTCGGGCCCACATATAAAATAAACATATGTCAATGTAACAATGCTGACCATATCTTTGTTAAACCTGCACGCCCATCCAACGGCTGGGACGACGTTGGATCGGTTTGGATGATCTGACGAATAAATTTCAATATCTCGTGATTTAGTTGCATGAACGTTAAATGACAAAAGTTGAGCGATGAGAGTAGTTTTTAAAATAATTTTAGTAATTGGGATTATGTTAAATAGTTATAGTGAATAATTATTATTTTTCTAATTTAGATTCAAATTTTCACCAATTACATGATAAACATTAATGTGTTGATGATTATTACTTAAATTAGTTATATTTGAACTAACCTATACCATTTTCGTATATATGTAGATTAACTTCACGATTTGATAGTTTTTGAACTCCACACCTCTGAGATATTTCAGCCATGAGTATTAATTTTACTGTGGATAATTATATCAATTTAATGGTTTTTATATTTCTCGAGATCTTATCTCATTAAGTGTTTCGTGCAGATTTTTATGGCTCTATCAATTCTGTTCAACTTGCTATTTTAACTAATTCGCTTTCTGTTTCCTGTGCATATAAATGCATGTGAGTCTGGGCAGTTCACTCTATTAGTGTTGTGCGGAAGCTTGTGCATTGAAGGTTATAAACCTTTTCAATTAATATGAGATAAACAACGTTCAAGTCTTACCACATTAACTTTACCCTTCAAATATGCTGTGTTCTGAATATAATATGGTTGAGACCATAGGTAATAAAGGTAAGGTTATAAGGCCATGGGTAATTATATAAAGAATTTTATCATAAGTCGAGACGAATAAATTAAGTTATGTTTGTGCCATATATTGTACAGTGAGAAAGGAACCTAACCCTCGACGTACTTGACATTAGTGGTGAACTTCTCTAGACTGACCCACAGTCATATATAGCATTATCAAGTACACATCAGCCAGATGCTAATAAGAACATCATAAATACAATTGTGATGCATGAAGCTTTTATTACTTGTATCATCGTCTCTATCTATTTGGACAAATAAATTGATTTATATTTCAATGTTATTAATTATACATAGAATCATTATCAACAATAAGGTTTTCGGCATCGAATATGTAATTTATGATATTCATTATGCAAGTACAGAACTGAGTTGGAGGATCTAGTCGATGTCACAGACACCCCATGTAGATCTCTTGATATTAACAACCATTAATTCAAAATTAAATGGCATAAAATTATGGCACTTGTGCGAGTTTTTACTTTGCAGTTGTTATTTTGCTTGAAGCTCTATCAATTTTATTTCTGCTCTTTAGATTTTTTGTTCTTGAACGTCGAAATCGTTGTATTCTGCTCAACACATCTGCAAGTAGATTTATCGTGCGACTCGACACTCTGCAAGCAAGCTTTTGCAAGTCAGGCTGGAACTGTGCGCCTCTGGTTGGAAGGTCTGCTAAGCATAATTTCTCTTACTCTTTCATGTAATTCGACATATTAAATTCCCTTTCTTGCTTTGATTCTAAGTGCAAAGTGGATGATATTCTACTTGCAATTTACATATTATGGACTCTCTTTTTAAATGATAGCCGATGAAACATTGATGATCGCAATTCCATTCAAATTTGATAAAGTTGTTGCGTTCTACAAATCTCATTTATTTTTAAAAAATTCACAAAGCTCCTAGAAGTACTTCTCAAGATTATATCATTCAGAAAACATAGAAAGCAGAATTTTGTTAGGTCCCTAGCATGAGAATACCATTTGTATCAGCCTCAGAGGATTCAAAGTCATTTCCCTTGGAACGAATATGTTTACTAAAGCCTCCGTTCATTAAAAAATGTAGATTATTATCATTATCATTTTCTGAATCAAATTCCACTTGATTTGTAGCTTCGACGTTAGCAGATCAAAAGCTATGCTTGAAACAAATATTAAATGTGATGACAACAAGAGAGAGAAAGGAGATACTTCTATTCATTAACAATAAAAACTGATGTTACAATGTCTTCCTCTCACACAGGGATTTACAAAATAGTGACTGCTACAAGACAAAGTGCACAAAACTTGATTCTCTGTCTCTCAGTTCAAAAAATAATAATACTACTATGTAAACCTATTCTATTTCGCACTCTACTCTTCTTTTTAAAATAAAAACATAGGACTCTGTTACAAAGACTCTCGGGACTTTTATATGTGCAAGCACATATAACATTAAAAATAAAACTAAAGAAATACGCCCTTTCAGGGCCACCCAAAATGAAGGGTCATATTAAAAAAATTGAAATGTTTTAACATTAGCTCTTATAACAAAGGAATTTATAAAAAGTTCGTCGTGCATATAAAACATATTAAAACCTTTGACATAAAACCTTTGCATCGTGCGATGAATGAAAACAAAACTCCGGCAGATATCAAAAGACAATGAAGCAAATTGCATTAAGGCATTTCGCGTTACAAATCTCTCCCTGCTGACATCACTATCTGTGCACGTGATGGATTATTAAATCCATCGAATAAAACCACATCGCGTCCGCCAAGGGCCTGCTGACGTAGACACGAAATGTAACGTGAAAAGATGTTATCAATTCCACTGAATAAAATGCCTTGGTTCTGGTTTAACACAACACAAACGGGCCATTAGAAAGTTCTGATTCCGATGGAGGAATGGACCTGCGATCAAAACATAAACTGCGCTGTACAAAAGTGGATTGGGTCCGTGATTTCACACTGTGCAATCAGGCCATAAACAAAAACATTCCTGATGTGATTCAACTTGCGATTGACTATTCTGATGCTGCGTGGTCTTGTGGACCCAAGAACCTTGGCTTAGGGTGGAGAGCGATTTATATGATTGCGATGAACACATCGCATCGGGCCATAGAAAAAGGCTATGGTATATATGAAACGTTCCGATTGCGATGAACGCATCCGAACTCGCCACATCAACAAGACACTGTGGGGACCACCGGGGTTTAAAAATAAAAATTCCTGTGTTCATATAAAAATAAAAATGATTCTGTTCACTATGTTTAAAATAAAAAGTACTCTGTTTCACCCAAAACAGAGACTATCCCCGAACACAAAAAAAGACTGTTTTTCAAACGCAGAGGACTAGTGCCGATAATCAAAAAACTAACTATTCACCATTTTAGAAAGTGGTTGGAACACAAAATACTGGAGATAAAGAATGGAACAATGAAAACAGAAGTAGCTAATAGAATAGATGCAAAGCCAAGGGTAGTTAAGATAGGCGCAAAAACAAAACTCTATGAAATAAATTAAATTTCAAGCTGTTTTGTGGTTATTGGTATCCTCCAATAAATTATTGGATCCTGTGCATATTATGGAGGCAAGAAAATGCAAGCACCTCAGTTGAAAGTTAGTCAGAATTAATATTTAAACAATTGCTTCTAGAATACAAGACATGTAACAAGAGTCATCAGTTTAATTGATCGAGTAAAAGCAACACTAGGAGCAGTCAAAACAAAAGTAGCAAATAGAACAGATGCAAAGGAAAAGGTAGTTTATAGGTTATGTAGTTATAGCTTACTGAGAATAGTACTTGTTACACTATAGTCTAGAGATTTATAGCAAATTAGAGCAGCTACCCAAATAGTCAAATTAGTCTTATTGCTATGGACCTATGGTGGTGGTAGTCTTAGTCCCATGCCCTAAGTTATTATTATAGGATCTTAAAGATTTCATATAGTCTAAATCAAGATTGTTCTATGTGATCTATTATTCACATTATCCTCCACAGGTTACTATGTCTCAACTTCTGGTATTGCTCTTATTCTTCAGTCAGTTGATTCCTTTGGATAGTTAATTTGTTGTTTTTCCTTGATGTTTTAACAAAGTTAGGTGCCACTTGCTGCATTGAATGGAATCTATGAATTTGGAATGATGGAATGTACTGGCATGCAAATTTCAAAGACGCTACAACAACTAATAGGAGAAGAAGTCACCGCTAATATCAAAATAGACTGTAGAAACAAAGCAATGGAGAAAACAAGTGCTGGATACTTTGCATGTAGACCTTGTAAGAAGTGGTTTAGCTACAACTTCAAATGGTGCAAATGTTGTTGTTGTATGCAGTACATTTGTTAATATGCAAAAAATAATAAGTGATTGTCAAAGATCAACATGAAGGAAAGCAAAGAAGAAAACAAATAGTCAATACTTTAAATCTAGATGTGGTACCAGGTCGTATAGATATGACTTCAGATGATCCAAATGTTGTTGTTGTATACACCATCATTGTTAATGTCCATAGAACAATGACTGATTGTTAGAAATCATCATAGAATACATTTATTCGTTATTCAAATGAATATTTTGTCTTATCACAAAAGGTGGTGTAACCACCAAATTTTCAAAATATAATGATAGAGTTAGTCCATATTATGTTGACCTATCTTGTCCAATATTTGCTACATTGACTTGCAAGTACATGCTTTGGTGCAATAAAGTTGGGGCTTGCATAAGAGATGAATGCTTTGTAATGACTAAGTCGAGTCTCACGTTTAGCTTTTTGTATGAAGCATATTGTTGCCTTGAGGATGCTATTATGATACAGTGCATATCTGACTGTGCATACATATTCGTGATTACAAGTATGTTTTTTACAACTAGCAAGATTAGTTTTACTAATCAAGACACATACAATCTGTATTTCATGCTTTCTATTGTATACAAAGTTCAATTATTTCTAGAATACATAGCTTGTATGTGAGATTCATGTTTTCAGAGACAATAATCAACGTTGCATGTTGTTTTTTTTGCAGTGATACTTTTGAAATACAGAGAGATGCAAAATAGGAGCTAGTTAATTGGAACTTTGCTTCTCTTATTTTACTATTTTGAAATCAAAGATACAATATAATAGTAAAATTAGTATTTTGTGCTAGTAAACATTATCATAGAGATATATTCAATAAAGCAAAAAATATTATAGAACCTCTTCTCATCTTTGAGGAAGAAAAAATCTAAGATACATAGTACTTAGTAAACAAATCACCATACGAATCTAAAGAATAAATACATAGAAAAAATGGTTGAAATCATAGACATTGAAAACTACCATCCAGCAAAAAAACATCGCATAGATGCTAATATTGATATCGTTTTAATGAACCATAGTCTCTTTAGACTGCAGCAATTTGCATATACTCCTGAAGATTGTTTGTTCAATGCATTTGAAGTTCTTCTGCACTTTCGTTACTCGTCTATATAACTGCGCAATGGAATAATAGACCATTTTCTCAATTGTCGACAGCGTAATGACACAGAGGCAAAAGAATCATACCAATATGAACTAGATCCTGTCATGTTATATCAACTTCATGGAATTCACGATGTTGACACATACCTTCGTAGAATGCGTTTTTCTACATCTAATATCAATTTCCAATCTGAAAGAGGCCTATGGGGAGACACATTTTGCATACAATGGCTATCAATTAGTGGTTGAACATACCAATTGGAGTCTGGTCACTAACAATGAAAAAAAGGTATTTGTTCTTCAACCATGATCTAGATACAATTCCACTAAACATTTGGTTTCATGATACAGATCCTATTAGTGGACATTTTGAGCCCCTATTATACAAAATATTATGTAGATGCAACTTTGTACCAAATTATTCCTTGTCACCTCTTTGCAAATATCTTGAAAACCATTATGAATCTGTTGTTCATGGAATGCAAATTCATGGATTGCATATAGCAAAAACAACTATGTCGAAATGTGCCAATAGCATGTTCAATGTAATTTTTCATTTAATAGCGCCTGAATTTGATGAACAGTCTTTCAGACTCTACATTTTCCAATCTTTTTGCAATGCACTAATGGCTAGGAGCAACGATGCATTAAATTGTATAGAAAAACACTTAACAAATGAAACTATACAAAGTCAAACAATGGTTGTAGGCTGGAAACAATACCTAATTAATATGGCAATGCCTTATGAAAAAGGAGGAGTTAAGGGAACATCATTTTTCTTCCAATGGACATCGATCATATTCAATGTAAACATACAAATATGGTCATTTACCAGTAAAACCATTGTGAATTACTACCAATCAAAAACAAATTTCAATCAAACGTACAACATATTATCATTTGAAACAAGTAAATCACACATTCATTATGAACCATTACTATCAAATCAAAATACAAATCAGTACAATCTGCAACATAGAATAGTACAAATGCACGAAAACACCAACAATAGAATAAACTTGCGCAAATTGAAACAAATGGTACGTACAAATGACCCAAATAAAATTGGAGAAAATAGAAATAAAATAGTAGATAAAAATTGTTCATCACGAAAAAGTACTCCCATATAAATTTACAAACAACAAATTGAAGACACACCAAAACCCAAATGTCCAATATGTAAGACATTGCAATTTCAAAATAACATCTCAAGCATTGGACTTGAATTAGAAAAAATGTACATAAACATATCTGGAAAATAGAAGACATTGTGTTTAAATATCATTTGTAGATCTTGCAAAACATCACTTGCCAATGCAAAGTTGCCTCGCTTTGCAACACCTGAACAAATAAGACGTAACAAGCCATTGCAAAATGTAACAAGACTTTTAGAACTTGAGGAAAGACTTGTTGCATTGAGAATTCCCTTTGCACAAATAAGACAATGTGGCAAGAAGCGATCACAAATGGGCTTAATTGGTTCAATAATCAATGTACCTGTCCATATGGACATTGTCCAAAAAGCATTGCCACAATCCATAAACAATACAATGAAAATTGCTATGGCATTAAAACAGCGACTAGAATACAAGAATGCATATAAAACAGGAAAAGTGCGTGTGCATACTGTCATGAGAGCACTTAAAGAACTATGTTCTCAAAATTTGTATAAAACTGAAAAAATTTCCATTAATAGAAATTGGAATCATATACTTGAATTGGACAATAAAGGTAATAAATCCGAGGATGACAACATTGATAGCAAAAGCGAAACCGATAGCATTTCAGAAAGTGAAAGGCCAACTGAAACCTTAGTACATGGATTCATAGCTTCACAACGAATTCATGATTTACAAGACAAGATTATTGAAATAGCACTAGCTAAGGGACAGCAACCACTTGGGATATTCAAAGAAAAACATGCAGAAGAAATTAGTTTCCCAACACTATTCTTTGGAAATTCACGTGACGACGATATACTACAAAGATTTCGTTACCAAGAAATAGTAAAATGGGAACTAATGCATTGCAGTGGTCACTTTTCCTATCACATCAGAAATTTCTTCTTTGAGACAATGTGAATAATCATTGAAAAGGTCATGTCATGCATCTCAGTATGAATAAGGAAAGGAAAATTACAAGGAAGAAATTTGTTAGCAAAATATGTTAAGTACAAGCCCAACTTAGAAAAGTTACTAAAAAGTCACATTGGATACATAGATTTCAAACACATAAGAATTTCTCCTAATTACCACCAACAAATGCAAAAACATATATTTGCAATGATACGACAATTAGGTCCTCCAACTTTCTTTGTTACATTTACAAGTACAGAGAATCTTTGGACACCACTAGTAGAAACTCTTACTAAATTACATAGCAATAGAAATAAAAAGAAACACATTGAAACAATTGAGGAATAAAACATTGATTATCTTGTCAGAAAGGACCCAGTAACATGTACATGTTACTATAGACATAAGACAAATCCATTGAAGCAATTGATCTGTCAAGATAGTAGATTTTTTGGCAAAATATTAGATTAATACTTTGTAACTGAGTTCCAAAATAGAGGTAGTGCACATGAACATGCTCTTATATGGATAGAAAATGCTCCAGTATATGGAATTAATACTAACTTAGAAATTGAAAACTTCTTGGATAACTATATAAATTGTAGCACAAATCACCTTGATCCAGAACTGGCAAAGATACATGAACATCATCATACCAAAAGCTGTAAAAAAAGAAAAGCATCACAGTGTAGATACAAATTTCCAATGCTACCAATGAAAAGAACAAGGATTCTTGAACCAATTACTTCGCTACATGGCTCAATACATGAAAAAGTTTTGTCCTTGCAAAGCACCTTAGAGCAAAAAAACTATGACAAATCAACTAGTCATGAAAATTTCTTAGATGAATTCCAGTTAACAGAAACTGATTACATCGAATTAATACAAAGTACATTAACACAACCAATGGTATTCTTGCAATGAAAACCATCAGAAATATGGAATAATAGCTTTGCATACAATATGCCACACCTATGGAATGCAAATACAGATGCTCAATATGTTCTAAATGCATATGCTGCAGCTTTATATTGCACTTCATATATGACCAAAGTTTATAGATCTATGACAAATGCATTCAAAAGGATACGAAAAGAACATGAAAAGAGCAAAATCGATGCTATTCAAATGATACGGTCTCTAGGCAATGCTTTGCTTAACCTTCAGCAAATTTCAGCTCAACAAGCAGTCCACATAGCTCTCTCACTACCATTTAATCATAGTTCAAGAGAATGAAACTTTATAAACACAGCACCAGCAGACGAACACACATTTATACTTAAACCAACTACTCTTCTAAAACAAATTCCTGACAACTTTGAAGATGTTATGTGCAGTTCTATAATTGATTACTATATCAATAGGCCTAATGCTATTAAGCATGTATGTTTAGCCAAATTTGTATCAAAGTATAGGAAATATGGAAGACCAATATCAAAAAGAAAAAAAGAAAAAGTAATTCAATTCATTAAATACAAAAAACACATTGACTATGAAAACTATTATAGAGAAAAAAATTTGCTATATGTTCCGTTTGAAAACAATGAAGATGCACTAAAGCAAGACTTCTTTACATGGAAGAGTGCATACATGTTGCATAAGAACACAATAAAGAACAATGAAACTAAGTTCACATATAACATGAATAAGAAATGGGGTGATTTGGAAGAAGCAATTCAAAAAATTGATAACAACACTGCAACTTCTAACCATACAATATAAAAACCCGAAATATCTAATGATGTTACTGAGAAGTATGACTTGGCTAAAGATTTGCAATTTCCCCAATGCAATGAAAAAAAAATACATTTTAACATTGGTTTTCAATTTACAGAACATCCATTTATGCTTAGCAACGAAGAATACTACAAGATTAGGAGAATTCTTAATAGAGAACAACAAGCAATACTCAAAGACATTGTAATGAAAAAACGAAAGAACATAGAGAAACCATTCTACTTATTTTTTACTGGAGGAGCTAGTACTGGAAAAACATTCACAGCAAAAGCAATATTTCAAATGCTCATGCGCATCTACAATGAACATTACAATACAGACCCTTTGAAACCGAAAGGTTTGATATTAGCATATACAGGTAAAGCTGCATATAATGCAGGTGGAGTTACAATTCATTCTACTTTGCTAATGCCTTTCAACAAATCTAGTTTTATTCCAGTTAGCAACAATGTATTAGACAACTTAACACAACTGTATGAAGAATTAAGGGTTGTTCTCATTGATGAAGTATCTCTAATTGGAAGTTGTTTTCTATATCAAATTGATGATCGACTAAGAAACATTAAGCATAATCAAACAAAATACTTTGGAAACATGGATATCATATTTTGTAGCGACTTGTACCAAGCACAACCTATACAAGATTCACTAATATTTGAACAACCTACAATAAGAAGGCAACCAATAACATATGACTTTTGGAAAGAACATGTAAAGTACTATGAATTGCACATTGCAATGCATCAAACAAATGAAATATTTATTAGCATTTTGAATAGGATGCGTATAAATAATCAAATAGAAGATGATTTGAATTACCTAAATAGAAATTGTATTCGAAATGCTCCTAATGATCCTACTTTCCCCTATCTATTTTTTAGGAATAAAGATGTAACATTACATAACAAGAAAATGTTGTCTATTGTTCCTGGTGATGAAATTGTAATTGATGCAATTGATTATGAAGAAGAAAACCATGGACACATACCATCTCATGCACAAATAGTGACATTGCCTTCACAAATTGCCCTAAAACTTAACATGCTAGTTGAAATATATGCAGGAATTTATGACTTACAAGACGGTCTAGTTAATGGTGCAAATGGTACCATTAAAGAATATGTAAAATTAGACAACTTTGATGTAATATGGATCAAATTCTATGATGAACGTGTTGGCCGTCGACAAGCACATAAATTTCTTTTCTATATAATGAAGAAATTTCTAGCGATTGGACTCCCATACTGCGCACAACAAAGCCAATTTCTGTGTTAACAAGAACAGGCAACTTGAAAATTAGAAAAAAATTCCCAATCCAACTAGAATGTGCACGTACAATACACAGATCACAAGGCTTGACACTAGACAACCTTGCATTTGATCGTTTAGGAATACGACGCCATGGATTAGTATATACAGCTCTTTCTCATGCGAGAAACATAGAATCATTGTATTTTCTTAGTCCACTTAAGAAACAAAACTTCTGAATTCAACACAAAATTTCTGTCGAAATGGAACATTTACAAAGAAACGCAAAGTGGCAACTAGAATACAACTATTCATTATTAGAAACAAAAGAATACATTTCAATTCTTTCTCTAAACACCCGCAGTTTACAAATACATATTGATGATTTGTTAAATGACTATGATCTAATGCAATCTGACATCCTAAGTTTACAAGAAACACATTTGAAAGATTCAACGCTTCTAAAAAGACTTGAAACATTCAATTGCATATCAAATCATAGTAAACATGGTTTGTTAATTTTTATGAAAAAGCATATAAAGATCTTGAAACATATTCATTTTGAAGAAAAAAGCGTTGAAGCTACACTAGAAAATATGCTTCTTCATGACACGGATATTATCGCTGTGAATGTCTACGTTGCACCATATGCAACATTGAACGATACATTGGATCTTCTTTCAAAAGCATTATGCAAAATACATTCAAATTAAACAATAGTAATTGTCAGTGATTTCAACATCAATATGCTTGGAAGCAACAACAAAACAAACAAACTAAGATCGTATATGCCCAATTACAACCTTCATTTTCTTTTAGAGAAAAATAACAATCAACAATAATCAATCATTGATCACATATGGTCAAACATAACTTGTAGCTATAAGACATTCAGGTTAGATACATATTGGACCGACCATGATACTATATGTCTCATCATTCAAGACAAAAATGCAACACAAACATAGTGCAAATGAAAGTAGTCTAATGCTTTTTTCTAGTCAATAGCGTCAGAGTTGCATACTCATGTCCTTATTATACAAATGAAATCAATAGTGAGTATTATTACCAAACATACCTTTAATTTGTTTCTAAAAAAAGTCTTTGAAAGCTACATTATAGCCTTTTAACTACTATGACTTTGACTTCTAATTGTCTGTCTTGTAGATTACTATAGCTTTCTACAATGAGTCAAATAGGCAAATACAAGTCACAAAAAGAAATAAATACATCCAGGTTTTCTTACTACAACGAACTTAATTACCCTTCAATGCATATGTATAGAGATATCTCTATGTTTAACCATTTATTTCTTTCTACAAAACTATTGCAAGACCTATTCTTATATTAATAGTGTTGACTTCTATAGCACTGTTGTTCATATAGATTTATACTATGCATTGATGATTTATTTGTCAAGCATCACAGAATTCATTTTAATTCTTGAATTTGTCTTTCAACCTATTGTAATATTTTCATGCACACATGAGATACGCTCCATTACAAATTGCAAACTATACATAACCACTTTGGATTTATCTAATAGTAAACACTACAGAATACTGAACCTTATTCTCTACATTATTTTAGCACTACCACACAATTTGTTTCCCTTTTCATCATCTCAATAATGTTCTGTGCTTAAACATGACAATCATCACCAACTGCTTATTTACATCAGAACTATTACATGCATAATTCTATCAACCCTAGTCTTCTTGTTCTTCTTTTCTTGTCAACCTTTAATTCCTTTTCCTCACCCTTCCTCTAGAAACTTGTCAAGCTTCCTCTTCACTTTACATTTGAACCCTTTTTCACTAAGATCTCCTCCAATTTCCCATGTTTCTTGTTGTCAACCTATAAATTGCAATAAAGATAATATCAAATACAAATTAAATTGCTTCCAACATTATAACTCTATTTCGGTTACATCAAACTGAATTATTTCATAATCCATATGCATCTTAATTCACATTGTGCAATATGAAGAAAATGTTTCCAATCTCATCATTATTTCTCTTAATATCCCTTGTTATCTTTGAAATTTTATCTATAGCTTTTTTTTTTCGTTTCTTTTGTCCTATGGTGTTTCTATGTTATTTTTCGTTGGGTGGTAGAACAAGCTCAAATGACATATATCTTGATCGACATATTTATTATGTAAACTCCCAACCACCCATAATAATTAAAAGCATTAGAAAGTGAGCTTGATCAAGAAACACATCCAAGTTTGCTTATTACGCCCAACTTACTTAGTCTTTGATGCATATGTATATACACATCTCTATGTTTAATTGTTTATTTCTTTCTATCAAAACTATTGGTCATTGAATTCTTGATTACTTGTTCAATTGGTTCCTGATTAGTATCACTGAGTCAATATTTATCAATGTTTTCATGCCAATCAGCAGTACCTGAACTTTCATACATCTGTACTAGATGCATTTACACTTCTCTACAGTACTGGAATTGAATCATTTTTTCTATCAGCCATGTTGGAATATATGAAAATTCCAGAACAACAAATGGAGAGAGTAATACTCTCCTCTTCTAACACGGAAAATATTAAAGAATTTCACTCACGGGAGACGAGTTTTCCTCTAAAAATATTTCATTAATCTTCAAGACAGGCGATACAAAATGCGTTTGCTTCAAAGAAACGCGATTGCCACAAGAGACTTCTCTGTCTCAACAAAAATTACACACTGTCTGTGTATTTCTTAACACTCTGTCTCTCACAAAATAACATTGTTGTGTTATACGCCTTTGTTATGCTTTCAAATTAAAACATTACATTGTCTTACACAAGCTCTTGGGCCTTTACATTATATATGCCGCACATATTTTAAAAACAATAAAAACTATATAATATAAAACTTAACAAAAAATATATTTAAAAATCTGTCGGGGGCTCATGCTTTACGACTATTTTAATATATGTTTGAAACATACATATAAAACATATAAAACATATATTCGTCGCGCATATTAAAACAAACATTAAACGAAACTTTAAAAACTTTTATAAATCTCCGACCCGCTGGACTTCAAAAGAACTATCAACTAAAACACATGAACGCATTTCGCGTCACAAATTTGGGTGACATCACACAAAATTTTGTGCACGCGATGAGAATTTCAATCCGCCATATAAAATTTTCTGGTCTGGTTTGGCTCTACTGACGTAGGACCAAAATGTAACGCGAAATCCAAACTTTAAATCCAGTTTATAAAACCATCGGGTCCGTGTTATAACAAAACACGCGGGCCATACCAAAATGTTTCGATTGCCGATTGAAGCACGGATGTGATGGGCATAATTAAATCCACCATATAAATGGCGTCGGGTCCGGTCCTTTGACAAAACACCCGCTTCACATAAAAATCTCCAATCTCCGATTGAGGATCGGACCCGAAGTCAAAACTTAACTCTGTTGCATAACGGGGATCGGGTCCGCCATTCTCATATGTTAATCGGGCCGATATAACAAATGCCTCCGATGCGATATTACAATCGAGCCCAAAACAAAAAGGTTGCGACTGTAAATTGAACTGTCGCGTGGTCTGTGGACCCGCGGACCTTGGCATTCGACGGAGGGAAATTTATATTATAATGTACCTTGCGATTGCGGTGAATGCATCGTACCCTCCATCATCAACAAGACATTGTTCCTGTGGGGACCACAGGGCTTAATAATAAAAAAATAAAATGCCCGAAGCGGCTCTGCACAGCCACTGTTGAAAGTAAAATTTCAACAAGCCAATTTTTTTTTTTAATATTTGCAACTCAGATCAGTATATATCTCTGTTGCACTAATATAATTTTCTGAATTTAATATTGTATAATTTATAAGTATTCCATTATCAAAGTTTCTAAATGCAATTAATATTTCTTTCAGTAACTAATATTCAGTTTCCACTACAATATACAATAAGCTTATACTTTTATTTTTTATTTTTAGTTATTAAAATTTACCAAACACTTCGTGGTCACGTTCAAGCGCACCATTCAATGATGTTGCATCTTTTTCATCTCGCAGCTCTGGACAACAAGCTACAATAAACAAAGAACAACAAATATCAGGTGCAATTGAATCAGACAAGTAAGTAAATTTGAAACAAATTCTTATACGTACCATTGACATAGCATTTATATTTATCACCAATATATTTTACTTCTAACTATTTCTTTTTCCACATCAACATCGTCAATACACAGATCGAAAGCAACATATTTAGTCCCAGTTACCACTGAAGAACTAAACATTCGCAAAACTGGAAAAATGTTCAATGGAGATGTTATGGTTATCTATATCACATACCTTGATAAAGTCCAAAAAGCACGACAAATACTACGTGCAGATTTGACAGATGCCGAAGGAATCATGACTATCACATTGTCCATACCAACTGAGCTTATTGAACAACATGGACAAAAAATATCACCAGCAAAAGTAATATCTATTAAAAATTTTAAAGTTCTTCCCAAAACAAATTATGACCGTGGTGATTGTGATTGGATTCTGCTGCTAACTAAACTAAGCACCATATAGAACGTACCAACAAATTGCAAAGAATACAAATTCATTCTAGATACAACAGTAAAACATGTTACAACAAATACAGAAACATATCCAATTGGAACAATTGCAGTAGTTGTCATAGCTGCACTGAAAGTTGGTTTGCAATAAACATTGCAAATTAAAGATGGAAATTTCGATGACAATAGAGCAACGGTAACATAAATTACTTTGAAATGTTTTTATATTTCTAGTTCCATCCTACATTTCAATTCAGTTTGAAAAAAATAAAAAACTTTCTGTGTTCTATTGCAGTTGCAGTTATTTGAAACATTTTCACCACTCTACGATGAAATTGAGCAAGAATTACAAAAAGGCCATTTTCCAATTATGTTATTCAAAAACATAACAAACAAGAAAGAACTGGAGGACAGAACACTTTGAACAATGCAAGCTACATTCATCAAAAAATTGAATGCAGAAGCAGCAAAAGAACTCAGAAAATTGAATCCTCCAACATTCTTTGTAAGTACAAATGAAACAGTATCTCTACTTCTCAATATGCAATTTTTTCTTCATCTGTTTCTATTTTGACATATACTACTTGTCCTCCTCTATCAACAGATAAAAGGAACATTGACAATTGCAAGCATTTACTCTACACCATTTGAACCAGTTTGTTCTGAATGCAATTCACCAATGCCAACCTCTACAATGATAAAGGAGACAACATTTGATTGCCTAAAGTGCAATTAAAATTCTTCCTTTTCCTATTCACAGTGTCTTAATTGCATAATCAAGTCCAACAACACCAATTTACAATGTTGCATCCAAAACAAATTTCTCTTGACACAGTTACTTCCCAAACTAACACATATGTCTTTTGAAGACTATGTTCAAAGGAAACAAGCAACAATGTATATGCTACACGATTTCAAAATCAATGGTACATTTACAATAAATGAAGACAACGAGATCCAATCTGTTGACAACAATGGAAGCCCTACCAAGGCTAGGTATACTTATAATTATTCTTCATATTTCAACAAAAATTCAGATATATGCAGTTTAAATTATGCTATCCAAAATAGCAATATTTGTACTAATTTTTCCCTTTTCTTTGCAGCACCAGCACTTCTGCAAACATTGGCTACAATAGAAACACATAGTAATCTAGAAATCAGTGAAAAGTTCTTGTCAATTTTTGTACAAGATTTTACTGCTCAAATCTGCCCTTATAAAAGTGCAGTATGTCTGCAACATTTTTCCAGAACAAGAATGTTTTCATATAACAATTAGGAACAAAAATCACTAGTTATACTTATAGTGTTTCTTCTACCTATTCACAGATACTTTCAGACTTAATATATGTATATTTAAGAAATATAGCTTTTCCATTAGGCCTTTACAAATGTTTTCAGATTTCATACATATGTGTTTAATGAATAGAACATGTCTTTACAATCTGACATTATATATATAAATGTTATAAATCTATTTAAAAATCTCTTGAGAAAAATATTTGTGCAGATTTGATGCCTCGGCTACTTCCAGTCTTCTGTTTTGTTGTTTATTCATTTTGCAAAAATCATAATTGACATCTGAAACATTAATTCATCTGTGTAAAAGAGGGAGAGGCATTAAGATTATTTTTCCATATGGTGTGCAGTACAAGTACACGCGTCTGCAAATAAAACAGGGACATTAATTTTTCATATATTCTTATGTACTCAACTTGACTCACATCTCTCACCTAAATACATGGTAAATGTAAAATAGTAAATCGCCATTTCTGTTAAGTGCTTCCTAAGCTTATAAGTTCAATATTTTTGGTGATTCTATATTCATTGTTAAAATAATCAAACCGACTATAACATGTTAATATTTTAAATTTGTTCTCTCATCCATCAATGAAACTAATCCACCCCCATTTAATTCAATAAAGGATTATATAAGCCAACGCGTGTATAACCACCATTAACTTACTATGTGCAAGATTACTGTGCTTTGAACTTTTTTGCCACGATGCATGAAGCGTAATTTAATCTAATCTATAGTCCTTACCTTTGATTACTATAATTATTCGTTCCATCTCTAAACCAAATTTCTGATTTGTTTCTCAAACACAAGTTTTTGTTTCATGAATCGAAAAGTCCAAATTAAGAATTATTTAAATTTATATAACGGTGGATTTGTTTGAACGTGATGGAGTCAGTTTTAAGTGAACACCAGTCGTCCCCACAAAGTGTCTTGTTGATGTTGGAGCTTGCGATGCGATCGCAATCACAATCGCATCTTATATTCCTTTATCGCGCGTCCGTTCTCAATCGGAATTGGAAGATTCAAAATCTCCCATTTGTATTCTCAAATTCCAGATCCGATGCATATTGTAGGCCGGATTTAATTTGTTCATTGAGCATCCAAATCTGTCGTACACCAAAACTTGTTTACGGACGCGATGAGCTATTATGAACTTGATTTAATGACACATCGCACATCCAAATGGCCATATGATATCAGCCAGCTTGTAACGCGAAATGTGAATTTATTTTGGTTGAATCGACTTTCAAGTCTGGAGCTTTATCGCACGACAGAGGTTTGAATTTTTACAAAGGTTTTAAGTTTTATTAACCTTTTTGTTTTATGTTTTAAACATCGCGCGATGGAGTTTTTATACTATGGTTTGTTTTTGTTATCGCACAACAAAAAGGTTTATAACCTTTGAATTATATGTTTTAACATTAAACATGTGCTCATTGTAAGGTGGACCCGAAAGGGCAATGCATAGGTTTTAAGTTTAGCTTTATTTAACATTTGTTTCGACTCTGCACGGTTTTGGATGTTATTTAACAGCTAGCAAATGCTGAAACAATGGTACAGTTATGCGCTTTAGCGCCATCTTGCTTTTTTTTAAGTAGTGACTCCACCGTATATCCAAATCAATTGATATATATTCCTATGTATATAATGCTTGCTAATTTGGATTATTTAGTTATTATTCTTTTAATTCTGGAATATTTATTATTTTTTTTAATTCAGATGAATTGGTGATTCGATTAAGTTAATTTTGAAAATTTTTATTATGATTTTAAGTATTTATATACATCTTTTTGTACATAATTTAATTGGAAATTTGAACTTAATCATTTTCATACATAAAGTTTTATTTATACATAAAGCGTTATTTAAAGATCCCAAATTAAACAACCCTGCAACTATAGTTATTTTAATTTTAATTTTTTATTTTCCAAGATGATGATTGCAAATTAAACGACCTTGCAATTCGATCTGTTGCAATTTACAATTTTTATTTCCCAAGGTTGCAGTTCCATCTGTTTTTTCGTTCTCTTTTACATGTTCCATTAATTAACTCCAACCTACTATATATATATATATATATAGATATAGATATTTTTATTAATTTTTTAAGCTTAAATTTGACTTATCTACTTTTTCTATAGATCAATATTTAGTTAAATAATCACTTCAATATATTTTTAAAAATATATTATATTATTATACATTTCCATTATTATAAAATACTTTTTTTAGATTTTATTATTACATATTTATAATTTAATGTAGAGCCAAAGTTTACAAATTATATATATATATATATATATATATATATTTATACTAATTTTTAAAACTTAAACTTGATTTACATATTCAAATTGTTGCTTCTTTTATAATTTATTTTGATAAATATAACATGTTTATATATATCAATGTATTTAGCTCCTTAAAATTAGTTTTTTTTTTTTTTAAACCTATATTTAATAAATTAATCCATACATATATTAATATAGATCAATATTTAGTTAAATAATTACTTCAATATATTTCCAAAAATATATTATATTATTATACATTTTCATTACTATAATTTTATTTTTATTTTTACATTTTATTATTACATATTTATAATTTAAAGTAGACCCAAAGTTTATAAATTATATATTTAAACAAAATATCACAGTTTATATATAAATTGATATCGATTAGCAATGTTTATAAAATATCTAATATGAGATGGATGGCCATATTATTTCTCTCTAAGTTAATAACTAAAATCACAACACTAAATTCAATTCTATAAGTTTACTTTAATTTAGCTGTATCTAATTATATTATAAAACAAGTGTAACTATATTATATAAAAAAACATTATAAATTGAAAAATATAAGTAATCAAAAAACACATCCCTAATGAATAGAATATCAAATCTATCCAATATCTAAAAAAATCAAATTAGTTAACTAAATTATATTATTAAATTTTAGAATATATAATGAATATATCAAATATATAACTATACAAAATATTAAACGATTTTAATCGCTATATACTATGCCATATAATTATATTTATATTAAAAAAAAAAAAAAAACAATGTATTTACAAAACAACATTCCTAATGAGTAAAGTATTGAATCTATCCAATATTTAAAAACTCAAATTGGTTAACTAAATTACATTATTAAATTTTGGAATATACATTAAATATATCAAATATATAACTATACAAAATATTATAAAACACGTGTAACTATATTATATAAAAAACATTACAAATTGAAAAATATAATTAATAAAAAACACATCCCTGATGAATAGAATATCAAATCTATCCAATATCTAAAAAAGTCAAATTACTTAACTAAATTATATTATTAAATTTTAGAACATATAATGAATATATCAAATATATAACTACACAAAATATTAAACAATTTTAATGGCTATATACTATGCCATATAATTATATTTATACAAAAAAACATTAAAAATTGAAAAATGTAATTAAAAAACCACATTCCAAATGACTAAAATATTGAATCTATCCAATATCTAAAAACTCAAATTGGCTAACTAAATTACATTATTAAATTTTGGAATATACATTAAATATATCAAATATATAACTATACAAAATATTAAACAATTTTAATTGCTATATATCATGTCATATAATTTTAAGTAAAAATAACATGCAACTTTTTGCTATATATACTTAGGAAAATGTAAAAGTTTTCAAATCTAAAAAAATCAAATTTGTTAACTAAATTATATTATTATATGCAATTAATACTAACATAAATTTTTATTTTTTTATTTTAATTTAGCTATATTTAAACTAAACTAAGTGACAACTTTATTACAAAGAAAATCCTCATAGACATCCTTAAATTCAAATGGAAACATTTAGCAAATCCTCATAGACATGCTCAAACTCAAATTCAAACAATTATTTCTAATTTAATTTAACTATACTTTATTGCAAAACAAATCTTCATAAACATCCTCAAATACTATTACCTTTTTCAATAAATGGCAAATAGAAAGTTAAAAAGCAATGAATCAATAAAATATTTGATTTATTTTTGAATTGAAATTGCAAATTGTATTAAAATTAAGTGTCTTGTCGATGTGGAACATTGTGATGCGATCACAACCACAATCAAAAGTTATATGATACAACCGCATATGTTTTTCTTGCCACCGTTGAATGATGTGATGCGATTGGCACAATCGCAATCGCAAATCGCAGGCTCAAGTTCTTTTGTTATGGTCCAATTGCAATAGTATGAATCAATAAGACATTTAATATACTTTTGAATTGCAATTGCAAATTGTATTAAAATTAAGTGTCTTGTTGATGTGGAAGATTGCAATTCGATCGCCGCATCCGTTTTTTTTGCCACCGTTGAGTGATGTGATTGGCACAATCGCAATCGCAATTCACAAGTTCTTTTGTTTTGCACTCATTGCAATCGTAAGTCTCTGACCCGATAAGTTTTGTAACGTGGATTTGATTTCCACATTGCGTAACAATTTGGGCATATGTTTTCTTTGCTACTGTTGAATGATGTGATGCGATTCGCCCAATCGCAATCGCAAATCGCAAGTTATTTTTTCTTCGCCTGATTACAATGGCAAGTCTCGAACCCGATAAGTTTTATAAGGAAAATTTATTTTCCATATTTGGTTTAAGTTTTTTCACGTTCAGCGGGGTCCACAGTTGCAAAAGGTTCATTTGATACGTTGTACTTTATCACACAATGGATATAAACTGTTGTTGTAATAAACCCAATCAATGTTTTAATTTGGAGCTATATTACAGCCTACTCGTATGTGTTTGAATTTCCTAATTCGAATTACATTTGGCCCCAAATCAAAGTTATGAAACATTTAATGAGCTTTGAACTTTATTAATATTCCGGCAGATATTAAGGTTCGCTTGGGACTTCGACTTTTACTATTTCAACACCCCAAAGCTTTTCACCTCAAAAAGAAATAATACACTCAAATAGTATATATATGTCCCTAAATTCATACAAGAGTACAACTCCATCTTATTGTCTGAGCTAGCAATTAAAATTAGTGCGGAAGTTTAATATATCCCTATTTCCTCAAAAGTGATAAACCCCTCATTTCATATAATATGCCTTTTTATCAACCCCAACAGTAAGTCTTCATACAATTTTCAAAGAGAGCTTTCATTGTTATCCTATGGTTTAACCTAAAACATTACTACGCATATAATATGCTCTCATATTCTAACCCCAACGCTAACCTTTGAAGGCTTCAGACGCCATAGCTTTATAAATCTTTCTTTTCTATTTGCCAATGCGATTAATCGCAACTCAATGCTTCCCATTGCGATTAATGCATTTGCCAATGTTCCGATGCGATTGATGCATTCGCAAATGTTCCGATGCAATTAATGCCTTTTAAGCCGGAACTTCAAATACATATAAATCACAGTTCATAAACACATCGGCTCCGCAATCACCATCGAGACTTTTATTAACATGTTCCGCTGTTATGATTTTCTCTTATGCGATTCGTGAGGGTCCCACAAAGATAATAAATTCTTCTGTCCATTCAATTTATTATAATCTATGCATTTTCCAATGGTTTAAAAACCAACACCACTTGTTGGGCCCACGATGCATTATACCCTACCTTTATATATCGCGCACCAACTATGATATATCAGCATACATTACAGCCTCAGATATAACTCAACCTTTGAATGTATTGCTCAAGCGCAGCATTACCATGCCGCACACTTACATTGAAACTTAAACAAATAATTAACCATAATACCTGTGCCAATAACACTTGGGCTAAGGTTAAAATATCAACCACTGATATATTTTAGGGTCTGGGCCCATCAGCGAATTAACTCGCCTATGTTAAAACATAAAAAAACCTATTACAAAGCCTCTAGGGCCTTTTATAAATTGCGCATGAACATTGCAAAAATTGCATATAACATATACAACCAAAGGTTAAAAACCCAAAAACCTGCTTATCAAATCTGCTGAATAATATGCATCGGGTCCGCTTTAAAACAATGCAGACTACTCATATAATATGCCCTCATATTCTAACCCCAACGCTAACCTTTGAAAAGTTCGGACACCACAAATTTATAAACCTTTATTTTCTATTTTCCAATGCGATTAATCGCAACTCAATGCTTCCCATTGCGATTAATGCATTTTCCAATGTTCCGATGCGATTAAGGCCTTTTAAGCCGGAACTTCAAACACATATAAATCACAGTTCATAAACACATCGGCTCCGCAATCCTCATCGGAACTTTTATTAGCATGTTCCGCTGTTATGATTTTCTCCGATGTGATTCATGAGGGTCCCACAAGGTTAATAAATTCTTCTGTCCATTCGATTTATTATAATCTATGCATTTTCCAATGGTTTAAAAACCAACACCACTCGTTGGGCCCATGATGCATTATACCCTACCTTTATATATCGCGCATCAACTATGATATATCAGCATACGACGCCCCACACTTACATTGAAACTTAAGAAAATAATTAACCATAATACCTGCGACAATAACACATGGACTAAGGTTAAAATATCAACCACTGATATATTTTAAGGTCTGGGCCCATCAACGAATTACTACTAAACTCAAATTGCAACAATTATTTCTAATTTAGTTTAACCATACTTTATTACAAAACAAAACTTCATAAACAGGCTCAAATTCAAATTGCAACGTCTCTATAATTGCATTAAGCAACATGTAATAGCCATAATAGCTATCCATAGACATTTCCAACATCACATTGCAACATTACTACATCTAAGCTAAGCGGCAGGTAGTCGCTACTTGTCGCCTTGTTTAATTAAAGGACATATATTTATTCCACATCTTATACATTTGGTAACACTAAATATAATATAACATTTATTATTTAGCATCTACCTAATAGTTTTTAATTCCATTTTTTCTACTTATTGAACCCTTCTTTTCACATATTCTTTATTATTATTTTTACTCATTCTTAATTTTCTATTAAATAATTTAGTCTATCTAATCTATTAATCTATTATTTTATTAATTGTATTAAATTTTTACATATTTTTTCATTAATAAATTAATCTAAATTTAACCTTTCCATAATCATATTTTAATTTTGTATTCAAATTGTTTTTTTCCAAATCTATTTGTAAAACATTAATATTTTATTTTATAATTATTTTTTTTCCATTTTTCGTTGAGGATTCACTCTTTTTATTAATAAATTAAATGGAACTTATAAATTTATCTAAGTTTTCCTTTTTCATAAACATCATATTTCATTTTTTTATTCTAATTAACTTTTTTTTTTTAATCCATTTGTAAAATACCTACGTTTATTAAGTGTAAGGGTTCACTCTCTTTATCTTTTAAAAGAATTAGGTTTAATTTCTAGAAAATGACGGCGAGTAACCGTGGGGCTAAATTTCGAATTCTAATATAATTAATTTTTAAAAATTATTATATTCATAACGTTTTACAAAAATTTTCAACCAATTATGATAGTGATTTTAATATATATTTTAATTTTTTTCACCATTTCATCATTTAAAAAATAAATTAGTATTTATAAAAGCGACGGTGAAAAGAAATATTAAACAATACATATTTATAATATTATAAAAAACTTGTTATTTCCACTTTATATTAACTATATTTTACAACATTAAATATAATAAATAATTAAATTATTTCTTTCATTTTAAATACAAAAATATCAATAAAATATTAAACTTATTATCACATGCTTGCATTCTAATCTCATTTTTAATATTACACATACTACAACTCCAACTTTAATCTTAACATTACCAATGCATTAATCCCTATATTTTTTTTAAAAAAAATTATGCAATCACAATCACTAAATTGTCGTATCTGAACTACTTTAATATCACAAAATAATTTATATTTATATAAAAATTACAACCGTTTTTTACTTACCTTGTTGTTTTAGCCAAAATCCTTACAAACAAAATTCTAATTTCAAGATTTGCTTACATATTATAAATCTATTATAACCTATTCTGTTATTTTAGTCTCTTTAAGAGTTATGATAAATAACTATAATTGTATAGTTATTACTAAAAATTTGATGTTTATTATTGTATAGTTATTATTAAAAATTTGATGTTTATTTCCAATTCATATGAATTTAGATAATCACTTTTTTTTAAAAATTTTCCAACTAAGAGTACTATAAAATCTAATTACATTGTAGCGAAGGTTCTCTCTGGTCTAATTTAGTGTTTGCTCCTTCTAACTTTACATTGAGAGCATATTTTTATTTTCAAATGGTTCTTGTTGGATAATCATGAATTATGAGGACCAATGACACTTATCCCTTTTCATTAAGGATATTTTTGACATTTATTAATGGATTCTTAGAAGGAAATTCTCTATAACAACATGCACTAAATAGATTAAATCTTATTTCCATTTCTCTAACATTTGTAGTAAGAGGCCACATAGTGAAACAATCCCTCACAATGATCAACAATGCTATGAGATATATGTTATACCAAGGACTCCATAGGAGTTTCGACAACCCACTACGAAGGATAACACTTCTAGGAAACCCACTGCAAGGGGAACCAGGGACCCAAAAGGATTAAAGGGAACAACTTCCACTTATAACCACATGACTCTTGGCAAGGATGAATGGGTTCACAAGGTATCAAAAGGGGTTCATGGATGTTTCCATGCTTAATAAGAGGTTTCCATGTGGTAGGTGGGACAAGGACCAAAAAAAAAAATCTTGTCTGTTGTACAAAATGTTGTCATCTACAATACTGGTGGAGCGTTGGGTGGACGATGATTGGGCAGTAATAGCTACGGAGGCAAGAATCTTGGATACTCTAAATCTGAAACCTCAAATGCTGGACACATCTCTCTGGAAGGTTCAACCTAATTTGAATTCAATTCCATCAATTTTCAATCCACCACTGCAGAGTTTTCTGAAACTAAACTTTGATGGGGCTTCTAAAGGAAATCCTGGACAGGCAGGGATTGGAGGAATATTCAAAAATTCTCTTAGCAAGGTTTGTCTCATTTATTCATACCCTTTGGGATTTATTACCAATAATGAGGCTGAATTGATGGCTTTAAAACAAGTTTTAGTCATTGCAATCTGGGAAGGTTACCAAAGATTAGTAGTTGAAGGGGATTCTGCAATGGCAGTTGGTATACTTAAAAAACTCCAACAAGGAACTCCATGGCAGAAAATTAGTAAAAGTTGGAGAACAGCCAAACTTATTGAAGATATTGGCCACCTCCTTTGCTAGATAGGATATGTCATTTCTACTCATGTTTGTCGGGAAGGGAATGAGGCAACAGATTATTTGGTGAAATGGGCATGTAAGAACACAAACCACCATCTTGATATTAACCATTCTCACCAAGCTTGGACTGTGGAACTATACCCTTTACAGTGTATCTTAGACAGAGATAGATCTCGCCCCCAATTGGGGTGCCAGGTTGACAGTTAAGGATGTGGGCTTCCACGTGGTGGATGACCTTACATTCCCTCTGCTTGTAAGTATTGGCGGAAATCCTCCACTCTACGCATTAAATTGCATGCAAATGCTTGTCAAAATCAACCAGATGATGTCAGGCAGATTAATGAAGGGTTGCTGGCAGCGTGAGTTGGGTCTTTATGCTCCTTGCTTATTAACTAACATCCGCTCATAGCACGGTTTACGCATTGGCTTATTCCCACAGGCGAACGATCCAGAATTGAAGCAGGTTTGCAGGCGATAGGGTAGAAGAAGTTTTTGGTATGTCATGGCATTTCTGCCTTTCATCCTCTGCTTTCACTTTCCGTTTATGCCTATGTTTAAGTTGAATGATAATTACCTCTCCGTTTCTACATCCGAGGAACTAAATTGGGATTATTATATCGGTAATGTTTCTTCTTGGTGGTTTAGAAAAGGGAACATGGCTTTGATACACATAGAACCCCATTTCAGAAATCCTTCTGGTTCTTTTCTTATCTATCCCTGTTCTGTTCCTTTCTCTTTGTTTCGCTCTCAGGGCTTTGTCGCATTTTTCGGCCTGTTCAATTTGATGTTAATGCTCTTTTTGTATAGTTTCATGGTTGGAAGTACTTCTTGTTCCCTTAATATTGTTAGCTTCTCATATGGGGGTTTCTCTTATATTGGCTTTCTATTTCGGGATGGCATGCTTTTTGGGATTATTTATCTTCATAAGGTGCACCCTGGTTTTCCTTGGTCACCTGTCTATCCTCTCATGGCAAAGGTTTATGTAGTGTCTGTTGGGTTTGTACATGTAAGGCGAAAGGTTTATGTCTATTATGTTTTTTATGGTTTGCAATTTTCTTTAATCATGGCAGCATTGTCACAGTCTTCTTTGCAACCATGCTACTTGCACGGTTTATGTCGCAGTCTTTCAAAAATATGTAGAGATTGTTAGGTATGTAGCTGTAAGGTGGAAATTTTATATCTATCCTGTTATTTATAGTTTGCAATTTTCTTTAATCATGGGGCGACATTGTCATAGTCTTCTCTGCAATTTTGTTACTTGCGAGGGTTGTCTCTTGGTTCATTTCAATTCCAATTTTTGTTATTCTGTCAACCTGCTCATAAACGTCATGGAAATGAGGGCTGGGTTAGCTACGACGGAGCCCTATTTAGTTTTATTGCATCACACTTCTGATTCACTTCTACCCACAAGCTTGCTTTCAAGTTTCACCGATGCCAATATGGTTAAAGGGCAAGCAGGGAAGGCTAATCATCGCAGACAACCCAATCCAGAGGCTAGAAGGAGCCGAAGAGGTAGGAGGTCAAACGAATAAGTGCTGCAGGACATTGCAAAGGTCTATGAATCAGTAAAATTGGTTCAAATCAAGACAACAATTCATGGATGGGAAAAACAAACAGATAGTGAGGATGAAGATATGGAAGAACAGATTTCAAAAATGGATTTCATAACAGAACGAGGGAGCACTCGGGGTCGAGTGTCCCTCTTTCAGAAATCAGTGAAGATGTATTGGAAGATGAAATGCCTTCTTACAAAGGCATTGGCATGCAAAGAGGAAAAGAGCATCAGTTCTTCAATTCTGTTTGAATTGCAACAAATGAAGTTGGACATGCATGAGATGTTCAAAGCTCATATTCAGCTGAATGACAGGATTGGCAAGATAGAAAATTAGCTGCAAAATCCACAATGCAGTGAACAGGTGCTGGGTACTACTACTAAAAATCCAGCACCTGTAGATTCCTCTTAGGATCTTTCTAGTTAAATGCTTAGATTTCTTTATAATTTTGGAGTTTATCAGTATCACTACTTGTTTTATTTGTAAATATTATGGACATACTGAAGTCATTAAGTTTGTAAGTAGAAGGATAAGACAATTTCGGTTTTGGTCTGCCTTTAACTCGTTACGGTGGCCAACAGACCTAGTTTCCTCTGAGCAGGTTGAGGTCACTGTACTTGTTTTATTTTGTATGACAATTTTCCCTTTATAAATATAAAAATAGAAAGGTACTAGGAAGCTTACAAAAAAAAATGTTGTCATCTACAAAGATCACATAAATGATTTTTCTTGGCAACTAAACAATGCAAGAGTGGAAATTGAAAGGAAACCATAATTACTTATTGAGAATCATGCTAAACCCATTATTTACACTAGTTTATTTCCAATTGTATTAAAGAAATAGTAATAAAATAAGGAAAAATGAAGAAAGGGAATTCGATTGGAAATTATTAACTAGAGGAGGTTAGTTAGAGGCTTAAATAGTGAGTTGGACATAAAAAAAATCCAAGAATGTCTAGAGGTTGGGCAAATTTCACATTTTACACTAATTGAAGAATTTGGAAAAAGTGACTTAGATAAGAGTTAATTTGTTGGTTTATTGAAGAGATCTAATTATACTTACTTCATCATTGTCATAATAAATTGTATTTCTTGTGTTTACAACTAATGAACTTTGTAACTATATAAAAACACCATTACTAATAAATAAAGGAAGATATTGATCCGGATCTTAGGGGAAGGCCCCTAAGAAAAATTGAACAATAAACAAAACCACAAATAACTTTTTTTTATTAAAACAAAGAATAACTATTAAAGAAACATTGTCGTGGATAATCCATCCTTTAAGAAAATGTGACTTGTTACTTATAGTCTTTTTTAGTTACAATACCACTGGTAAATTCCATGGGTGTGTAAATACCATGGGTAGATTTCACTTACAATACCATAGGTGGATGCCACTTACAATATCATGCATAGATTCCATGGGTGGATTAATACCATGTGTGGATAAATACCATGGGTGAATAAATAACATGGGTAGATGCCACTTTCCATTTAGATAATTCATCCCTCCTTAAGAATATGAAGAGCCACTTAAGAGAAGGGTTTTGTATGGTTAATCCATAACTGTGATGAATGAAGATTTGAGGATAGAGATACCTTGTAATGCTTGTGACCAACTGTGATATTGACAATGTGCGACCTAGAAAATGGAATTCGAAGAAGTGTGATTTTGTGGACGACCCATAACCATGAAAAAAAAAATATCCAAGGATAGAGATACATTATAATGCTTGCGACCAACTGTGATACTAACAGTGTGTGGCCTAGCAAATGGACTTCGACGACAAATATTTTGTGTGGTTGATGAAGTAGCAATTGCCTACATACCCTGGGGTGGAAGCGCACATCTCCAAAGAACCCAAGCCTAATGTTTCTATGTTGAAACTGATGAATTTGAAGCAATTTCCTACTAAAGCGGGGTGGGAGGGAAAGTTTCCGGAGGGAACCCACTTTGAATGATGCTCTAGATATAAAAACTAAAACAAAATTGGCATAATTCAGTTAATATAACTCATAATATTTATTATAGCCTATATTTGGGAATAGAATGACTATTCTGCATCTTTCCATCTGATTCAAATCCATATTTGGACATTCTGGAAACTCATATTCGCACTCCAACTGTCCTGCCATCACAAAAATTATGAAAAAATAGCTAATTTTAAATCAACAATGTCTCCCTCATTTGAACTCCTATTCGAATTTTTTTTTTTGAAATTGGGTGATTTTTCAAGATGAACTCAGATATGCAATCAATTTTCTGAAATTATACATAAAAAATGCAAAAAACGATAGGAGAGTCGTCGTCCACGAATTTCCATCAAAAAATTTTCTACAACACAGTTGATTTTAAATCAGCGATATCTCTATCATCCGGAGTTTGATTCGACCGATTTTTTTTTTGAATTTGGGTATTTTTTCACAAGGGATCCAGATATGTTATTTTGTTTTTCAATTTTTTCACCAGTCATTTTATATCTAATATGCAAACGATTCGCCCAAAAAATTCTTGCAAAAAAATGAAAAAAAGAAATTCTTCCCTCTTTCCCCAAGAAAGTGCTTTGTGGAGTTCAGAGCACGTGCAATATGAATTCTGTTGAATATTGCTACAAAAATTTGAAACTGAAATATGCATCAAAGCCTCATTCCCATGGAAACATAACCTGCATCTGATACCACTAATCCGGATCTCTGATCCGGATCTGGGGGGAGGCCCCCAAGATTTAAAAAATTGAAATTGATCTTAGGGGGAGGCTACCAAGATCTAAAAACTTGAAATTCTAGAAATAAAAGGAGAGAATACACAGTAAACGTTTTTTTTATTAAAACAAAGAATAATTGTAAAAGTTATATTCTAGTTGATAATATGTCCTTTTATAAAATGTGACTTGTTACCTATAGTCTTGTTTACTTACAATACCATGGGTAAATTCCATGGGTGGGTAAATACCATGGGTAGATTCTACTTACAATACCATGGGTGGATAAATACCATGGGTGGATTCCACTTACAATATCATGGGTAGATTCAATGGGTGGATGAATACCATGGGTGGATGCCATTTTCCATTTAGATCAGATATCGATATAGTAGCTATAATTTTTCCAAGTAATGTTTCTCTAGGGTATCTCATGGTGCTTTTGATCTCATTATTTAATAATGTTTAAATACATCAAATAAATCATAGTTATTAATTATCCATACTAGGTTATTATTACTTTATGTTTACAATCAATTTTATTGTGCATTAATATTTATGTTGGTGAATCATGTGGTTATAGGATTATGTTTATAAATCAAAGACAAGAGACATCTTCACATTTCTATTGATAATTTTGGGCATCCTAGTGGGTTGGATTGAACAATGATTGATGTGATTAAAAACATGTCTAACATATAATTGGCAATTTACTCCATAGGAGATATGTAGACTATGGTTTCCCATGGTATGTTTACATTCATGTTCTTGAAGTATGTATTATCTAGTAACATTCATGTTCTTGAAGTATGTATTTTCTAGTAACTACATTATTAAGTCCCTAATCTTCCCTTAGAGTGTAATATTTTCGATTTAGATTTATCTCTACCAAGTTTACTAAACATGTTTTTAAGTGTCTCTCTAAATTTTTGTGAGGGAATGTAATAATATACTATGTTTGGATTATTCTACCAAGCTATATAATTGAAGTTATGTGCCTTCTATTACATGGCTAGAATTTCCCATGTTGACAAGAATTGTGAGTTGTGTATGGATCAACTGAAAATTATGTTTGACTTGTTATTTTTTCTAGGAGTATACTATGCCTAATGAGAATTCTTTAATTACTCTATTCATATTGAGTTTCCAAGGGTTTTTAACTATTGGGTACAATTATTTACACCATAATGCATTTCCTGTTGGGATGATATGATATTACTATTTCTTAAAGCCTTCTCCACATCTAAAGATAATAAAATTGTGTGATTAGATGTATTAGAAACCTAGTTGATGACATAGCTATTTTGAGGGGAAATATTGATGAACATGGAATTCCACATGATGAACCTATGGGGATGTTTTCCTAGTATGGATTTGATGAGCAGGAGATCTCAATGAAGGAATGTAGTGAGTCAAATAATTTCATCCTTAGACTATGTGGAGTATGAGGATTCTATCTTGAATAGAGAAAAATCATGTTCTTCTTCTAATATTCACACAATATGCAAAAGATGAAGATGATGAAGGAAGTGAACATATGCATTGGATCTTATGTAGGGATTTCAATGTATTATGTGGGATTTATTGGTATAGGTTTGATTTGAGAAATTATATTTGAAGCAACATGAAAAGGGGGAGAGTTAAAGAGTGGATAAAATAAAAGTTTTGCATCAAAATTTTGTATCTATCACATGAACTAATTTGGTATTTTAAAGGAGTTTGGAATTTGTATGGTTTCCCAAGAATCATCACATGATATATTATCTCGTTTTAAAAGACTAGTTAAATTATGCCATCGTGCTGAAAATGACAACAATGAAGGTTCTACCCACTCAACTGTTACATGAATGGTTGCATTGAAATTGTATTTAGACACAAATTTTGTATACTCAAGGTAGGTACCTAGGGAATTCAATAGATATACCATTCCTTCTTTCATTCTCATGGTATTAGAGTTTGGTTTCTTAGAGATAAGTTTTATTCTTTTCAAAATTATATATAACTAGAATCCTAATAATTGCATGCACTAAAAAAAACTAGCTTTAGGATGATAAATAACCCACACGGGTGTATCTACTAATAGTTGGAGCCATCTAATGTCCCATTTTGGGTAACCCTGTAAAACACTTTTGGGAGATTTGCATATAGTTGAGTAAGTTGTTGGTTGCAAGTCATCTACTTATTGAATGTTTATTGACCAAAGGGGTTTAGTAATGGTTTAATTTGCAATATTTTTTTTTACAGTGGTTCTTAACTAGGATCTAAATGTAAATTAAAGCTTATGTTTGCTCAATTTTCATCAAATATGAGCCTATTTGTGGTCAATAAAAGTCATTGGGCTATATTTATGGGTGAGTGTGAGTAACATGCTAACTATGTTACTTTAATTTCCATGATAGCTTCATGGTGCTTTACAATGTGATTTATTGAAGTGTTGGCCTAATCATTAGGTCAACCAATGTTGATCAATCTAAAGGATATACATTTAACTACATATATACTAATACCCTAAGATATATATTTTAAGGAGACTAACATGATCAACCTACCATGTGCACACCAATGCAATCATTTCATGTTTACATTGCACTTGGCGACACATTAGTCATAAGTCAATGAAGCTTCAACCATGATGCTAACTAGATGAATATGTGGATTATTTGCAAGTGGAATTGTACCTCATCTAGCAAGTATATGTGTTTTCCTTGTTCGTATTTTTGTTAGGGTAGTCCATGTTGTAGTATTTCAAAGGAAAATGGGTTTCACTTTGATACCCAATGACTTCATAAACCAACATTCAGAATGCACAATTTTTTTTTTTAATGTTGACCCTCCCACTAGGTCAACGAATGTAAATAAAGATATCATTAATCTATCCAAGTTCTACTTTTATACCCAATACCATTTTGAAATCTAACTCCAACTAGTGAAAATATACATATAGCATATTAAAATAACTCCAATGATAAGAGGAAAAAAAATGTTAAGCAAGATTGCTCCAATGCCTTAATTAATGAAGTTGATGATGACTCAAAAATAAATCCATGTTCCTGATCTTGTAGAAATGGATTAGAGAATAAAATATGTATTGATTTGAGGGACAAATTGGCATAAGAATTAGAAAAGTGGAAAACCAAAGACAACTAGACACCAAATAAAATTAGAAAATCATGCATGAGGCTATGTGGTGAAAATTATTATCCTTCTTTTGTGTTCTTGATTACTTAAATATTTCTTGCTAGATTTTTTCCTAATAGAGTTCCAACTTTGTATTGATGTAATCACATCTTCATGCCACCCCTTTCTTCCATAATTTTCTCACATAAATTGCATTAATATTGGTATAGCCATAGTAGCATATGAAGCAGTGCATCCATTTGATATTGTATTTATTTTTCTCTATACAATATTTACAAAATAAACTTCTTATTTTACTTTAAAAGTTCTTAAAAAATTATATTTAAAGTGATGTCATTGTGGTTTATAGCCCTAAGTTTTTTTTTGGAATAACAATTATAATAATAATCTAATTTTGAAATGTTAACATAGCAAACACGAAATTTATGTATAAGACCCTCTTATTTGTGAAACAAAAGACAAGAATTATGTATATATTCTACCCGTTCAAATTCAAACTAATATCTTATAAATAAAAATAATATTTTCTTAAAAAAACCAATCCACTCAAATTATACTTTAAATTTAAAAATATTCTCTACAATACGAAATGTAAACAAAAATCCTAACCTTTACCAACATAAAGGTATTAATTAATAAATAAGATGCTCATTATTCTAAATCTCTAATCTTTGGTAGCCAAATATGTAAACCCTGTTTCTGGAATGTGAGGAATTCATTGCTGAACCAATTTCAATAATTCTTTAGGTGGTGAGGACCTAGAATTACATCTTTATGACTCTTAATAAATAAGATAACCGTTATTCCAAAGCTCTAATCTTTCAGAGCCAAATATTGCAAACCCTATTTCTTGAATTTGAGGAATTTTATGCTAAACAAGTTTTGTTCATTAATTCTTTAGGTGGCGAGGACCAAGAATGACAGCTCTATGACTCTTATAACACACATATGAATTATATGAATCAAATAATAAGAGGCGCAACGTCTAATATTTTCATCCATTTCCTCTAATAAAAAATTAGTTTTAAAAAGAAAAGACACTCTCACATTATTCAAATTCCCCAATTCCCAAATAAATTGGGAGGTACCCACAACAATCATAGTATCCTTTAGAACGTAATACAAAATGCCATTACAACCATAGTATCCTTTAGTATTACAACATTAGTATCATTCATAAGGTAAAACAAAATACCATTACATAGTATTCCTGTACCCAAAGCAGAGCCTCCTCTTCACTAATCGATGAAAAGTGCCTGCATAATCCGCCATGGTGGAAGAAGTATTAGGAAAACAGTTTATATTTCAAGTAGCACCTCATAATTTAATAACTTGAATTCTCCATTGTCAATGTATGGAGAACAACTTCAAGACCATCATGAATAGGTTGAACACCATCACATATTGAAGAGTTGGACTCACAATGAAAATCGTCCATTGAGAGGAGCATTCATAATACTAGCAAATGCTCCTAAAGGTGCAAAGATACACCAAAGGAATAGAAAATTTGAGAAGACCATCTTGTCAAAAATAAATCCCACTATTGAATGCATGCTCATAACTAAATTCTAAACTCATAACTAAATTTTGGAATTGGAAATCAGCTACATAATTTCAAAAAGCATTTAATAACACAAATACTGAATTTTTTATTTATAAATTTTAGAAATCAATAAATTTAATTACATTCAAAGTAAAAGTAATGATTAACAAAAAAAATATTCATTTTTAGCACACAAAATTTGTAATAAAAAATTTCTAAATATTACATTCAAAATATAGAAATTTAAAATAATAATCAAGATTTTCACAATTTTACATACCAGTATTTCCTAAACAACCATTTGGAATCCGTGCAAACTCTCATTTATGTTATAATAATAAATCAAAAATTCTTCATAGTAGCTTAATTTGGGAAACAAAACATAAATCATTCATGATATCTTAATCTGAGAAACAAACAAAGGCTAACCTTATCTGTAATTTAGTTCTACAATTCAACGACACAAACAAACTGGAGTCAATTTTCTTCAATAGCACAAATTTTTTTAATTAATTATGAAGAGAGCAATGATGTATCTCCTATACAATTAAATCCAATCCGACATTCACTTATTCACACTACTGGAAATCAATCTTAAACGTCATAATGGAAATACTCCGATCAAATAAATTTCATGTTCATGAAGATGCTGGAAAAGGTACCTAAGAACTGGTGTAGTGAAAAATAAGAAGCAACCAACAACATGTAGTTGACTGAAGGAGGTTGCATCAATAGAATTTTCTGGTGTGTATATAACCATAAATGTACGTGCGGACAACGTTGCCAATACTGAGCCCTAGAGTTGGAATTTGACTAGTTGAGAGTAGAGCTCGAGTAGCTCCAAACAAAGCACTAATATTTGTCTGTACATACCTTTGGTTCTAAGTAATAAAAATAAGTTGAGATTCACACATATTTTTGTCTATCTATGTAATTGAAAGGTTTATCCTCTAAATCGGTGGTGTGTTAAGACACCTCCTCAATTTGTGTGATCACTTATGGGGATTGACATCTCTTGGTTCGATATCACTAAGGGATGTGGTGACGAACTAGAGTCCTGTTAACTTAATTTTATGATTGAATATTAACTATTAAAATCATGAAGTCGATTCTATCTCTCAGAAAGTGCATAAATTTCTGCATCAGATCGTGGGTGATAACTTGATAGAATCAGAGTACAAAGAGCTCGGGCATAGTCTTCTCTAGACTTTTATAGTTTTGACATTCGATGCACATCATAGTTATAATAATTAGTTATAATAATGAAGATTTCATATTAATCTTGGAATAGTTATGTGTTCCTCTATGCTGATATGATTATAAGTGCGTGCATTCTCAGAGCTCCGTAACGTTCGGATACATGAGCGCAAATCTTGAAACGTGTGGATGAATAATTGTGATTTCCTGTAGAAATGAACTACAAGGATATACATTCCAGTAATGTTGAAATACCATGTGAGGAATCAAATCGCCGATCGAACCTCTGCCATAGTAATTGTGTGTAAACTGGATGAGTGATGAATCGAATTTTTTTGATAGTTGGAAGTCACCAATGATCACACAAGATCACGCCTAAGATGAACATAAACATGTATATTATAACTTTTTAATTTCTAATATAATTATGTATATTACCTTTTATTTTTATTTTTTATAATTTTATTAATAAATAACTAAGTCGTAAAATTATGATAATTATTTATTTAAAAAATAATTCTTAATTATTATTATTATTATTTTATTAGTTAACAATTATTTTATAAAAATATCATAATAATCTATTTAAAAATTAAAATAAAATAATGATAAAGAAAAAATTACAAAACATTTTTAAAGAAAATTATTTCTATATTTTATTACATTTTCAATTAAATTAACATTTACCAATCTTTTAATTCATTCGTTCTCAATCCAACAATATATAAAATATCATATATAAAATGGAAATTCAATTCAACAGCATATAAATTAATTAATTAAACTCCAACATGGTCAGTAAAATCAATTCATTTTTTCAAGTCAGTGATGACTCTCAATGCTAATTCTTTCACCTATGACTATAACAGAATGCAAATAATTTCTTTTGAATTTTTGTGAATCTGATAATAAATTAAATTAAATATAATTTTACAGCAAAAAAAAACATCTGAATTTTATATTCATAGTAATTATAAATAGATAATATATGATAACATAATGTTGTTGGAAAAGTTAAAAATTAAAAAGAGATATATTTATGATAAGAATAATGATAAGACTTAAATATTTTGTATTGCCAATTTTTTTAGATTAAAATGGAGAAGAATTTTGGTCATTTAATGTTATGAAATTTTTATTTGGTGCATTTGTATTTCCAATTAAATTGGATATGCTTTGGCTTAATCTCCTTGAAGCAATTGTTTTCTGTCACCAAATCTTCTTGTAGACTTTCCAATACTATTACCACATCCCTCATAGTTGGTCATTCATTAGGTGAATCTTTTGAGCAAAGCAAACCAACCCATAGCAAAGACAGTAGACAATTGTGTATGTTATTTTATTCAAAACCACCTCCATCTTGTACACTAAAGAGATTGTTCTCAATCACCTCCTTCACTTTTTTCGGAAATGCCAAGCTCACCCACTTGTGTAAGTTTAGGCCTCTAATAAACATGCTTTTGGTTCGTTGTTTTCTAGTAAGAATTTCCAATAACAGAATTCCATAGCTATAAACATCTCCTTTGGTAGAAACTCTCTCACCCAATCCATACTCTGCATTAAAAGAAACCTCAATAAAAATCTCACTAGTGCATACAAAATTGTTGATGGAAAATGATAATTAAAAATAATTAAAAAAAAATCCATACTGGAGCAATGTAACCCATAGATCCTTTCAAAGTAAGTGTTGAAGTAAGTGAGTCACCATAGTTTGCACCAATCAATCTTGCAAGACCAAAATATGTCACATGGCCTATCATGTCTTCATCCAACAACACATTATTGGGTTATATATCAAAATGAACTACTTGCACATGAGAATAATGATGTAGATATTCCATGGCATGAGCCACATCAATGGAAATGTTTAGTCGTGTTTTAAATCCCAAGTGACACACATCCTCATCATTATTTCCATCATTGTCAGGATACAAATTCTTCTGTAGGCTCCCGTTAGACATAAATTGTAACACTAAAGCTTTGAAATGGAGGTTTGAACACGAGGTTATGATTCTCACTAGATTTCGATGTCAAACATTTGGCAAGGCACTACACTCTTCTTTGAAACTCTTCTCAACCTGGTCATTTTGTAATTGAAGAACTTTCACAGCAACAATTGTGCCATCACTCAAAATTCCTTTATAAACTAATCCAAAATTACTTGACCCCAACAAGTTGGTCCTAGTGAATCCCTTAGTTTCCATGTGAAGCTCTTGAAATGAGATCCTTTTGTGCTCTAACTTTGGAAAAATAGTGTTTGAGGAATCAAGGTTTTGCACATGTATATTTTGTCTCCAAAGGAACCCCAAAAGAAAGCAACACAGTATAAAAACAATAGCTCCACCCATTGGAAATAATATTTTTTTCACAAATGCAGAATGACTTCTTGATGTTGGACATGCAGGAACATGAACACTTTTGGTCCACAAAGGCTTAGATTCCCAATGAAGGACATGATAATTTTTTGATTTTCAAAACATCCCGCTTTTGGGATTTCTCCTGTGATATTGTTGAAAGGAAAATTCAAACACTGAAGCATTTTCAATTTTTGGAGAGTTACCGGTATTGGACCCGAGGAGTTAAAAGAGAGATCAAGGTTCACGAGACATAGTAAAGTTCCAAGTGAATCTAGAATAGATCCTTGGAAGCTATTTCTAGATAAATTCAATGATTGTAGTTCACTACACCTTCCGAGTGTAGGTGGAATAAGTTCGGTCAATTGATTGGAGGAAATTTCTATATCTTAAGCCATTGAAATTTTACCAATTTCCATGGGTAATGAACCATATAATAAATTCCATGACAAGTTCAAATAGAATTGTAGATTAGAAAGTTTGGAAATTTCTCGCGACATGCTTCCAGTTAGCATATTGTGAGATAGGTCAAGCAATTCAAAATTTATATAGTTTCCTAAGGTGACAGGTATTCTCCCTGATAACTCATTGTGATGAAGTAGGAGGCTTCTTAGTTGGTTAAAGAGTGCAAGGGATTTGGGAATATTTCTACAGAATCTATTTCTACTAATGTCCAAAAGACCAATCCCTTGTAATTGTTAAAATTTATTGGAGATGTTTCCTTCTAACTTATTGTTTCCTAAGTCTAGTCTTTCTAATTTTGTAAGGTTTCCAAGTGGTGGAATGGTACCATTTAAAATATTTCCACTTAAATTTAGAAATATTAGGCTACCAAGATTTCCAATATGTGGAGGAATGTTTCCTTCTATTTTGTTTTTTTCCAAAGAAAAGTAAGACAAATTTGTGGAAAGTGTCCCTATGGAAAGGGGCACTACACCACTTAGTTTATTGTCACTCAAGTGCAATTGTCATAGGTGAGAAAAAATGGTAAGAGATACAAGAAAATTCATGGTTGTGGTGCTACCACTATCAAGCTCATTTTTGTGCAACTTTAGTTTTTCAAGGAGGAATAAATTACCCAAATTAGATGGTACACTCCTAGTCAATTTGTTGTTGTGTAAAAAGAATAACTAGAGTTTGGAATAATTTCCAATGGAATTGGTTATGTTCCCATAGTTGATTTCCCCATAAAGAGAGGGAAATTAAATTGTGGAGGTTAGCAAGAAATTCTAATGGAAGGTTCCCTCTAAATTTGTTTTCGTAAATTACCAATTCAGTCAAAGTGGAGATATTGGACAGTGAAGAGGTAATGGGGCCAAAAAATTCATCTGTATAAAATATAAGAGCTTTCAGATGAGTGAGAATGCCCAGTTCTTGTGGAATGTTGTTAGTGAGGTGGTTGGTGAAAATTTCCAAGTCAGTCAAAGTGGAGATATTGGACAATGAAGGGGGAATGGCTCCATAAAATTAATTTATATAAAGATTAAGAGTTTGCAAATGGGTAAGAATGCCCAATTCTTATTGAATGTGCCAGTGAGGTGGTTGGTGTAAATTTTCAAGTCTATAAAAGTGGATATGTTGGAAAATGAACTTGGGAATATTGTGAGACAATTCATTTGTATAAAGTTAAAGAGTTTGAAGATGGGCAAGATGAGTGAGAAGGCCTAGTTGTGACTGAATGGGACCATCCATACTGTTCCCATAAATTCTAAAATAATCAATATGAAAAGGTTTCCTAAAGAAGAGGGAATTGTACCTGTGAGATTGTTTCCTCCCATGTAAATCTATTGCAAATGTGATAGGGAACCCAATTCTGTGGGGATACTTCCGCTTATATTGTTGTAAGAGAGTGCTAGCAAAACAAAATTTCTACATTTACTGGTTGATGTGAGATATTTCCTTCCAATTGATTATGGTGCAGCTAGAGCCACCTTAAATGAAAGAGGCATCCCAATTGAGGTGGGATATGACCGTGGAGGTTACTGTTTGAAATACTGAGGGAGCATAGGAATGAAAAATTACCGAGTGAAGGAGAGATGGTGCCACGCAGATCCATGTGATGGAGATTGATGATGATCACTCTGTCTCGATGACGACCATCGCAAGTAACAATAGTCCAATTATAAATGGAGATTGTGGGGCTGCACTTGGCCAAAGAATTATTGGGGTCGTTGGTAATGAGATTCTTAAATTCCAACAGGGATTGTGCATCATCATGAAATGAATGTGCAGAGGAGAAAGGGAAAACAAATAGGAGAAGCAGTGTAGGCAAAGAGAAAAAGGGATATTTCATGGCGATGGAAAAGGAAATAATGGCAGTGGATATAGGGCTTCTAGCAATGGGTGGTATAGGGGGGAGGATGAAGAAAAATTTGATGGGAGGGAGAGAAGCAGTGCTGCAGTGGGTATGGGGCTCTAGAAATGGGTATTTATAAAGGGCAAGAGGAGGAGAAAGTGCATGTTGTGAGGAGAAAGTTCGATGTCAACAAGAAAACATCTCACGTTTGAGAGAGGGGTGTGTGTCATGTGCATAGAGTGAAGAGAGTCATCTGCGAAGAAGCTTCGTGATTGAGGGGCGAAGACAGAATGGAGAGAACAATCGCTGCGAAGGTCAAGTCATTAGTCTCACTTATTCTCATTTTCTCTTAGTCATAGTGGTGTTTTCAAAGTGGACAATTGATGTATAATTAATGGTGATGTCAAAATTGGATGCAAATTGGGTGGAAAAATCATGAATTGTGGTTGTGGTGAAGCTTTGAGTTCGCCTAGAGAGAGTGAATATGGGAAATACATAAGACAAAAAAGGGAAAGGACGGATTGGGTGGGTGACGCTGAGAATGGATTGGGTGAGTTCAAGTCGTCTAAAGGTTTCACAATTACATTTTGCTCCGAAAAACTAGGTTTTTTTTCAATTGCAACCCTATGACATACATTTTGTCACGTAAATTGTTGGGGGGAAATACTCTAAATGGACTATAATCCTACAAGATTTTGACCTAGAATCCATCAATCCAAGTCAAAGAAATCCTTAATTTTTCCTGAGCTTATGTGCGACCTTCCTTGCCCTGATTCTGAATCGACATCTGATGATTCTATCCCTAATGAGTCGTTGTTTTTGATATTGTCATATGACCCATGGTATGAAGACATTATGATTTATCTATAGACCCAAAATTTTTGGTCTAATTCCTCTCACTCCAAGTAGCGACGTATTCGATACCAAGCCAAAGATTACATCATCATTGGTGACACTCTTTATCAATGTGATATCAGTATGATTCTATGAAGGTGCCTGACACATGAGGAGGCTGAGAAAGTCGTTAATGAATGCCACTTGGGGGAATGTGGTGGTCATTTATCTGGCTACACTACCGTGTAGAAGATCTTATGCGTTGGTTACTTTTGGCCCACTATTTTTCGAGACATAATTCTCATTGTCCAGAAGTGTCATGCATGCCAAATTTATGATCGTAAGACCCATGCTCCACCTGCTCCATTGCATACCATTATTGTTGTTGGACCATTCTTGAAATGGGTTATCGAATTTATGACATGTAACCCACACTCGACCAGGGGGTATGGTTATATCATTGTCGTGGTAGATAATTTTACCAAGTGGGTTGAGATGATGCCTACATATAACAACACTGGAAAAACGATTGCATATTTTTTCTTCAATCATTTCATCGCACAGTTTGGTGTTCCGCAAGCCATAGTCACAGACCATGGGAATCACTTTCTAAGTCATATGATGACCGAATTAACTGCTAAGTTGGGACTTTATCATGAAATTTCCACTCCCTACTACCCTCAAGTTAATGGGAAGGTTGAGGCTATTAACAAGTTCTTAAAACTATGGTTCAACGTATGATATGGGCCCATAAATCAGACTGGAATTTTCTTCTCTACTCTACCTTGTGGGCATACCAAACCTCATTGAATATTTACTGGATTCACAAATTTACAATTGGTGTATGCTCTGGAAGCAATCCTCCCAATTGAATGTGAGATTCCATTGCTCAGACTAGCTATGGAACTTCTTCCTACCACTTCTATAGAAGAGGAACATATTTTACATCTAACCCGTTTGGATTAGACTTGGCATGATGCTTCTATAGCTAATGAAGCTCAAAATACGTATCAAGGCATAGTATGACAAAAGTGTCAAGCCTTGTATCTTCTTAGAAGGAGACATTGTTCTTTTGTATGACCAAGAAGCTGATAAGTTAGGTTGAGGGAAGTTCCAACCAATGTTGTAAGTCTCGTATATTGTCAAGCATGTCCTTGCAAAAGGAGCCCAAGAGTTAGTTTATTTTGACGGAATCCCTTTGGGGCATCTTAGGAAGGGGATGTACCTCAAAAAATAGTATGCTTGATCTCATGTGTAGTACACTGTGTATATACTTTTTATATGTGTGGACTGTGTTTGCAATGTGTCTCTTCAGAGTTTCTTACAACTTATGTTTATCTGTTTATGTTTGGTTTTAAAATGTCAACATCCATTGAACCATACATCGGTTATGCTAATGGTGCTAGATGTTGTAAGAATATTTCCTCTGTAGCATGGGCTTTCTTTGATCCAAATAGAAAGTTAGTGAATCTAAAAATGATTTGTATTAGTTTCTCTATCAATAACGTCACTAAGTATAATGTAGTGGTTGAACTACTGTCTGATGCTATCACACATGGTATCCTTCGTTTAGTCATCAAAATTGACTCACAAATTGTGGTACTACAACTGGAAAATGCCTATTTCGTCAAAAATCCCACCATCCTTCGCATGTTTTTAAGGGTTCACCTTTTAGAAATACATTTCGACTTCATCCGATATTAACATATTTCTCAAAATCTAAATACATTGACAGGTGTGCTTGCTAATAATGTTTTATATAGATATTTGCAATGAATGTAAATAATTTTTTAATACACATTAACATCAGTTGAAAAAAGTGATAGGAACATAGAATCACTGAAGAAATATATATATATATATATATATATATATATATATATATATAAAGATAAAGTTTTGGTTTTACAAAATTTGTTCCCAAGACACATATGGCTACATGGCCTATATAAAAAATTGTGTGAAGATATGATTATTAACCTCAATAGACTAATAGTTCTCATGATAATGTGCTATTGGACAAGACATATTACGCAGTAGCTTACTAATATGGCTAGGCACTTCGATAGTGTATTTTTCAAGTCACATAGGGATCTGATTGACCACGGTCTCATAAATCTCGTGTGTCAACACCTCCAAGTGGCGCTCCACCTCTTATAGGATCTCTGTTACATCAAGATCCTGCAGTGCAGCTTGTCCTACTGCAACAACTGATGTTGGTACTACATCCTCTTGTGGTTCTCCTGTACAATAAAGATTTGAAGCACCTAGAGGTCGAATAGGTCTAACATCTGCATGAAACAAATCAATCGTTTAGTCTTGGAAACATCAAAAAACACAAAAAAATTGTAAAAAAATTCTTATAAACTTTAAAATTGGTTAAAATATCTTACCCATAACACCCATTTTCTCACCCTCATGAAGCATGAGCTCGGGGTCATCTCGGAAATTCGCTCCCACGTATGAATAATGATCAATCATAATCAACTATTTACAAAGCCATCTGAAGAAGGTTGGTGTGAAACTAGTCGATGATGGACCTACATGTCGAGCCATAAGATATATCCACCTCCTCATCTATCAAACCCTCGCATAAATGGGCTCATGCATGATATGTTGAGGCTATAATAATGGAATTTTCTCTAGGGCCAAAGAAATCAGAATTAAAACGTACCCGAAGTTTTTCAGTTTCCCCTCTTTTTCTTTAGTCATTTGTTCCTTCATATTGACCAATACCCCCTCGCTCCACTTGAAGAATCTCAGCTCCAAATACTCTAACTGTACTGCATGTATGATCTTCTAGCTATGTGATGTGTTGAGCTACTGACCAATCTAGAAATAATAAATGGATTTTTCTTAGAGGCTGATGGGTCACATATCTAATGATGATATTCCCATCTCTAGTCGGTTGTGCTCGAGGTCTACAATAAGTGGAAATGTAATCTTTCACTAACTCTCCTCCACTTCTCCCTACTAGGAGAGAGACGGGGGCACCCCTCTTGGAAAAACTTGTCAGAAAGTATATGTCTTCCACTTTGATCTCAAGTATATGTTCCCCTAGCCTGAATGATTTTTCCTATACATCCCATGAATTAACTATGAACTTAAATAATTCCAGCTGTTGCCTCATGTCGGGTATCCAGAAGAAGTTCAACAAACCACAGTTTTTGAGTGCCTGAATGGTGCAGGATCATTCACTGCATTCAATTCTTGTTCTTCATGTTCTATTTATCTCCACATAAAGAACATTTTGTGGTGATGAGTACCTAAAACATCAATAAGACACTCATTAGACTCCTTTTCATGCAAAAAAATTCACAATTTTTGAGAAAAAAAATAGCAATTTTGACTAGGGAATTGCAGCCAATGCTACCCGAGAAGGGATACCATAGCATTCCACCCCTCCTTGCAGTGTAATATTTCCTTGGTGCAACACAATTTTCGACATGGAGGGCATCCATTAGTCCTAGGGTGAATTTTTATAACCCCAAGGCTCTAAAAAATCCATACAATTTGCATGAAATCACAAAAAGGGACCATGAATTTAATGATAAAGGTATTAGATCCTACCTGGAAGTGATGAAACTGGAAATGATCCACCTGCTAAAGATCGAGGGAAAAAAGGCTTACAGCTCTCACTGTTGAAGGTCAACATCTGTTTAGCGGATTTTGTCGTGTTTTCAAAAATAATTTTAACCAAGGAGTACACTTTTATCACTTTTCAGACTCCATACACTCAAGAAAAATGAACCCCCTGGAGTCCTCTTTCATATTTTTTTAGACCCCAAAAAATGAAAATATTATCGAGCACTTGTCTTTTTGAACTCGTTAAAGTAAATGAAAAGATATATACTCAATATAAGTTTAGCCCTTTTCTAGAATGATAGACTATTTACGAAAAATGAATACCTTAGTCGAAGATGGCTAAGAGGTTCTCTTGGGTATTTTTTTTCGCATTTTCAAACTCAACAGACTATCTACAAAAAGGAACATCTGAAGTTTTCTTTTTCACCTATTTTTAAAACTCTATAAACATGAAAAATATGTTGAGTTTTACCTTTATTGGACTTGTTAAAGCATCAAACATCAATGGAATTGTCGAACATGACAAGGCCGAACCACTCCTTCTTAGGGTTTGTTAAAAATACTCAGAGGGATTCATTAAAAGGATGAACTTACATATGAAGCATATGTTATCCACCTCAAGCTTGTTTAAAATAAAGAGGTACTAACTAGTATGGTTGGGGAAATTGGGAAAACATGGTACTCCATTTGCTAATGGCCACGAGTCGCTCTTGAACACGACACTCTTCCACCTCATCCCCATGGCTGTTGGGTTTGGAAATATGCTTGTCTTTGGTCCATCATAGCATTTTCAAAGCCCCCATTTTCAGTTTTGGGTCAATGCTGCCAACTCCATTCGGTGTTGCCACTGTGTCCAAGAGAAGTCATTCAGTTGATATCTGCTACAATACTCTTAAGCCTTCATTCCATGTCTGCCATTCTTGATATAGTTTCATAGCGACATCATTCTGTCTCAAATCATGATACTTGTTTCGTGTCGTTGATGGGGGGTACATCAAGGCCCTCCTACGATAAGTTGCTTCCTGTTTACATCAACTCGTTATCTAGGAAGTTGACTTAGAAACACCCCTCAGTACCTTGGTGCTTGCATACATCAATGGAAAGTTTCCTTACTCTCAGTGGTAGGTTTACATAATTGGCATTTGACTGAAAGATACTATGTAGTGTTCGACATCAACTCATTTACTCACACCATACAGATTGTACTGCAGTATCTTGAGAGCCATTAACATCATCGGTGGTTTCTCTCGCATATGTTAACGACTTAAAAACTCACGTTGTTATATGTGTGTGTGTGTTTGTGTGTGTGTATTAAACCAACCATCGACCACCAAAAACCCAATTTTCGAATGACTTTACGTATCTGTGTTTTGTTATAACAGTTTCCATTTAATTCCAACCATCATTTGTTGGTTCAATTCGATCGTTGTTTAATTTAAAAACATCCACCAAATATATAACCACTACCAGGTTTAGTTGGTTGGTGTAGCCCAACTGGCCACCAACCAGGTGCCACATGGAACCATATAATTGGGCCACATGGCCTCCTCCTATTGGTCGCTTAATTCCACTAAATTTAGTGGGGTGCCACCATATTTGGTACTGCCGATAACTTTAACCCCAACTAAAACCTTCGCCATATTTAGCAAGACTTTGCAAACTTTATTTGTTGGTTTTCCCATACCAAATTTCTGTCGTTGCTCCAAATTTAACTAGCACTTAGCTAAATTATGTATTTTAGCCAAGTTTCACCATAAATTTTACTAAGCACAACTTTTTCATATGAACTCAAATTGAGGCACCATTTACATCATTGGAAAGCTTGCTATGAGCTCTTTGATCTAGCCCTAGGCTCGCTATGATATGAGGAATTTTATTTTTTATCCATTAAGGATCCACCTAGATCCATTAAGTATAAACAATCTTGCAACCTCGATTTGCATTACAAATGTCTCTAACATGCCACCTTTCCCTTCCTTCATCTTTGTACTTTGGAACCAAGAATGATGAAGATGACACCTATATCCATATGCAAATCTGTAGCTACTAATACATGCCCACCTTGCAAGATTCACAACGAGATCATACTTTCCAAGAGTTTATAACACACTCATGGTCAAGTTTTACAATATAACCCATATCCCTTACAATCCAAATAAAGGCCAAAATATCACTATGTTTTATATACAAGTGATGTTATTCATTCATCACTTTTACAAAAAAATTCGCAACATGTCATTTATAATGGTGGTCATTCTCAACTACTTAAAAAGGCTACCCATCTCTTACCTATCCATCCTAATGGGCTTTATTCCTATAGTTGGTTTCCTTGTTGAACTAATTCATCAGTTAGTTCCTTCACAAGTGATTTCATATGCTTATGTTCCTTCTTTGGGCGAAGCTATGGATGGAGCTTCCAACATGTGCCTATGTGATGTCCACCCTTGTTGCAATGGTTGCAAGGGTTTTTCTTCCTGCAAAATTTCTTGACCTTCTTTTGCATCTCCCTCCTAGGTGACATATCCTTCCTTGAATGTTCCTTGGTGTGACTCTGGTGAGGAGATCTTGCCTTAGTTGTTCCATTTAATTTATCTCTATCACTGGAATGTTGTGAAATGATCTCAACATCCTTCACTAACTCATACTTGTTGCTTGAATACTCTTTCATATTTGTGGGTCTGCGATGTCCTTATTCTTTGACATAAACCAATCCTACATATCGATGTAGTTCCACCACTTGGATGGGATTCACAATGTCCTTTTCATTAACTCCTAGGCCCTTTCCTTCATATCCCATCTTCATTAGTTATCAATCAATGCTTGTAATGTGCTTTTCAAATGAACTAAAATTATCATCATAATGAAAACATGAAACTGAAGAATCACTGACACTGTTTATCTTAGTTGCTAATTTAGAAGTAGGTGATGATGGATTCACTAAGCTTTCGCTGCACTTCAAATTTTTCAAGGCCTCTTTCATGGCTTGTAGTGGAAGGTACAATCAATATTTCTCCTCTTCTTCTTGTATAAGTCTTCTCGATTCAACATTCTCAGTTTGAATGTTTTGGTTAATCTCCTCAAGTTATTGGAGCCATGCATTCTTTGGTGATATTCTCTTCTTTGGTGTAACACCTACAACAATATTTGTCTCATTTCCTAAATCATAACTCAAGTCAATTGGCCCATCACTTGTAATCCGAAAAACTGTGATATTCATCTCATCGTCTGAAGCAGAACCTAGGTCAGTTGGTTCACCACTTACCATCCAAAAGTTTTGATCTTCATCTCATCGTCTGAATCATCTCCAAGGTCTTGTCGCAGTATAGAAACCATATTTTGCTCCCCCTTTCCACCATTATTCTTTGGATTCAATTCTAGATGAATTTTTATAGCAATTATCCTCATCATGCCCTTCTTTCTCGCAATGAGTGAAAAATGTATTTTATTCATTTTTCCTTGTTGTTGACGCCTTCTTTGCATGGTTTTCTTGTTCATGCTTTCCCTTATTTTCAAGGTGAATGAATTTCACACTATCCACATCAAAGTAGTGGGTTCAAACAAAAATAATGAATGTCAAAGATAATTATGTTAAGAACCAATATATTTCATCAGAGTATTAGGCGAATCGAAAGGAATTCCAAATGCCAAAGCTTTCTTCCTAAATTCCTCTATGAAACTTTGAACATTTTGAACTTTTCCATGTTTCAAATGCTTCCATTCTATCATGGATTTCTACTGATATCCCAATGGATAAATTGTCCTTTTAATGTAGAAACAAATTCATACTAAGAGGAAAGGAGTTTACCCATATGCTTTCTACATTTCTAAAGTTTTCTGTCCCACCATACAAGAGTTGTGCCTCTGATTTGAAGAGATAATAAATGGATCATTGCTTCATCCTCTTTGATTTGTTGTATTTTTCTATATGCTTCAATCTTTCTTATCCAATTGTTTATCTTTTCTGCATTGTATTCTCTATTAAACATGGAAAAATCAACTTTTACATCCAGCTTAAAAAAAAAATCATTTTTAGAATAATTTTTATTTTGATTAGTAGAAGAATGGGAAGCTGATGAAGAAGTGAAACATTCAATTGAAGATGGAAATGGAGGTTCTCCTCCATTTCCTTTATTTTCTGAAACATTGTCCTCTACTTTTTCTCTCTTCTTCTTTTCTTTATTTTCCACTCTCTTCTCATACCTTTAAATAATATATCTAACTTATTTTCCATGTTATAGAATTATTTTTCAAAATATTTCTCATTCTCTCTACGGGCATCATTATTTTCCATTTTCCTTCTTCATTTTTCATGTCAAATATCTGGGTCAAAAGACTTAAGTTTTCCTTCACCCTTTTTGACCATGGCCTTAGTTATCATTCACACTCGAAATTCATATCAGTAAGAAAATTGCTGTGATACCAAACTTGATATAGTATCCCTCTAATAATAGCATGATCCAAGATGTTTTCTTTGGTTTATGTTCGTAGAATTGCATGAAAGAGCATGTAAAATCCATGTATGCAAATAATAAAAGAAGAAGCAACATAAAGGATACCATAAAGGAAATTCACAAAAATTTTTGATAACATATTTCATCCAATGTGGACTACATCTTCGGGCCCTACTTCAATAGTGGGGAGGCCACTTCATTCATCTCAATAAAAATGAAAATGAGTACATGGAAAAATACATAATTATACCTCCGATCCTAGGAGTGAATTTAAGTTCCATGTCTCAAAACACAACAATCACAATGCCAACAGGTTCGTCTCATCCTTCTAAGACTTTTGACTATAAACATGAGCCAATTCTGAAAGTTGCATTGTTGTCTCAAATTTCGTGTCCAACAGTTAATGAAGAATGTGAGCTTCTGACATGGCCTTGAGATTTTCTACTCATATGCAAAATTAAACCATACCATTGAAATCCTTGCAAAATTCTAGTTCAAATGAGTATAAAATCAACTATGTTTTTCAACTTTCATCCCTGGACCCCCTAGAGAATCTTCAAGGTTCCTCAACAACATTTAAAAGGAGTATTCTAAGAATATTCCAAGGAATATCCCCTGGAATATGATTTCTTGAAACTATCAACCATGACAAGGTTCTTCCCTCCTGATCTTGGATCCATGGCCTCTAAATTCTACCCGTCAGCATCTGCTCACATCTCTGCTTTGTGGCCCCTCCGTTGGTTCGTTGAATAAAATTACAAGTTTATATAACATTGTGTTGACGCATATTCCAACATCATCCCCACTTATAACATTGGTTGGCATGATTAAGTAAAGTCGTTGGTTGGTTGGGAGGTCGTGGGTTCCAAACCCACCAAACCCATACATTATAACACAAAAAACATACAGTTGGATTGTCTCCTTAAAACTTGACCGCCGAGCTCTATAACCGTTTGTGAACCTTTTTGTTACAACCATCCATTTGATATATATATATATATATATATATATATATATATATATATATATATATATATATATATATATATATATATATATATATATATATATATATATATATATATATATCGTATCATGTAACCTTCATTACAAAATGTCATATTTCCATTGCAATGCTCACCATCGTGTGTTATATTAAACATCGTTGTTAAAACAAACCATAAACATTGAATGATACGGTTGGGTTGGAGCTTCATGTTTCGTTGTGCTATCGTTGAACTATGTATCGTTTGTTTTATTATATTTATGCTACACCATAAACCGCCCGCTGATGTTCGTTGTAACCATTTCTTATAACTATGACCACTGATAACAATTGTTGACAGACCACCATATTAAATCTATCAAACTATCGTGCCATTTTTCATCGAAATAACTAACCATTTATATAACCATTACATATATATAACATAACATTCAGTTATAGAGGCCTAGTTGATGAGTGCTCCTTGGCCTTGAAAGGTACTCGAGTTTGTTTTCCAACTTGAAATGATTTGTAAACTTTGTTGTTGGGCCTTAAGATCTTTGGAAAATCCCTCATATATTCCTTCTTTCTTAGCTTCACAATATGATAAAAATTTAAATTCCCCAACCTTATGTGTTATAGTTAGCTTTCATCAAGCTTTCCCAAATAACTTTTTTATTTTATTTTCCTCATTAAGTATGTGTACATTGCTTAGATTTCTTACTACCTTTTCAACTACCTTCCCTATGTTTTCATTATTTATCTCACAACCTTTAGAGTGAAAAATAACAACATTGTCTAGTCACACATTTGACACACACTTTAGGTTGTGTTTGATCCCATCTACACAGAGAACATTATGAGCCTTTCCATTTACATTATCCAAACTATCTTTTCCTTTACCCATGATTTTTCTTGGTGCATCATTTCCAATGGTAATACTACCACTCTTATCTTGTTTAATGATATGAATTTACTCTTGCTACTGGTCATGTGCTTTGAGCACCCATTGTCCACATACCATTGGCTGGCTTCGTTCTCATCGTATAAAACAATGCCACTTTCTTCTTGATTTTCTGACTTCTTCTTCTACCACATCATAGTCTCTTCTTGTGTTGGATTGAATTGAGAGGGTGATCTGATTTTACTGGTTCTACATTTAGTTATTTTGTCATAATTATGACCATTATAACATTGAATTTGATATAGTATAGGATCAAAAGGATGGTTGCTTCTGGTATTATTCCTTTGTGAGTTTTACAGATTTGTTATTCCTATTCCTCAAGGTATGATAAAATTATTTACTTTTATTTCTGATATGATTATTTATGATATAAGCCCTAAAATCAACAACCTTGTGACCATAATTGGTACAATGCCAATAATAAAAATGGAATAAAATTTGGTACCTAGGAGAAAACAACCATTGAGGAAAAGTTCTTATGATTCTTTGTTGACTATCATTTTTAGGGGGGCATGGATTTTTAATTTTTTACTACATCTTTAGGTCGTTTGAATTGTTGTTGTGAATCCTCTTTTGCTACATTTGATCTTTTTTGGTGTCTCTGCTTGCATTTCCATTGGAACCCTTGACCTTTTCAACATAGGAATTGAGATATTTATCTTCATATTTATTGGTACTTGTTTCTCTGTAACCCAAGGCAGTTCTGATGAGGGGATATCTCTAAACACTTATAATTTCATCGATTTGTTCTGTTTAATATATTTAAATTATAATTTAGTTGAGCCTTGGTCATTTCTAATCCCTTTATAGTGGACACCATTTCTTCGTCTAGCTTATCACACTTTTTTTCCTTCTCTTTCAATTGTTCTAGGAGAGTGTCTTCAATTTTCTTGGCTTCCTCTAACTTCGTTCTAAGAAGAATGAGTGATCAATATTCATATATGGGCCCTTATTTCATACTCCTTAAATATATCCTTTCTTAAATATGCATTCTCATCTTCTGCTCTTTCTTAGCTCTTTTGCTTATCCTTTAGCTACTATAGTAAGATTCTTCAGATCTTTTTTCTTCTTCTATATGAACCTTTTTAAGATTGATTGATTCTTTATTAGAACAATGAATTTCTTTTTCATCATTTCACAGTTGTTCCTCCAATCTTATGTTCTCTCTTACGACCTTCTTTAATTCACCTTGAGCATTAATCATCTCTCGTTTGAGGTCTACCTCACCCTCTTCCTAATCTTATTCAAGTTCCATTTTATTTCAATGTTGGGTGATTATGGCCATGAGCATGAATTCATTGGTCTTTTTTTCATCATAAGGTTGCTCATCCTTTGTTGGAAAATTAGTTATACTGAGAGGGGAGATGGGTGAATCAGTATAGCATTGATTGAATGATCATAACCATTTTTTTTCAAAATAGATAATTTAACAATTGAACACTTAAATAACCAGTAGCATAGTACATAAACAAAAAATCTAACCATGCATGCAACTTCAAACAAGACATAAGAAGCAACAAAAACGAACATCATGGATTTTAGGTGGAAACTCTCAAGGGAAAGAAAAACACCATGTTTCTTTGCTTCTATCTTGTTTTATTATTCAACAAACACTTTTACATTGTTTAGGTGGCCCTTCCAGTCTAGGAAGCCCCAACTCCCTCTACAACTATTTGTTGGTCACTACCAACTAGGAAGCTCCAACTCCCTATCTTATCAAGCCACCACTTGTAAGATTCGCCACGCTCCTCAATATTATTTTGATGGCTACTACTAGCTAGGAATGCTCAGCTCCCTATCTTAGAAATCCACCACTTTTCAGAGGCCCCAACCTCCTAATATCAATTTGCTGGCCACTACTAGTTAGGAAGCCCCAAATCCCTATCTTAGCAACCCACCACTTTTCAGAGGCCCCAACCTTCTTAAATACCATGGAATACGATTTCATTTATTTTCATACTAGGTCATCTTCTACAAAAATAACACAACAACAAATTTCTTACAATCAACAGCACCAAAAAATCACAAAGCCATACTCTAATGGTAGTATTACAAACCCTCACTCAGCCATACAACACAATGATCAATTGTAGTGTAATATAAGAAAATTTCATGATACATGGCATCTATAATTATGTACTAGAACTCTACAACATTAACCACATATCTGATCACTACTATAAGTATATCATTCATCTTCATTATATATAGCAACTAAATTAAATTCCAACCATGGCGTGATATATTCATACTAATTTTTTCCTCATCAAATTGGACCAAATAAGCATACTAAATACATTCCATTTCTCTTGATAATCATATCAAATACGAGTTGATCAACATGTCACCATTCACACCAAATACCATGGGAATGTCTATGGTTTTTCCTTTCCCAACCATTATAGAAAATTTCAGGTCTAAAATGGGCCTCATGAGGAATAATATAAAATAATAGAGGAAATAATAAAATAAGATTAGATTACATCATCAAAATTTAGATGGAAAAAAGAAAAAACTACCTTTTTCAACTTATCTCCCTATGGTTTTACTCTATTTTTTAGCAGGAGCACTCATTAGCTGCAAAATATAATTCATCATCCAAGGAGTACCCTTGTTGCATACTTTCGAAGGAAATATCTACATAAAAAATGAGAAATACATGAAAAAAGATGATTGTAATCACATTTTTCATGTATTTCTCATTTTTCATGTAGCAGGGTCCATCCAAAGTATGCAACATGGATAATTCTTATATGATGAATTATATTTTGTATCTAATGGGTTCTCTCGCTTCGAAATTTGAGTAAACCATAAGGAGATAAGTTGAAAATACGAGTTGATTTTTTTTGTTTGAATATTGTCATACTCCAAAAATGGTGAATCATTCCCCATGGTGAATCCTATCGGTTCTTATAAAGATTATTTTGGTTGTACATTTTTGTTTTGAGGCCCTTTTTTTACCTCAAAATTTCTCTAATGTTATAGGAAATTCCACAAGCACATAACAACAAGACAAGGAAGATTGTTGCGGGCAGGAAGAAACATATCAATGCAATTATGCTATTGTAGTGGGTATGAAGAAGAAACCTTATTCAGTTTGTTTTCAATCATCATAGTTTTGTCTTCTTTCTCTTATATTTGCAACCAGTGCATCGACACTTCTATAAGAATCTTGTTAAAGACCTGCAACACCATTCTAACCCTTTGTAGCATTAGTCAATCACCTACAACAAAAAATCCAAACCATAACGTCTGAAGGTTGACATCAATGCCATTCAAACAATACTATTTCCAATATCATCATATTCCAAGGATAAGATGTCCTCTTTACAATAAAAGCTCTTCTTCTGGTAATTATTCCCCTTCTTGAATTTTCTAGATATCCTATTTTCTTTATCATCATATTCATTTCCTTCCTTTTTATAGGTACATTTACAAGAATAATGACCAACTTTACCACACTTTAAGCACTTAAAAGGTAACATACTTTTTACTTATCGGATCCTCTCTTCAACTTCCTTACAAACTTTGCTTCTTCTTCATCAAATTCATAGGTTGAACTTTCTTGATCATCATGTGGTTTCTTTTTTTCCTTGAAGGTAACTTTATTTGATGTTGATCTTTCTTTATAATTCCTCATCTCATAGGTAGTCAAGATTCATGAAGCTCATCCATGATTAATTTATCTAGATCATGCATCTCTTCTACAGTTGAAATATTCACATTAAATATTGAAGGAAGAGATATTAAGAAATTTTGGATTATTGCAACTTCATTAACCTTTTCATCAAGACATTTAATGGTATTGACTATTTAATATATATGAAGAAAAAATTTAGCTACATTTTCATCTTCATCATCTTTAAGCATTCAAATTTCATTCTATGAACTTGAAGTTTAGCTTTCTTTACCTTGTCATCATGTTCATGGCTATTTTATAGTTTTTATTATATCTCCTTTTTTGATTTGCAATGTATGAATTTAACAAACTTGGATTCAAAAATACCACCTAGTATTGCATTCATGGATTTTGCAGTATAAATGAAATCTAGCTTGTCATATCTACTAATCAAAAGAGTTGGTTGTGTTCAACCATCCAACACTACATGTCAAACAACTGAACCAAGGGACATCAAATATTTCATCATTCTGACTTTCTGAAAATCATAGTTTGTTCCATTGAATACGGGAGCTTTATAGTGACGCCACCATATTGACTGGATTTAATTTTATACAACGTTGCTCCCTCTCATGAACTACCACACTCTACTTGTCCAAAATAATATTATGATTTCATTGCATGAGAACTCTCAATATTTACATTGTTTAAATGTTGCTTTATACCCACAAATTTCCAAGATTTTGGCCCCAAAATCACACATATTTAGTTTATAATGACTTAATTGTTTGCATGTATGAACCATTAAATTTTTTTCCTTAGAACTTGAGCTCTAAAACACATAAAAAAATATGACTAACTACTTGAATTGAGGTCTTAACAATTTTTTTATATAAAAATCCAATGTCCATGCCTTTTAACTTCGACCAACACTCCACAACAGGAAAATACCAAAATGAAAAATTTTCCTTTACGAAATGCATTTAGTGTTGAGGTCTTGGAACCAAACCTCCTTCTAACCTAGGCCTAGAAACTACAAGCTTAAAAGTGATCTCACATATTTGGCACCCAACTCTTTTGGAAATTGAACAGAACTCATGCATTAGTTAATCTCCGAATGTTGAATAGGATGGATTATCTTTTTAGCACAAAACGATGCACTATTTGGAACCATGAACCAAACTCCTTGAATCCACTTGAATCTGGTGTGCAGGTGTTTCATTGGAAGCTAACTTATTGCACACCTAGACACTAATATACCTAAATACCTTCTCTCACTTGAACCTTTTCATCAACCCCTTTGGATGTTTTTGAATCTAGTGATCTAGAGATATGGGTATGGACAAGGGGTTTCCACTTCACCCATTCAAATTTGGACTAGATCCAGATATGGCCTTTTCCTCCATACTCCAAAAACACAATAAATTCCAAAATATTTTGATATTGTGAGACCTTGCAAAAGATACTCTTGGTCTAAATCCTTAGGAATATGAGTTTGTGACGTCGATTCTTTGTGGACCAATCAGAATGAAACACTTATCTTTGTGTAGCATGCCTTGCCATGTCACGTGTCATGTGTCACATGCCAAACATCCACCTGACCACCCAAAAATGCCAAAATTGGGTGCCATATGCCACTACCTATGGTTTCCACGTCCAATGGCCCTACCACATGGTTCCACCTCACATGCCATATGTACTAGGGTCCAGTTTCACATTTAGATGATTAAATCTGGTATCTGGTTATTCGTTAATTGTCTCTTCATTACATCCCTAGATGTACACATGCCTAGATGCAATGTAAAACACTGAATTTATTTGGTATTTGGAATTTTGGGTAGGTGTTTCTTCGTTGCACCCCTAGATATCTGAATGTAAGGAAAAAGCTCAAATTGTATCCAATATCTGGCTCTTTAGATTTGTATTACTTCATTGCACCCCCAGATGCTCAGATGCATAGATTCTTCATAACCGTGATCATGTTCGAAACTTTCTTTAACCGCTTCACTTGAACTTTGTTTTTATCCTCATTCTGACAGCTGTAATATATTATTGGAAATATCTCTAAACCCTCAAGCTAACCATACATATTTCATGCTCATTTGGACTAAGAAACTAGAGAAGTAATGCCTTGAAGAATAGGCTACTCAAACTACAAATTCATCCATGACATTATGCATAGACCACTTACACTTAGCGATCAATGACATCATACACTCATCAATGAAAACATACACTAAAAAAAATACCCCCACACTTAACAGGGTTATCATAAATAAAGATATTTATATTAAAACTTTTTAAGTCTCTTTCCAATCCAAATTAATTTAGACAATCATTTTTTTAAAACTTGTATTACTTAAGCATAAAGTCTAGTTACATTGTAGTCAAGGGTCCCTCTTGCCTAACTTAGAGTTTGTTTCTTATGGATTTACATTCAGATAATTTATTTTGTTTTTTCATGTATTCATTTGGTTCTCTCTAAATAATAATAAATTATGAGGACCAAAGATTATTAGGCCTCTTCCTCAAGGATATTGTTGACATTCATTGATAGCTTCCTAGAGGGAGATTCTCCATAGCAACATGCAACAAATTGATTAATTGTTACTTCCATCCCTAACATCTATGGGAAGAATCCACATTAGTGAGATGATCCCTCACAGGGCTCAATGATACTATGATATATCTATTATACCAATTACTCCATAGGAGTTACCGCAACCCACTATCAAGGACAACTCTTATAGGAACCCCACTACAAGGGGAGGTAGGGACTTGGAAGGATTAAAGGGGGCACCTTCTACTTATAACCACATGACACTTTGAAAGGATGATTAGGTTCAAAAGGTATCAAAAGGGGCTCATGGATGTTTTCATGCCTAATAAGAGGTTTCCACGTGGCAGGTGGGACAAAGATCCAAAATAAATTTCTTATCTTCTATATAAAATGTTGTCATCTACAAAGGCCAAGGAAGGAAGTTTTCTACGTCACTAAATAACATAGGAGTGGGAAATGAAAGAAAACCATAATTACTTATTGGGAACCATGCTAAACCCATTCTTTAGGTCAGTGGCCTTCCACTTGTCTTAAATGAAAAAGAATTAAATAATGGAAAATGAAGAAAGGGAATGTGATTGGAAATTATTAACTAGAGGAGGCTACTTGGAGGCTTAAATAGTGAGTTGGACATAATAAAGCCAAAATTGTACAAAGGTTCAGTTAATGTTATATTTTGCACTAACTATAAAATTTGGAAAAAGTGACTTAGATAATAGCTTATTTGTTGGTTCATGGAAGAGATTTGGTTATAATTATCTCAACATTGTCATAATAAATTTTATTTCGTGTGTTTACAACTATACAAATTTGTAACTATATAAAAAACAATAGTAATAATATGATCCAGGTGGATATCGGTGGCCACCCACCTATTCCATTTGGACTAGCACCATCAATTCTTGTAGCTCTTCACATTCAGCACAACTTACTATTTTTAGCAGGTTTTCGAGTCCTCCACTCCCGGAGCCGTTTTGGGGCCTTAATGATCCAGGTGGATATTGGTGGCCACCCATCTATTCCATTTGAACCCCCACCATCAGTTCTTTCAATTTTCAAGTTGCAACAAAACTTACTATGTTTAGCAGTTTTTTGGGTCCTGAACTTCCGAAGCCGTTTTGAGGCCCTAAATGACGTTTTTTGGGAAAACGGAGAGCAACATGGGTCCTTGGACCGATGTTGCTTGTTCAAAAGTTGTACTCCTCGGATAGATCTTTCTAACGAGCTATTGAGCGCGTCAAACGGAGATCGGGTGCCAAAGTTATGCCCCCGGGAAGTTGAACCACAAATTTACCCAAACGGGCGCCCACAGTTTTGGCGCCTCATCTCCTACGGTTAGGTTTTTGGACGTTTTAGATTCTACATTGTTTCTCAACAATAAATAGGCCCTCGAGCCCCATTGTAACACAGTTCAGAGGTCTGTAGCCATCACATCTCTTCTCAGAGATTCGCTACCAGCACCCTAGCTATTTTATTTCCATTATGCCTGTAAGCATATTTCTGTTATTTGATATTAATGAAATGAAGCATTATTTCCGCTGCATCTCTTTGTTCATGGTTATTTCTGTATTCTATTGCGTTCCTGCATAAATCCGGATCATAATAAGAATATAGTAGCTACAATTTTTCCAAATGTTTCTCTAGGGTATCTCATGGCATTTATGATCTCATTATTTAATATTGTTGAAATACATTAAAGAAATCATAGTTATTGGTTATGTACACTAGGTTATTATTATTTCATGTTTACAATCAATATTATTATTCATTAAGATTTGTGTTGGTGAGTCATGTAGCCATAGGATTGTAATTACAAATCAAGGAGAGGAGGCATCTTCTCATTTCTATTAATATTTTTGGGAATCCTAATGGGTTGGACTAAACATTGATTGATGTGATTAAAAACCCATCAACATATAATTGACATGTTACTCCATAGGAGAATGTATACTATGGTTTCTTATGATAAGGTTACATTCATGTGTTGTTGAACTATGCATTTTATAGTAGCTCTATAGCTATGTCCCTAATCTTCCCTTAGAGAGTAATATTTATAATTTAAATTTATCTCTACCAAGTGTACTAAACATAATTTTATTTTTTAAGTGACTCTCTATCCTTTTTTTATACGTTTTAAGGAATGTAATAATATACTTTGTTTGGATCCTTTTTTCAACCTAAATAATTGAAGCTATGGGCCTTCTATTCCATGGATATAATTTCCCATGTTCACAAGAACTGAGTATGAATCAATTGAATATCTTGTTTGACTTTTTAATTTCTCTAAGTGTATACTATGTCTAATGAGAATTATTTAATTCCTTTATTCATGTTGACTTTGCAAGGGATTGTAATTGTTGGGTACGATTATTTACTCATTAATTGCATTTCCTATTAGGATGATACAAGATTACGATTTCTTAAACCTTTCTCCACATTTGAAGATGATAAATAATTCCACATGATGAACCTAGTTCTGTGGGAAAGTTTTCTTAGTATGGATTTGATGAGGAAGATATCTCAATGAAGAAATGGAGAGAGAGTTAGAAATTACATCCTTAGAGTACGCGGAGTACGAGGATTTAATCTTTAATGGGGAAGAAGCACATTCTTCTTCTAATATTCACAAAATATGAAAAACATGAAGATGATGAAGGAAATGAACATATATATGGGGGTCTTATGTAGGGAGCTCAATGTATTAGGTGGAATTTATTATTATGGGTTTGATTTTAAGAAACTATATGTTAAGAAATATGTAAAGGGGGCAAATATCAATGAGTGGATAAGAAAAAAGTTATACATCAACATTCCATAGATATGACATGAACTAATTTGATATTTGAAAGGAGTTTGGACTTTGTGTGGTTTTCCAAGAATCATCACATGATCTATTGTCATGTTTTAAGAGACTAGCTAAATTATGACATCATATTGAAAAGAACTACGATGAAGGTTCTACCCACTCAACTATTGCATAGATGATTGCACTAAAACTATATTTAGACATAACTTTTGTATAGTTAAGGTAGGTACCTAGGGTATTCAATAGTTAGCTCATTCCTTGTTTCATTTTCATGGTATTAGAGTTTGGTTTCTTAGAGATGAGTTTTATTCATTTAAAAGTTATGTTTAACTAGAATCCTAACCATTGCATTCCCTAAAATATCTAGCTCTAGGGTGATATATAACCCACATGAGTGTATCCCCTAATAGTTGGTGTTACTTGATAACCCATTTGGGGTACCCCTCTAAAACATTTTTTGGAAGCTTACATATAGTTGAGGAAATGGTTGGTTGCAAGTCAATTCTTATGAATGTTTATTGACCCTCATAAATGTGGTTAACAATAGTTTAATCTACAATATATTTTTTACAATGCTTTTTAGCTTGGATCTAAATATATATTAGAACTCAAATTGGTTGAAGTTGCATCAAATATGAGTCTCTTTGGGATCAATAAAAGTCATTGGGCTATATTGATGGGTGAGTGTGAGTAATATATCGACTATGTTACTTTAATTGCCAAGATAATTTGAAGGTGCTTCACAATGTGATTTCTTAAAGTATTGGCCCAATCATTATGTCAACCAATGTTTATCCATGTAAAGGATATACATTTAGCTGCATATATCCTAATACCCTAAGATCTATAATTTAAGTAAACTAACATGATAACCCTACCATGTACACCAATATAATTATTCGAAGTTTACATTCTACTTGGAGGCACATTAGTCATAAGTCAGTGAAACTTCAACAACGATGCTAACTAGATGAAAATGTCAACTACTTGCAAGTGGACCTGTACCTCATCTAGCAAGTACATGTGTTTGCTTTGTTGTAGGCATCACTTTGTTAGGGTAGTCTGTGTTGTAGAAATTCAAAGGAAAATGGGTTTTCGTTAGATACCAAATGGCTTGATCAACCAACATTCATACTCCATACTTTTTTTAGTGGTGATTCCCCATTAGGTTAAGGGATGTAAATTAAGACATCATTAAGCTATCCAGGCTGTACGATTATACCCAATACCCTTTTGAAATCTAACGCCAACTAGTGAAAGCATGCACATCGCATATTAGAATCACTCCAGTTATATAACAATAAAAGACGTCGAGCAAGATCGCTCAAATGCTTTAATTAATGAAGTTGAAGATGACTCCAAACATAATTCATGTTCCACACCTTTTAGAAATGGATTAGAGAATAAAATATGTACAAATTTGAGGGACAAGTAGACATATGAATTAGAAAAGTGGAAAACCAAGGACAACTAGACACCAAATGAAAGTAGAATATTATGCATGAGACAATGTGGTGCAAAGCATTATCATTCTTCCTTGTGTTTTTCATTCCTTAAATATTTATTGCTATACTTTTGCTTGACACGGTTTCAACTTTATATAGGAGTAATGACATCTTCATGGGACCCCCTTCTTCCACACTTTCCTCGCATAAAATACATTTAAATAATGGTATAATCATAAAAGCATATGAAGTATTGCATGTCCTTGATATTGTATTTCATTTTCTCTATAAAATATTTACAAAATAAACTTATTTTATTTTAAAAGTTTTTAAAAAATTATATTTAAATTGATGTCATTGTGGTTTATAACCAAAATTACTCCAACAAGTTACCCATTCACTATGGTTTATAATAATAATATTAATAATAATAATAATCTAATTTTGATATTCTAGTATAGCCAAACATCTAATTATTGTATGAGACCCTCTTGTTTGTAAAACAAAATATTGCTTCTACAAAACAATTTCATTACTTAAATACAAATGAGTATATATTCTACTGTTTCAAATTCAAATCTATATCTTACAATTTTTTATTTTTTTTTTAACAAAATATATCCATTCAAATTATACTTTCTATTTAAAAGATATTCACTATTATACAAAATATGAAAAAAAAAATTCACCCTTTCTACAAATAAAGACATTAATTAAAATTAATAAACCAGATGTCCATTATTCCAAATATCCAATGAGAAATTATCACAGCAAATCTCATTAATTTTTTAGGTGACAAGGACCAAGAATTACAGCTCTATAATTAATAGAATCAACCTATAAATTATATGAATCAAATAATAAGAGGCAGAGCGTTTAATAGTTTATAATAAATAAATAAAAAAATCTATCACATAATTAAATTTGGGATTGAGAGGTACCCATAATAGTCATAGTATCATTCGGAAAGTAAAACAGAATGCCATTACATAGTTTTCCTGTACCCCAAGCAGAGATTCCTCTTCATAATAGATGAATGACTCCGCATAATTATTAGGAAAACAGTTTATACTTCATGCCCTGCCATGATGGAAGTAGCAGCTCATCTTTAGTTCTCCATTGTCTATATATAGAAGTCATTGATCATGAACCAGCAACATCATGAACAACTTCAAGACCATCAAATACTGAAGAATTGGAACCCACAACTTTCCATTTCAGAGAGCAATGAAAAAGGTCGATTGAGAAGAGCATCCATAATCAAGAACCGAGATGGATGCTAAATAATAATATGACATCCTCATTAACTTGGGAGATGAACTGAGCTCTGAGAATACAGAGAATAAGAACTTTTAATAAGAAGAGACTCACTGTTCGAAGCTCGTGGGACTGGCTTGGAATAAAAGCTCCCTTTTTAAACCTGCAAAAATCTGTATAGTATCAAGAGTTGAGTAATACATACTGGTAATATATTTAATCTTAAGAGGTCAAAAAAGTCGTATAATAAGTAGCAACTTCCTGATATAAATTTCACACTTCCCACTGTAAACTAAAAACCAGAATGGTATATTGGAAAGGTGTTACTTACATCACTCATTCTCAATCTAATATCATATATAAAATGGAAATTCGAAATTTGATTCAATACAATATAATAGAAATAGAAATATCATATATAAAAATGGAAATTCGATTCAATACAATAGAAACAAATTAGCTAAAACTCCAACATGGTTGGTAAAATCAAATTATTTTTTTCCAAATCATCGCTGAATCTTAATGGTAATTGTAACAGAATTCAACTAATTTTTTTTCAATTTCTGTCAAGCTAGTTTAATTCATAAATCTCATGAAAGGAGAATAAATTAAACCAAATGTTTATTTACAGTCTACTTAATCAACGATTGAAAAGCATCTAAATTTCACATTCACAATAATTATAAATAGATAATATATGGTAACAGAAATTTGTTCCAAATTTTTAAAATAAAAAATAAATATGTAATTGAAACAATAATGATAAGATTGAAATATTTTGTACTTACAATTTTTATAGACTAAAATGTAGAAGAACTTTGGTCATTTGATGTTATGGAAGTTATATTTGGTGCATTTGTATGGCCAAGTAAATTGGATATACTTCTCCTTGAAGCAATTGTTTTTGCCACCAAATCCTCTTTGAGATTTTCCAACACTATTACCACATCTCTCATACTTGGCCGTTCTTCAGGTGAATATTTGGAACAAAGCAAACCAACTCGTAGCAAAGAAAGTAGACAATTGTGTATATTATTTTCTTGAAAATCACCTCCATCCTGCACACTAAACATATTGTTGTCAATCACCTCGTTCACTTTGTCTGGAAATGCCAAGCTCACCCACTTGTGCAAGTCTAGGTCTCCAATAAACATGTCATTGGTTGGTTGTTTTCTGGTAAACATTTCCAATAGCAGAATGCCATAGCTGTAAACATCTCCTTTGGTAGAAACTCTCTCACCCAATCCATACTCTGCATTAAAGGAAACCTCAATAAAAAAATTAGGAAACCTCAATAAAAAAATTATCTCATTAGTGTATACAAAATTGTTGATGAAAAATGACTATTAGAATTTTTTTTTTTTTTTTAAATCCATACCTGGAGCAATGTAACCCATAGATCCATTCAATGTAAGTGTTGAAGTAAGTGAATCACCAGAATCTGCACCAATCAATCTTGCAAGACCAAAATCTGTCACATGGCCTACCATGTCTTCATCCAACAACACATTGCTGGGTTTTATATCACAATGTACTACTTGCACATGAGAATAATGATGTAGATATTCCATGGCATGGGCCACATCAATGGCAATGTTTAGCCGTGCTTTCAATCCCAAGCGACACACATCTCTATCATTGTTGTCATCTCTATCAGGATACAAATGCTTCTCTAGGCTTCCATTAGACATGAATTGGAACACTAAAGCTTTGAAATGGAGGTTGGAACAGGAGGTTATGATTCTCACCAAATTTCGATGTCGAACCTTTTGCAAGACACTGCATTCTGCTTTGAAACTCTTCTCACCCTGGTCATTTTGCAATTGGAGAACTTTCACAGCAACAATTGTGCCATCACTCAAAATTCCTTTATAAACTGATCCAAAACTACTTGATCCCAACAAGTTGCTCCTGCTGAATCCCTCGGTTGCTATGTGAAGCTCTTGAAATGAAATCCTTTTGTGCTCTAACTTTGGAAAAATAGTTTCTGAGGAATCAAAGTTTTGCACATGTGTATTTCGTCTCCAAAGGAACCCCAAAAGTAAGCAACATAGTATAAAAACAATAGCTCCACTCATTGGAAATAGTATTTTTTTCACAGATGAAAAATGACTTCTTGATGTTGGACATGCAGGTAACATGAGTACTTGTGGTCCACAAAGGCTTGGATTTCCAATGAAGGACATGATAATTGTTTGATTTGCAAAAAATCCCGCTTTTGGGATTTCTCCCATGAGATTGTTGAAAGATAAATTCAAACACTGAAGCATTTTCAATTTTTGGAGAGTAATTGGTATTGGACCTGATAAGGAATTGAAAGAGAGATCTAGGTTCACAAGACTTAGTAAATTTCCAAGTGAATCTGGAATAAAGCCTTGGAATGCATTTCTAGATAAATTCAATGATTGTAGTTCACTGCAGCTTCCAAGTGTAGGTGGAATGATCCCACTCAACCGATTGGAGGAAATGTCTATAGCCTGAGCCATTGCAACTTTACCAATCTCCATTGGCAATGAGCCATCTAATAAATTCCATGAAAAGTTCAAATAGAATTGTAGATTAGAGAGTTTAGCAATCTCTCGTGGCATGCTTCCAGTGAGCATATTGTGAGACAGGTCAAGCAATTCGAAATTTATATAGTTTCCTAAGATGGCAGGTATTCTCCCTGATAACTGGTTGTGATGAAGTAGGAGTCTTCTTAGTTGTTTAGAGGGTGGAAGGGAATTGGGAATCTTTCCAGTGAGTTTGTTTCTACTAATGTCCAAGAGACCAAGTCCTTGTAATTGTTCAAATTTATTTGAGATGTCTCCTTCTAATTCATTATTTCCTAAGTCCAATCTTTCTAATTTTGTAAGGTTTCCAAATGGTGGAATGGTACCATTTAAAAAGTTTCCCCTTAAATTTAGAAAGATTAGGCTACTAAGATTTCCAATATGTGGAGGAATGTTTCCTTGTATTTTGTTGTTTGTTAAAGAAAAGTAAGACAAATTGGTGGAAAGTCTCCCAATGGCAAGGGGCAATACACCACTTAGTTTATTGTTACTCAACCTCAGTTCTCGTAGGTGAGAACAATTCGTAAGAGATACAAGAAAGAGCATCTTTGTAGTGCTACCACTATCAAGGTCATTATTACCCAAGTATAATTGCTCAAGGAGGAATAAATTACCCAACTCAGATGGCACACTCCCAATCAATTTGTTGTAGTCTAGAAAGAGGGACTGGAGTTTGGAACAATTTCCAATGGAATTGGGTATGTTCCCACTTAGTTGATTTCCCCATAAGGAGAGGATAGTTAAATTGTGGAGCTTAGCACCAAACTCTAATGGAATGTGCCCTCTAAATTTGTTTCGGTAAATTGCCAAGTCAGTCAAAGTAGAGATATTGGACAATGAAGGGGGAATGCTGCCAGACAATTCATTTTCAAAAAGGTAAAGAGTTTGCAGATGGGTGAGAAGGCCCAATTCTGGTGGAATGCTGCCAGTGAGGTGGTTGTTGGAAATTTGCAAGTCAGTCAAAGTGGAGATATTGGACAATGAAGGGGGAATGCTGCCAGACAATTCATTTCCAAAAAGGCTAAGAGATTGCAGATGGGTGAGAAGGCCCAATTGCGGGGGAATGGGACCAACCAGATTGTTTTCAGGAATTTGTAAATAAATCAACATGGAAAGGTTTCCTAAAAAAGAGGGAATGGTACCTGATAGACTGTTTTCTCCCAAGAAAAGCTCTTGCAAATGTGACAGGGAACCCAATTCCGCGGGGATATTTCCGCTCAGATTGTTGTAAGTGACCGCCAGCGAAACCAAATTTCTACAGCCGCTGAGTTGATGTGGGATATTTCCTTCCAATTGATTACGGTCGAGCCAGAGCCACCTCAAACGAAAGAGGCGTCCCAATTGAGGTGGGATATGGCCGTGGAGGCTATTGTTTGAAAGATCGAGTGAGCGTAGGAATGACAAATTACCCAGCGAAGGGGAGATGGTGCCGCGCAGATCCATGCTGTTCAGATCGATTGCGACCACTCTGTCAGGATGACGGCTGCCGCAGGTGACAGCAGTCCAGTTGCAAAGGGGGACTGTGGGACTCCAATCGGCCAAGGAATTATTATTGGGGTCGCTGGTAATGAGGTGCTTCTTAAATGAGAGCAGGGAGTGTGCATCATGATGAAATGAAAGGGAATGCGCAGAGGAGAAAGGGAAAAGGAAGAGGAGAAAGAGCGCAGGCAAAGCGAAAGAGAAAGAGGGAGGCGGCATGGCGATGGAAATGGAAAAGGAAGGAGAAGCAGTGTTGCAGTGGGTATGGGGGGCTCCTGGGGGCAACGAGTATTTATAAACGGAAAGAGGAGGAGTTGTGTACACGGCGAAGGCAGAAGCAGCGGCGTGATTGAAGGCGATAGTGTTGTCAATGGTCCCACTTATACTTATTTTCTCTAAATTTTCTCTAATTATGTGAAAATGGGATTAAGAAGGCGAAGAAGCTCCGTAATTGAGTGGCGAAGACAGAATCGCGAGAGAAATCCTTGCGAAGGTCCCACTTATGTGAAGCTTCGAGAGAGTGAAGATGGGAAAGACATAGGACGGATTGGGTTAATTGACCAACGACTTAAAACGGCATGGTAAATATACAACTGAGCGGACGAGAGCGTGATGATTGTGAAATTAGTGGGTTTTTCTGGTAAATATACAACTGAGGTCATTTTCACTTTCTTTATCACAATAAATATAAATAGGATTTTATAAAATCATATCTAATTTGAATAAAAAAATTATATTTAAAAATTTGAAGAAAAATGAAAATAATAATAATTTTGTGTTCTTATTTTCTATTATATTTCAACATTTAATATTAAAATATAAAAAAAAATAAGAATTAATTAATTATTTAAATTCATCTCTTATATTTTTCTATAAAAATGATAAAAAATAATTATTTATTTTTATAAAAAAATGATGAATAGTTTATATTTACTTTTCATTATATTTTACTATTCAACATGAAAATATGACCCAAAAAAATTATTAAAAAAATATGATTATTTAATAATGAATAGTTTATATTTACTTTTCATTATATTTCAATATTCAATATAGAAATATCACCAAAAAAAAATATTAAAAAAATATGATTATTTACATTTACTTTCATTACATTCCAAGATGGATAATATAAGAGGAGGAAAAAAAGGAAATAGGTAGATTAATAAAAATGATTAAAATAATGAATTAATTACTCACTTTGATATCATATTTTAATTTTTAATATGAGAATATGAGTAAGAAAAAATTAAAAACTTATAAAAATTTTAAAAATATAAAAATACTTGTATTATATTTACTTCCTCTTAAATTTTAATAAAAAAATATGAAGGAAAAAAAAGCATGATATATAAATAAAATAATTTATTATTTATTTTTGTTTTTTTATGTTATTTTCACATTTAATCTATATATATAAAAAAATAAAAATAACGAAAATATAAAAATATATATTATTAATAATACTAGTGGTATTAAAAAAGGTAAAAAATTATTACTTATAATATATATTGGTAGTACTATTCCAATATCCTATGGTAATCGTGATGGAGCTTCTCACCTCTATGGAAAGTGAATAGAAAAGAATCACACTCAACATCCACTCACCGAGTTTCTTCCCTTGTGGAAGGGTGAGGGTGAGGGTGAGGGTGAGGGTGAGCCTGTGGAAAGTAGGGATATCTTGACCGAAGACAGATTCGCTCAAATTTAGGACATGGACTAATTAAAGATAATAAAAATAATAAATATTATTTTTTGAGATGATAAAAATAATAAAAAATAATTGGTTATTTATATTCACTTTCCAATTACATTTTAACTTAAAGTATAAATAGAAAAACAAAAACATGTAAAGAGGAATAAAAATAATTAAAAAATAATGAATTTGGTAATTTGAAAAATTAGTGCTCACAAAATGATAAAAGAGGGCATGCTCTTGGTTTGAATTTCCAAGGGGAGAAAATGGTTGGGAATGCGTTCTATAATGACATGCTAGATTATCTAGATTTATGGCTTAGGTAAATTGTCCAATTATTGAAGAGTCCATGATAGACTTTTTTTTTTCTTCTTCTTTTTTGCTTTTCAGTATAATACTAGAACCTATATGTAATGGGATAAAATAATAATTCATAGCACTCACTTTTTTCTTAATATTTTCTATATGAAAAATCCACAATGCTTGAATTTAATTAGTACACTCTAGAACCTTCTTCTTAGGCCAAGAAATAAAGATGTTTTGATATGCAAGTGGTGAAATGCCATTTATTGGACCAATGCTTTCTTCATAGGCTATGGGAGACAATTTGCCTCTATCAAATGTAAGCGCCATAAGAAAAACTTGAGAAACTCAACTAGTGACATATAGTTTAGTATGTTTCATGAAGTTTTGTTATACTCTTAGGTTGTCAATATTAAATGCTTCTTAAAGGTTGATGACATGTGTAAAACATAAGGGGTTTAATTGAGAACTAAACTTTCGTTTGATTAGATATGGTGACAAATTCATTAATATTTTCTTCAAATTCATAGCCAAGCAATAAATAATCACAAACATTTTTGAATTTCAGACTACTAATGGATGTTCAAAGGAAGGACGATACGAAATAAAAAATTGTGAACCAGTATAAGCTAGTGCTCCATTTTGAAAGCCTCACTAAGGATATGTAATTAAAAAATTGTGAACCAATATAAGTTAGTGCTCCATTTTAAAAGCCTCACTAAGGATATGTAATACACCCTTGCATATTGATTAGACAGTGTGACACATCATTTATAGAATGTGAAAATGATCACTAAATTTGGATGAACTAATAACAATCTTGATGGAGATGGATGATGAAAAGTCGCCATGATTACTTTACATGTTTAGAGGGTAACATGTGATCTAGTAAAATCAATTTTATAAGGAATTTATTAGAGAGAAATCTTTGAGAATATATACTAACAAAAAATTGACTAATTTATCCATGAACTTATAGTTCTTGACCAAACGACTAATTGAAGTAGTATTATTATCCCTTGGCAAGTATAATGCATTGGATAAGTTCCAATGCATTACAACGTATGAAGTTAACATTATAAACATAAATAATTCATTTTTTTAAATATTTTAATTTTATTTATTTAAACTCTCATTGGATTATTTGTGTTGGCTCTTATTTTATAATGATGTTGACTTACATACGCCATACAACCATTAACTCATAGTCAAATCTTAGCCTGTAACCGACCAACTGGGGTAAACATGTGACAAAGAGTTACTATGATATGGTTTAAATCCCTATGTGACAGTTAAGGAAGTGGAATTGATAGAACATAGACAACTTGGCCTTTTACGCCTGCAACAGAACCCTTAGGAACCACCCAACCCATCCAGGTGACTAACCCCTGATACAAACTGACATTTTCCTAGATTAAAGCCTTAGTCGCTCCCTTGACATGGGCATGCATGCGACTGGGACCCTCCAATCACTCCCAGAACAAGGCATGCATGTGATTGGGGACTTTTCTGGGTAGTAATGTGCTAGCGACTCTAGATTATGTGCCACTTTTTCAGGGCTAGGACTCATGCCACTACCCAAAATTCCATGAAACTTTTAGAAATGAAAAATAACATTGGAACAATGATACAAATCTAAATACTTGAACAAGGACTTAATTGGACCCCTACTAACCATGAAATACATTTCTTCAAACATGTCACAAATATGAATTCTACATGTTTAAACAACATATTTGAGAATAAGGGTCTCACACTTATCTTAGAATCATTAAGAAGCAATGACGTCTCATCACAATAACTGCATTACCATCTATTAAGCCATACATTCATTGTACATTCAATTTTTAACCAAAACATGATCAGAGCCATACATTATCACTGTCATAAATCTTAGATATGACCAACATATAACCAACATAAATATCAAGGATATACAACCATATAAAAAGGTATATCTACGCATAAAATACCAAGGAGAAAGAGCTCTTATTGATGATTTCATAGGCTGACCAGGTATGGGACTTCCACGAACCACCTTACCATAGACTAGGTTGAAACAAATCTTTCTTTCAACCATTCACCCCCATGCCATATTCCAAACATGAATGTGGGATCTCATAAAACACAACAATCAAAACCAAACCAGGGTTTCCAAATGCCAAATCACCTCAACACTCAATCCGTGATTCTGCCTCATTGTCGTACATCATTATCATCACCAGATTGGTCTCTACCCCAATTTGTTTATGGCTCCAAAGCGTTTGTTCCAACCAAGGCTTCCAGGACTAGTAACTCAACCCACCAAGGGCTTCTAGAGTGTTTGTCCAATAAAGGCTTCCAGGAGTAGTAAATCAACCCAAGCTATTACAGGGCTTCCAAATCATTTGTCCAACCAAGGCTTCCAAGAAATAATAACTCAACCCGCAGCCAAAGGCACATGAAAACCAACGAGAAAACAAAATTAAACCCACAACACCATGGCTATCCAAGAAATGTCAAGGATAGGCAAAAACACTGTCAATCCAGACAATCCTCCATGCCAATGAAAAATCATAAACAAGTAACTACATGCATATGTTATGCATGCCAAAACTAGTGAGGAAACCATACATGCAACTTGGTACCTGTAAGAAAAATCCATTGTATTTGTTGATCCCGATGTCGTCTTGTGCTTTTCTACTTTTCCTTTACCTTATTGCTCCAATTCCCAAGTATTACACACTCCTCCAAGAGTGCACCAAGAAAATTCTAAGTTTCCAAGAGCATGAGAGAAAGAGAATAGAATGAGAGCTCCAAAAAAAAATAACAAAAGTTTGTGAACTGATCCTCAGAAGCCTTTTTATCACTTAGGCCTATATTTTCTTCATTTCCATTATTTTCCTTCATTTCCCCTCTCACATGCAACCTATGACATTTCACCTTCCTTTTCCCCTAATTTCCATTATTTTCATAAATAGATTTCCAAAAATGCCATTTTTTCTTTCCAACACCTTTTTCATTACCTTTTCCAATTTCCATAGCCATAATAAACCATATGAACACTAAAAATAGGATGTTTTGCCCAACATTCAACTTGGAATATGTGTCCTATCACCAGGGTATTATTTTACCTTTATTAAATTTTACATGGATTTTTCACTAGGGTTGTTACATAGCCCTCCCCCTTGGGGGAATGCTATCCTCGGTGTTCAATGACACCTACAACCAACAAGACTGCTAAAAGAAAAACATACTACCCACGGAGATTTATAACTTAGCTCGTTGTAGTAATTACAATGATCAACCTGCTGAGAAGCAAATGACATGACAACATAACAACATGACAACCATAATGACATGATGCCATACCACTTATTGGAGCTTTATAACATAGCACATGGTGGTATTTACATCCATATACATATGTACATATACGAAAACATCATACCAAGCATATACCAAAGACACATATAAAGGACATTTGCTCAACCAATGAATAGATAAGGATACATATTTAATATTTGATCCGCCATCTCCCATGTAGCTTCATCAGGCCCAAAGTGCTTCCACTACAATTTAACCTGCTCGATTGCTCGGTTCCGGAGCATGAGTGTCTTTCTTTGAAGTATACACTGTGGTTCTGGCTTGAATTATCCTTCTAGCTCCTCCTGCAATACAGACTAGTCAATCACCTGATCAATATATTTAACATACTTCTTAAGTAATGACACATGGAAAACATCATGGAATTTCACTGTCAGAGGCAATGCAAGTCGATAGGTTACTAGTCCAATCCTTTCAAGAATATTAAAAGGTCCGAAATACCGAGTTTCCAACTTGGCACATGATCCAACCCTCAAGGAGCTCTTCCAGGGCTTGATGTGCAAGTACACATGTTCCCCAACCTAAAACTCCTTAAACAAAATATTTCGATCCACATAAATTTTCTGTCTATCCTGTGCTACATTTAGATTCTTCTTTATTACCCACATTTCCTATTCCATTTTTTCCAACATATATGGCCTAATCAATATCTTTCTCATTGGATCACTCCAATTGATGGGAGTATTACAACTCCACCCATATAATGCCTCAAACAGACTCATCCTCAGTGATTATTGGTAGCCATTATTGTAAGAAAACTCAACCAATGAAAGGTGCTCTTCCCATCTCCTTTGTTGATGCACCAAATAAATCCTCAACAAGTCCTCCAATATCTTGGTTACCCTCTCTTTCTACCCATTTTTCTATCGATGATAGGTTGTATTGAAGGCCAACTCTGTACCTAAACCTGCAAAAACCTCCTTCCAAAAATTGGAAGTGAAATTTTCATCTATGTATGATACAATCTTCTTCGGGACACCAAACCATAATTAAGTAATGATGTCTAGATGTCCTCAGCAAACCTGTGATGAAGTACATGGAGATGACCTCCCAATTCCACTCTGGAATCGGAATCGGCTGTACTAGTCCACCTGGATGCTTACACTATGCCTTTACCTATTGATAGTCTAAGCATCTAGCCACAAACTCTGGGACATCATTTTTCAAATTCGTCCAATAATAAAACTTCTTCACTGCCATCAATGTCTTTTTATATCCTGGGTGACCTGAATACTGTTTAGCATAGAATTCACTCTAGATAATCTTCTTGAGCTCACTGATATCTAGTACATAGATAATGTCCCTAAATATGATCAAGCCATCTATCATGAGACAATATTCCACATCCTGTGCACATGTAGTTATACCTGTACATGTACATGTACCACTATTTATACTTGTACGTGTACCATTACATGTACTTGTACTTGTACATGTACATGTACCACTACCTGTACTTGTACCTTTACTCTATTGTAGCCTATGCTTGAGCTCTAAGTACTTGTTATCCCGTTGACCTTCTTGTAAGATTTGATCCTATAGAATTGTACCATAAGAACTCATATCTTCTATATGATTAACATGCATTCGCCTACTAAGAGCATCTGCAACCTTGTTCTCTTTACCTTTGATGTACTTAATCTCAAAGTCAAACTCGCTAATCCTGGCCAACCATATAGCTTGTTTGGAATTCAGATTCGGTTGATCAAACAGATATCTCAACCCACTGTGATCACTCATTAATACATACCTTCTTCCAAGAGGATAGTGCTTCCACAACTTCAATGCAAGAATGATCGCTGCCAACTCAAGATCATGTGTCAGATAATTTTGGTCATGCTTATTAAATTTCCGTGACTCATAACATACTACATGTCCTTCCTACATAAGAACTCCACCAAGTCCTCTTTTGCAAGAATTTGTGCATACCATAAATTCTCAATCTCGATCTGTAATCTTTAGCACTGGATCATGTGTCAACAAATGCTTCAATTGTTCAAAACTTATTGCATATTCCTCTGTCCATTCAAATTTATTACTTTTCATCTGTAGCGATGTAATAGGATATCCAATTAGAGAGAATTTATTGATGAACCTCCTGTAATAACTATCTAACCCCATAAATTATCTTGCCTCATCCACATTTCAAGGACCTTCCCATTCCATGATAGCCCTTATCTTCTCTGGATCCACTGCTATACCTTCCTTGAAGACCACATGCACCAAGTAGTGCACCTTTATCTGAAAGAAAATGCATTTGATAAGCTTAGCATACAACTGATGCTCTCGCAGAAATCTCAACACTGTTGCTAAATGTTAAACATGCTCTTCCTCATTCATATAATATACCAATATATCATCAATGAATACAATAAAAAAAAATTCCTTATAAGGACGATACATAAAATTAGCTGGATAATTAGTCAAAATGAAAGGAACTACAACAAAATCATAATGTATGTACCTAGTCTGGAAAGTTTTCTTGTGAATGTCAACTTATTTAATGTGTACCTGATGATATCCTGATCTCATATCAATCTTCGAGAACACTGTTTCTCCCTTCAACTCATTGAACAAATCATCAACCCTCAAAAACAGATACTTGTTCTTGATGGTCACTTTATTCAACTTCTTGTAATTAATGCATAACCTAAAGGTACCATATTTATTTTTCGCAAACAATACTAGTGCGCCCCATGGTGATACACTTGACATAATGTATCCCTTGTCAATAATTTCCTTTAAATACAACTTCAGTTCTACCAACTATGGAGTGCTCATCATGTATGGTGCTTTTGATGCTTGTGCTACCTCTGGTACCAACTGAATAGAAAAATCCACTTCATTGTGAGGCGGTAACTCTGAAATATCTGTGGGGAATGCATCCTAAAACTGATGTAGAACTGGGTACCTATTCAAGACATCCGCATCCTCAACTTCCTTACCTTTCTCACTAGAAATATGTACTGCAATTATCAAACACCCTTTCCTGCAACTATGCTTTTCCTGCATATTTTTTGCCATCCTAACTGATGTTTCCTTATTCTTACCCTGTAAGATTCTCTATTCTCCATTGTCATCCAAGCACTCAATGGCTTTGTCATAAAAATACACCTTGGTCCTATGAAGATACAACTAGTCCATACCCAACAACACAATATACAAACCCAACGAAAATACATTCAAATGCGTTGATGTAGACATACCATTCAACTCAAATGCACAAGCTCTTACCCAATGATGAAATCACTTCTTTGTACCTGTAGTCAACTGCACTAACCAAGAATATGCATGCACTTCTTTATTCAAACCACACTTATCCACCAGGTCAGGATTAACATAACTATAATTAGACCTAGGGTCAATCAAAATAGAAACAACTTGATCATAAAGCTTACCATCCATCTCGATAATAAATGCCTGGTGATCTGCCTACATGTTATCCAACACTGCATAGATTTGAGGAACACTTTGTCTAACATCCCCCACTGTATGTGCTTCTTGAGCACGGTAGATGTACAGTGATTTTCACTTTATTTATTGTGATTTAAAAGGAGTGACACCTCCAAAGTGGTTTTTAGATGAAGATATGTCGCCAGTGGGTAGCTGTAAAAGGATCTGGGCAAAGTTATCCATCATCGTGTTCCTCTATTTATCGAGGGCCTCCTTAAGCAATATTTTGATAGGATCTCCTGCTCCCTCATATTTCTTTTCTTCCACCATGGGAGGCCGTTAGGGTTTGAGAGGTTGATCTTGCAAAGGTTTAACCAAATTGATCCCTAACTCCTTATACCTTGATCTCATTAGGGACATGAAAAGAAAGATAGAGAAAGAGAAGAACGCTTTGATACCACTAATCTAGACTTATGGAGGAACACAATAAAATAGATAAATAAAAATAAATGTTGAGATGCAACACAAATAAAACTTCATTTCATTAATATCAAATAACTGAAATAAGCTTACAGACATAATGGAAATAAACTAGCTCGAGCGATGGCAACTTATCTTTAAGAAGAGATGTGGTGGCTACATGCCTCTGAACTATGTTACAATGAGGATCAAGGGCATTTTTATTATTGAACAACATGGGAAAACCCTAAACAACCAAAACACTAACCCCGGGAGATGGAACACCAAGAGTTTGTGGGCCCCATTGGGGTTAGTTGGGTAGCCAACTTTCCGAGGTCGTAACGTCATATATCGTATGTGTTAAATGGAGATATTATGACCATACGATATATAACCAATTATTTTTCATTACTTTTATTTATTTATCAACAAATTTTTTATTTTTTCCAAATGAAAATGAAATAGAAAGAAAGAATAAATAATTAATTACTTTGTATTTCAATGTGAAAATGAAAAAGAAAGAAAGAATAGATAATTAATTAATTTTATTCATTTGCATGGTGTTTTCTTTTTTCCATTCATGTTTTCTTATTAAAATCGAATGGGAAGTAAATATAAAATCCTATTTATTTTTATATTTTTTAAGATTTGTACAAGTTTTTCATTTTTCCTACTCATATTTCCATATTAAAATATAATAGGGAAAGTGAGTAATTAATCAATTATTTTTATCATTTTTATTAATCTACACATTTCTTTTTTTTCCTCTTCTCATATTTCCATCTTAAAATGTAATGAAAGTAAGTGTAAATAATCATTTTTTTTTTAATATTTTATTATTATTTTTCACATAATTCCATGTTGAATATTGAAATGTAATGAAAATTGAATATAAACTATTCATTATTTTTCCATATTAAATACAATAAAAATTAAGTAATTATTTTTGTTATTTTTATGGAAAAAATAATAGACGAATACAAACCAATAAATAATTATTATTATTATTATTTCATGTTTTAATATTAAATGTTGAAATGTAATAGAAAATAAGTATAAAGAACTATTAATATTTTTATTCTATCTTCACATATTTTTAAATATAATTGTTTTTATTCATATACTTCTATTATATATGATTTTATAAAAACCTGTTGATATTGGTACAAGTTAACTTTGACATTACCATATGTTAGGGCCAAATAGATGTAGAGGTCATAGATAGATGAATGAATCTATTAGAAGGATATTTTTGGTTTCATGACTTTTCCAATCAGGAAAATATTGCTTTTGCACTCCGCAAAGCCCCCCACCATGTTAAGGACTGGTGGGAAACCTACTGTGAGAAAAAGGCTGATGCGGAGCCTAGTGCCACCATTTCCACCACCAATATCCTGAAGGAGGAACCCGAAGATCGAGAGGAGGGGGAGTGCCTCTTCCATTCCCAAATGTGGGTGAAGGGTTCCCCCACTACAGTTCATTGTCGACAACGAGAGCCAAAAGAACCTCATTTTAGAAAATTTCATGAAGCGTCTGGGCCTTCCGACAACAACACACCCACAACCATACACCATCAAGTGGCTTCACCAAGGAAGGGATACATGTGTCAGCCAAAAGTGTGTCCTTCCCTAAAACATCAAGCCCTTCATGGATGAGGTATTATGTGATATTGCTCCTCTTGAAGTTTTTGATGTATTTTTAGGCCAACCATACTTGTGGAAGTGACATGTTGTGTATAATCTAGGCCTCACATTTTTATTGTTACTTTGGGTAATAAGTTGTACAAGATACCGGAGGTAGCACCGCCTATCTCCATATCTTTGATCACTACAAAGTAATGCAGTAAGCTCATTTCCTAAACTGGGATATTTTTTTTCCTTATGATATTCCGTTAGGGAAAGAATAATATTGTGGCCACAACCTCTAGAAAGGGCTCCCCCACACAACAACAATAGATGGAAAAGGTCGTGGAGGAATACAGGGACATCTTCACCTCACTTGCAAGGGTGCCTCTGCACTGTCAGGTTAAGCACTCCATTCATCTGAACTTAGGCACACTACTACCAAAGGGAACAATATTTCGGTGCTCTATTATGGAGAATGATTAAATAAAGAGGAATATTAAGGAGCTGCTGCATAAAGGTCACATCCGACCGATTTCATCGGGTTGTGGGAGCCTAATCGTGTTGGTGTAGAAGAAGGGTGAGACTTGGAGACTCTATATTGACTATTGGGTGTTGAACAATATCACTGTACGGAATAAATATCTAATCCCACAAATTGATGGCCTTATGGACGAATTCAAGGGGGCCAATATTTCAACAATATTGACTTGAAGTCTAGGTATCACCATGTACCAATCGAAGCCTCCAATGTGTGGAAGACTTCCTTCAAATCCAAGGAGGGAATTTTTGAATGCTTGTTCATGCCTTTCAGGTTGACGAATTCTCCCACAACCTTCATGATGATGATGGATGACATGCTGCGACCACTCACCAACTCATACGTGGTGGTGTATTTGGATGAGATCCTGATCTTCAGCCACCTCCACCACATTCGAAGGGTCCTCCAAACACTGCGAAAACATAAGTTGTGTGCCAATTTTTGGAAATGCACTTTTTGTATGACCTTGGTTCAATATCTGGGATACATTACAGTAGGGGGTGCATGTGGACCCAACTAAGATCCAGGTCATTCGAGATTGGCTAGACCCAACTACTCTAACAGAGATCCGAAGCTTTTTGCGTCTTGCCAATTTCTACCATAGGTTCGTGTTGGGGTTCTCTCATATCACTTGGCCTTTGAGTCAAGTCACCAAGGGAGGAGTGAAAGAAAAATTCTTTTGGTCTGAATCTCAACATAATTCGTTTGCAAAGTTGAAGCATTGTTATGCGGAATTATGGATTACGGATAAAACACATTCCCTAAATGTGGTGTAATGCATTTAGAACAATAGATCAAAGACTTTGAAGATACTTTTCCTAATAGTAAATAGACACACAGAATATATTAATAAACTTACTTGGAGTCCAAGTGCTTCCTATTCTCCTTCTGTCGCTCTTGTTGTAGCTTCCAATCCAATCTTGATCGCCAGACTAGTTACTGCAAATACAAACACTAAACAACAAAGATTTGCAATATACAAATGGTTATTCACATTAATCAGTTAAATCAATGAAACATATACATTAGATAAAGATCCATAATATGAAAAATAGAAGATTATACAGATACATATGTGGGAAAGTAAACAACAATCTTTATTAATGGATAGAAGGGAAGGTTACAACCAGCGATTGATTTGATGTCACCAACTCCAGCATTATCCCAACCTCATCACAATTAAAATATCTCCAGCAGCATATCACTCAAATCAAACCCTCAATTGAGATTCCAACAACATTTCTCTACTAAATTTCTTCCTTCTCAAGCATTAGGATCTGTGCTCAATTTATAGATGAGCTGAAGGTAGTTTCACAATCAATGACTTTCTAATAATAGGTAATACATGTTCCCAAGCTCAGAGGTGTTGAATGGACACATGGATTCAAATTTTGACACATATGCACTCTTCTAGAAGGCACTAGCCATGTGGAGATTCCAAAACAATGAGAATTTCGCTCCCAATTGACCAACGCACCCTTGAGTGTCGGGAAGTGCTTTTCAGAGCACCCTTGAATGGAGGTAGCTGCATATGCAAAGAAGTTAGTCCCTTGAGAGACTGCGTTGGTGAGCTCATAGGTGATATAACATGTATTTCAAATCTTGGAAACCTTGCAATGGAATTCATGGATGATTTGTTCTTGTTTTTTGTCTTAGGGCATGTAGCAACTGAAATGAGATGGGATGATAGACCTTATTCATCAGTTTTGGGGATGATGTCAAGTTTAACCAGGTCATTGGGAATGGTGCCCAAATGGACCTATAACAGATTTCCCCCTAAAGCATGAATTCAGAATAATAATAACAATATTTTTTGAATGGGATGCTTTACACTGTGATGGGTTGGAGTTGAAGCGGAGTGGCGACTTGCATCAATCTTACAATACATTGCATCATGATACATCCTCTTTGATCACAAATTGTTGAGGGAAGGCATTCCCATGCTCAGCACATAAACTATCTAATAACATGTACATAGTTCAGAAAGTCATCTACATTGGAATGTATCCCAATACAGACATGCCTATAGATATAGGCCCATGTTCGGATGACAATCTGTATGTAAGATCACCATATAGATGATGTGTATAAAAATCCTGAAATCGCATCCCGTATGGCTGAAACTAGATCCGGGGTCTTCTTATCTCGTTCACTCGATCATTCGGGTATAAGTCTAGCCATGTGAATATATGATTTGTAGTCAAACATGGTAAGACATTGTTTGATTACCAGCCAATGATGTAAGTTGTTAACAAATGTGATAGAACCACCATTAATGTCAATGGATCTCAAGGTACTGCAATACATTTCATAAGGCGTGAATAGATGATTTGATGTCAAACGCCAAATAAAGTCTTTCGGTCAAAAGTACGGAAGCGAGGATCTTGTCGATGTTGTAACAAGCCTCATGGTACTGGAATATGATGTTTCTAAGTAAAATTCTTGGAGGATGATTTTATGTCGACAGGAAGCCACTTTATTGCGTAATGGGAGTTACTGATTTCGGAGACAAAGTATGACTTGATATAGCAATGTTCAGGGACGACTGTCATGAGAATGAAGGTTTATGAGTATTGTAGAAGGATGAGTATTCACTGGATGACTTATCTTGAACATTTCGACGACATTGAGATGAGTTGGCAGCATTGACCCAAAACTGAAGTGAAGGTATGATGAACCATAGGTATGAATGAATAGTCAAGAAGATTACCCAATCCAAACAGTCATGGTGATGGAGTGAAGTGTCATGTTAAAGAGCGACCTGCTACCATAAAAAGTTCTATTCACTTTCCCAAATTTTCCCCGGTCGTTTGTCGACCAGTATATCTTTATTTTTTAACAAGCTTGAGGAGGATAACATATGCTTGATCTATAATTCAACCCTTTGGGCGAATAATGTATCGCTATTTAATAATTTAATGAGTCTAGTGATGAATGAAACTTGATTCTTGCCATGATCGACAAGCCCGTTGCTATTTTATGTTTTAACGAGTCTAACGACAGTGACAACTCGATCATTTTTCATATTTAGAGAGTTTGAAAAAGAGGACGAAAGAAAAATCCATAAGTACTTTTTCATAAAGTTGCCACTCAGATCTAAAAAAGTGTAAAATAATATCTGAGAGAACGTCCTAGCCATGTTTGACTAAGGCATTCCTTTTTCGTAAATAATCTATCTCAGTCCGAAAAAGGGTTAAACTTATATTGACTAGATATCAATTTCTTTACATTTACTTTTACGAGCTCAAAAAGACAAGTGCTCGACAATATTTTCACATTATTGGAGTCTGAAAAGAGCTAAAAGAAGACTCTAGGAGTTCCTTTTTCGCTGTTATCGAAGCTCGAAAAAGAGATAAAAGTGTGCTTCAAGTCTATTTTCATTTTTATCAAAGCTCGAAAAATAAGGATAAAAGTATGCCTTGTGGTCAAATCATTCTTGAAATAAATGTGCACGACTAATCTGCTCATCAGTTGCAAACCTATTCAGAACAACATTAAATGGATTAAAAATAACTGTTTCATGATAAAAATTGAATAAAACCATAGTCAAAACAATGAATATGATTTTCAAATAATAAAATGACTAATTAAAAAAGTTTTAGTATTCATTTTTACCATTTGAAAGTTACCATTTGCATTTTGGAGCTCTGAACCAGTTTCTGCCCCCGAACTGTAGCAGTTGATTGGGTGCAATCAGTAAGAGTGTTTTGAATGCCCCTGCAAGAGCACATGTCGAATGTCCCCAGCAAGAGTACATGCCCCCCAAGCTTCATTTCATTCACATAAGTAGACTACTTGTTACTAATATCTGGATGGAATGAAGGTTCATTAGGAGAGGATTTGTTTCATTTTTTAAAGAGCTTGACACAAGAAAAGAACTATGCTCATCATCTGTTTCAGTTTTTAATGAGGTTGACACAGTAAAAAGAACTTTCCTCATGGCCTATTTCATTTTTTAGTGAGGTTAACGTAGTAAAAGAACCATCCTCATCACCTGTTTCATTTTTTAACAAGTTTGACACGGTAAAAGAACCATCCTCATTATGCAGTTGGACTACTGAGTGTGCTCTGGAAAAGACATAGTCTGACAGAGTCATCATTAAAGGATTTTGATGAGCACCACAAATGATAAGTTATAACATGCAATGACAGGTCTTCTCCAAGGTTTTCATTGAATTTTGGAATTTCAGAGGGTAATTTGTTTGAAATCACTGGCCACCAAGGAGAATAATTGATGGGATCAACTTGATATTGCACTGAAGATGTGAATAAAGGATCAAGCCGTTCAATACTCATAAGGGAGGAACCAGATAGGATTCCAGATGATGAAATGGGTGAAGTCAATGGACAAAATATCGAAGATGAAGCAGAAGTAGATGATGTTGCAACTGAAATAGATGGTTCAGTCTAGGATGTTATCTCAGCCATGGTTAAATGACCCAGTGTATACCCTATAGGATCTATGGTAGCTCAAAGTGAAATAGGATCAAAAAAAGCAGAGGAAGGTGATTGTGGAAAATACTCATATAGGTAAAGCTCCTACCGAAAATGAGTTGGAGTTAAAGGTGTCTCGTCTTATGGTATTTCTTCAATCGAAATCAAACCAGGTGGAAGAACTTCACCGTCAGGCTCGAAGTATATTTTAGGTGGTTGAATGCGTGATATGGTAGACTCAATGGCTACAATATATTGTGGAGTGACCAATATAGGAACAACTTCTGGTTGTTTGACTTCAGGATCAATATTTTCTCCACTTAGGGCATATAGCAACTGCAATATAAGGGGATGATCGACCCTATTTCATTGGTCCTGGGGATGATGTCCAGTTTGACCAATAATAGTTGCCCCATAAATTACGATGGGATCTAGATCAACTTCTAGTTGAATAAATTTGGGTTCGGGAGGTATGGTCTCATTGATTGGATGGATCGTGACCATAGGTAGCCGTGAGGACTCCGTCTCGACAACAGTAAATGAACCAGGATTTGTAGAAACAACTTGTGCCGACTCTGGTATATGTGAATATGATGCTTCACCAGAGGTACTAATGGTACTGGTTTCAGTAGAACGATGTCGTCTTCGCCGCACAGAAGAGGCTTCCGGTGGTAAAGGTGGTTTAAATGCAAGTCTACGGGAACGACGGGGAAAGGGATTTTCTTCTTCCACGGTGACTGATTTATTTTATGACCAAAAATAAATAAACAAAATAAAATGGTAACGCTAGGAAAAAGGTTTACCAAGAAAATGTGAATTACAGAATACCTCCTGGCGAACCAAGAAGTACGGGCAGGCAATCTCCCCGAATGCTGTGTTCGGTGTATCACAATTTACAAGGCGGCCGACTCAGTTCACTATGGATGGATAGAAACCTAACGTTGTCCTCCCAAATATACCTGAAGGTACGTGGAGGCCCAAGTCTGTACTAGCATTGTCTAATGCGAAACCACACAGTGAGAGCACCCCTTTATACTTTTCTTACTATAACACCGCCTAATATACCCAAAGGTACATGGAGGAGCTACGATATACTTACGTATGTGGAGTGAGTTATCACACTTGGAATGTATCGCAAACAATTAACGACAGCTGCTATGTTTTACGACGTCGGAACACGTCTCTAGCCTAGACCTTCTAAATGTTATCATTATGGTTCCAATTATTTTTTAGGTAAATTAATGTGAATTTTAAGTTGATCTTGTTTATCAATTTTCCTTTCAAGGTTCACTGCGATGATGTGATAGAAATTCCTAAAATGAAAACTAAAATGATAAGCAAACTTTTCACTTTTAGCTTTTTCAATGAAAGTCTTAGCTATTAAAGGGAAAGAGCAATCAGTTTTGAGAGCAAACAACAAAGAGCACAAACTAATATGTAGCTTTCCTAATTGTTCCTATGAAAAACACACAATCCACTATATGCAAATGCAAGTTTTTATTTTTAGTCCCCTTAATGTGAATGCAAAAAATAAACTATATGCATCAAATCAACAAACAACAAATGCTTTCTTCTTTGAGAAATAATGAATTTAACAACAACTTCTCCTTTAGGAAAAATGAAGAACAGAACTACAATTTTTCCTATAGGAAACGAATAATTTAACGAAAATTTCCTTTACGAAAACAAATGGATCTAATGCAACAATAAAAATAATTTGAGTTGGATTTGTCAATGATAAAGAAAAACACTTAAAGAGACATTGAACAAACTTACTTTTCAAAAGGAGGAAGATTCAATTAAATTCACTGGTCTCTATGAGGCATCAAATAGTTGAAAACACAACAAACAAAAGGCTGAAAGTGAAGGCAATGAAAAATTCAAAGGGAATTTGGTTGGCTTAGGGTGCAACGCAGTCTCTAAGGGGAGACAATGCATTACGAAGCACCCCAGATTGGGAGATAGTGCTATGCAAAGTAATGTGTCCTATCCAATAGTGTTCTTAGGGCGCAACAAAGAACAAAAAACTCAAACTACTGACACACTTCTAATGAAGTTATTTGTTTCAAAAGCTTAATAATTGAGAGTAAATGCTACTCGGTGGATAACAGAGGGAAAATACACCAAGGATGAAGGTAAACTCCCCAGTGGAGTCGCCAATTTGTTATGTGGAATTATGGATTACGGATAAAACACATTCCCTAAATGTGGTGCAATGAATTTAGAACAACATATCAAAGACTTTGGAGATACTTTTCCTAACAGTAAATAGACACATAGAATAGATTAAGAAACTTACTTGGAGTCCAAGCACTTCCTATTCTCCTTCTGTCGCTCTTGCTGTAGCTTCCAATCAAAGCTTGATTTCCATACTAGTTCCTACAAATAAAAGCACTAAACAACAAAGAGATTGCAATATACAGATGGCTATTCACATTAATCAGTTAAATCAATGAAACATGAAACATATACATCAGATAACTATCCATAATATGAAAAATAGAATCTTATACAGATACATATGTGGGAAAGTAAACAACAATATTTATTAATGGATAGAAGAGGAATTTACAACCAGCGATTCATTTGATGTCACCAACTCCAGCATCATCCCAGCCTCATCATAATGAACATCTCTCTAGCAGCATATCACTCAAATCAAACCCTCAATTGAGATTCCAACATCATTTCTCTACCAAATTTCTTTTTTCTCAAGCACTAGGATCTGTGCTCAATTTATAGATGAGCTGAAGGTAGTTTCACATTCAATGGCTTTCTAATAATAGGAAAGACATGTTCCCAAGATAAGAGGTGTTGAATGGACACATGGATTCAAATTTTAAAACATATGCACTCTTCTAGAAGGCGCGGGACATGTGGGGATTCCATAACAATGAGAATTTTGCTCCTAATTGACCAACGCACCCTTGAGTGTTGGGAAGTACTTTGTAGAGCACCCTTGAATGGAGGTAGTTTCATATACAAAGCAGCTAGTCCCTTGAGGGAATACGTTGTTGAGCTCATAGGTGATATAGCATGTTCTTCAAATCTTGGAAACCTTACAATGGAATTCATTGATGATTTGTTCTTGGTTTTTGTCTTAGGGCATGTAGCAACTGAAATGAGAGGGGATGATAGACCCTATTCATCAGTTCTAGGGATGATTTCCAGTTTAGCAAGGTCATTGGTAATGGTGCCCAAATTGACCTATAACAAGCATCACCTCTCCTCTACACCAGTTCTCACATTACTAGACTTACAGTAACCATTTGAGATTGAGACAGATGCCTTTGACTATGCTATTGGGGTAGTACTTACTCAGTAGTGGCATATCACAGTGAGACATTTTCAGACATAGTTTGAAATTTTCCCACCTATGACAAAGAGATGTATTCCATTGTGTAGGCTTACCGAAAATGGAAGCATTACATTTTGGGAAGGAAACGATCATCCGCATAGATCAGTGACCCTTTCAGTTCATACGGACACAAGGGGAGTAGCAGAATGGTCGCCATAAAAAATGGTCCACAAACCTGCAATAATTCCATTTGAACATCAAGTACAAGAAGGGCAGCATCAAAAATGTTGCAGATTTCTTCAACTAACTATCGATCATGGCACTAGCCACTGTTCTTGACTCTTGTGGGCACGAGACTTCGAGTTGTTGCATCTCTACAAAAGTGATCTAGAATTCGAGAACACATACCAGACGCTCTTAGAGGGTAAGGAAGTTCTAGGTTTTCACCCCAGGATGCACTATTATGCCACCTAAGACACCTCTATGTTCCTTCAAGAGAGCATTCCAAGATGCTTTGGGAAGTACACTATAGTCGGGTCATTGGAAATTTCGGGGTCGAGAAAACAGTGGCAGTACTGCATAAGTATTTAGATTGGCCGAATCTTTGACATAATGTTGGGAAGTACATTATATCATGCAATTCCTGTGCCATTTCCAAACCGACCATCAAGAAACAAGGCCTATATACTCTGCTGCCTACCCCTAGTCGACCTTGGGAACCCATCTCCATGGAGTACATGTCAAGCCTTCCTTTTACCAAGCATGACAACAAATGCGATTTTTTGATCGTCGACAGATTCTCTAAGATGGCCATTATGGTGGCTTGCAAGAATAATATCAAAGCAAAAGCCACTACTAAACTCTTCTTTGAACGAGTGTGGGTACACTTTGCGATCCCACAATCCATTATCTCAGATCAGGACAACAAGTTCCTCAACAAGTCTTTGGTCGATGCTAGACAATAGGTTCCTCGGTACATTTTGTTCAAGTCCATGGTTGATGCTAGACACTAAGCTGACCAAGTCCACAACTTTCTTCCCCCAAAATAATGGCTAAACAGAGGTCGTCAACAGGATGATTGTACACATTTTGCGCATAAACAACTCAAAGAATCCATGCACATGGGATGAAAGCCTCCCCTATTTCTACCACAGCTATAACTGAGCTCTCAACAACTCAACTGACCACAACGCCTTTCAGTTGGACTTGGGATTCCAGCCACTATGTCCCATTAATGTGGCCATACAATTTGCAGCTACTCAAGAAGATTGGTCTCATTTCCAGCTCGAAGTCAACAAGGTGAAAAAATTCATTGAGCACATTCAACACTTCTACCAATAGATCCATGAAATATTGGATGGAGCCAATGCTAAGTACAAGCAGCAACATGATCAACATCGGGTGCCACACAAGTTCTAGGTGGGAAAAAAACTTTGGCTATATTTACAAAAGGAGTGTGTTGCTGGGCCCCACTGCAAGCTTCGGCCGCTGCAATATGGTTCATACAACATCACCAAGGATGTAGGGGAAAATTCCTTCGAGCTCAGTATTGCACCATTCCTTGGTCTGCACCTAGTGTTCAATGTGGACTGCCTTCGGCCCTACTTTCCACCATTGCTGGAGACATCCGACATTGTAGACCAACTCACACCAACCAAGTTAAACCAATACTTCATGGAACAAGCCAAAACTGATCGGATCATGGACACATAGATCAAGAACACCACCAATGGAGAATCCAACTATATCGAGTTGTCAAATCATACCAACTCCTTCACTAGGGCAAGTGGTTCACTAGCGAACAGGTTCAACATAAATTTTCTCACCTCATGGAGGCTTTGCACACAATGGGGATCATTTATTCCTAAGGGGGGAGGAATGATCCAAGTGGATATTGGTGGCCACCCATCTATTCCACCTATACCTCTAGTCGGTTCCATCATTTTCCTTGTTTATAGCAGCATTTACTATTTTTACCATTTTTTTCATGTCCTAAACTTCCAGAGAAATTTTGACCCCATAAACATAATTTGTTTTAGGTCTGCAATAGGCCCATAGCCATGGGCAAGGGTCTGTAGAAAATCCTTTAGTACTAAGATATATCTTAGCGATGATATATCGTATGCACCAAACAAAGATAATATGACCAAGTTACGATTTTAGGAAGTTAGTTGCCCAACTAACCCCAACGAAGCCCACAAAATCTTGGAGTTCCATCTCCTGGGGTTAGGGTTTTGGTTGTTTATGGTTTTCCCATGTTGTTCAATAATAAAAAGGCCCTTGATCCTCATTGTAATATAGTTCAAAGGCATGTGGCCACCACATATTTTCTTAGAGATAAGATGTCATCGCTCGAGCTAGTTTATTTCCATTATGTTTGTAAGCTTAATCCATTTATTTGATATTAATGAAATGAAGCTTTATTTTGGTTGCATCGTTTCATTTATGTTTATTTCTGTATTTTATTGTGTTCCTGCATAAGTTTGGATCAAACGAATAGGTATTCCACCTTTGAGGGTTTTATTTGTAAAATATTATGTGAAAAATATTTTAGTGCATGGTCCCTCATACTTAGACACCATGGATTAAAATATTTGAGGGTAGAAAAATAAGTAATCCCCTCAAGTGTCAATTAAGTAATTTTCTAGAAAAATAAAATTAATCCTAAGCCAAAAAATTAATTAATTAGATTAAAAAACTAAATTGTTAGAGAAATTAAATTCTCCAAGTGGAGAAATTCGTGGATCTTGTAGAAATTAATTTTTGGAGGTCCCCCACTAGGGAATATTGGAAATTTAAAAAAAAATGGACCCTTGGGCCTTGGTGTTCAAGTCAAAGTAAAATTTTTGAGGAAAATAACTCAAAATAATTAATTTTGAGCTAATAAAAAATAGGTTTGAAGAGAAATTCGAAAATTCCTCAAAAATATGAATTTTCGATGGCAGAGATTAAAATTTGATCAAGGATATATTGACGATTGAGATTATTTTAACGGGGATCAAGCCAACCAGTCGTTATTTTCCAATTGTAGGATTTATCTATAAATTAGATGATTTGGATTTATGGAGGAACGCAATAAAATATAGAAATAGACATAAACATAGAGATGCAATGGAAATAACACTTCATTTCATTAATATCAAATAACTGAAATATGTTTACAGATATAATGGAAATAAACTAGCTATGGCGATGGTAGCTTATCTCTAAGAAGAGATGTGGCGGCTACATGCCTCTGAACTGTGTTACAATGAGGATCGAAGGCCTACTTATTGTTGAGAAATAATGCAAAACCCTAAACATCCAAAAACCTAACCGTAGGAGATGAAGCACTAAAACTATGGGCCCTGTTTGAGTAAATTGGTGTTTCAACTTCCCGGGGACGTAACTCTGGCATACGATCTCCATTTGACATGCATCATACCTCGTTAGAAAGATCTATTTGAGGATTAGAACTTATGGTGTGTGAAACATCATTCCATGGACCTATTTTTCTACCATTTTCCCCAAAAAACGTCGTTTAGGGTCTCAAAACAGCTATGGAAGTTCAAGACCCGAAAACCTGCTAAAAATAGTAAGTTGTGCTACAAATGAAAAAATGAAAGAACTGATGGTGGAGCTTCAAATGGAATATATGGGTGGCCACCAATATCCACCTGTATCATTCATTCCCCCCTTAGGAAGCAATGATCCCCATTGTGTTGAGATCCTCCATGAGATGAGGCAAATTCTGTTGAACTGGGTGTTAGATTTGTCAAAGATGTCATGGACCTGTGGGTGGACATGCTGGATGTGTTCAGTAAATTTGGTTTCTTTATCAGCCTCAAACAATACATGTGTGGATTATGTTTGTGTAGTCGCATGAGGTATGGCAACATCAGGAGGCGGTGCGTCGGGGGTCAACTCAATGGAGTGCTTGTCCTAAAAGTGTAGAGGAACCTCAGTGAGTGAGGCGAAAATGTCCTTGTATTCCTCCATGACTTTGTCCATCTCCTGCAGTCGTGCAAGGGAGTCTTGTTTTGAGGTTGTGGTCACAATATTCTTCTTTCCCTATGAGTGATTTGTAAGGAAAGGAAATTTCCTGGTTTGGGAAACAATCTTACTGCGTTGTTTTGCAGTAGTCAAAGAGATGACAGGAGGCGGTACTACCTTTGGTATCGTGTACAAGTTATTTCCCAAAGTAATAATAACAGCACGAAGCCTAGATTCATACACATCATGTTTCCTCCACAAGTATGTTTGGCCCAATAATACATCAGCTACATCAAAAGGAGCAACATCACATAATACCTCATCCGTGAATGGCTTGATGTTGTGCAGAAGGTGACACTATTGGCGGACACCTAGATCTCTCCCTAGGTGAAGCCACCCGATGGTATACAACTGCAGGTGTGCTATGGTTGGTAGGCAGAGCCGATTCACAACCTGTGCTGAAATGAGGTTATTTTGGGTTTGGATATCGACAAAAAATTACAATGGAGAACCCTTCACCCACATCTGCAAATGGAAGAGGCGCTCCCCCTCCTCTAGATCGTTGGGATCCTCCCTCTGGAGCTTGGTGGTGACAACAATGGAATTAGGGTACACATAAAGGATCTGCTTCCCTTTTTCATCCCCCTTTTTTGGTTCTGGCTCAGGATCAGAACATGCGTCTGATTTGGGTGCCTTCAGTTCGGGCACATATGACTATTTGGCCCGACACTCTATTGTTCTTTGAGTGGGGCTATTATGGAATTCACACCACTTCCCCATGTACTTCTTTGGATTTGTGGTGGTGTTCTGAGTCACCCCGCTTTGGCTCTACCCCTTGTTCTGTGGTTCAGGGGCGCCTCTCCCTGGATTTGGATTTGTGGATCCAAAGTCTCTCTTCTTCTACTTAAATTTCTGCTCAATCTTGGCGGCATAGTGATATGCCATGCCAAGTGAGGTAATGTAAAAGAACTCCATTTCCTCCTGAATGTGTCTATGCATAAAAATACGGTACTTGAGCACCAAATGTGTCTCTGAATCTTTAATACCCAATTTTGTGCACAGGTTATGGAACAAATTCGTCAGTTCTCGCACATCTTGATCCCTTTGCTGCCGCAACCTGGTCCATTGGATGTACTTGTACTCATAGCTCCCCATGGGGTAGTATTGTTCCTTGATGTCATCTCGGAATGAATTCCAAGTGGGTGCAGCTGAGAATAGAGAGGGTTCCCCCTCGTCCTTTTGATCACAGTAGGTTTCCCACTAGTCTTTCACATGGGGGGCGGCTTTGAGAAGTGAAAAAATAATCTTCTCTCGGGCAGAGAAATCATGGACTGAGAAATACCCTTCTAGAAAATTCAACCATATATCTATATCGTCTGCATCTATCTGGCCTTCAAATACAGGAATGTCAAAGCTTACCTGTACCTTAAAGGGGGTGGTGCCTCCAAAGTGGTTGTTGGATGCAGATGCACCATAGGTGGGCATCCGTTGAAGGATATAAGCTAAGTTATCCATCATCGTGTTACTTTTTTTTTCGAGGGCCTCCTCGAGCAATATTTTGATAGGATCTCCTGCTCCCTCATCTTTCTTTTCTTCTACCATGGGAGGACATCTTGGTTTGTGAGGCTGATCTTGCAAGGGTTCAACCAGATCAAGCCCTAACTCCTTATAACCTGACCTCGTTGGGGACATGCAAAGAAAAACAAATAAAGAGTAGACCTCTCTAATATGACTGATCCGGATTTATGCACGAATGCAATAAAATAAAGAAATAGACATAAACACAGAGATGCAGCAAAAATAATACTTCATTTCATTAATATCAAATAACTGAAATATATTTACAGACAGAATGGAAATAAACTAGCTAGGGCGATCGTAGCTTATCTATGAGAAGATATGTGGCGGCTACATGCCTCTGAACTATGTTACAATGAGGCTTGAAGGCCTATTTATTGTTGAGAAATAATACAAAACCCTAAACATCCAAAAACCTAACCGTAGGAGATGAAGCGCCAAACATTAAGGAAATTTTGAGGTCTAAAATGGGCCTCCTAAGAAAAGTGTACAACAAAAATAAACTTTATAAGAACCAATAGGATTCAAGATGATGATGTCAACCATGGAGGATGATTCACCATTTTTAAGCAAAAGGGTAAAAATATTAAAAAATAATAAAATAATAAACCTACTTTTTCAACTCGTATTTTCAACTTATCTCCAAAATCTTTTACTCAAATTTTGAGCGAGAGTACCCATTGGATGAAAAATTTAATTCCTCATCCAATGAGTACCCATGTTGCATACTTTCGATGGACCCTCCTACATGAAAAATGAGAAATACATAAAAACTTGTGATTGCAATCATGAAAAATGAGAAATACATAAAGAAAGGAGTTGGATTAGAGATATATCTAGGCCATGGAGGGAAAAATGTAGCCTCTAAAATTTTTGTTGGGCCAACTACCAAATAATTTTGTAGTAAAATTTAATATATAAGGAAAATTTAATTTTTGTCGAGGGTTTGCAATGTTTTTAGGGCCTCCAAGCCCAATTTCCTCCTACAAGTTAGTCTTCTAGCCTCCTTGGCCCCAACATCAGCCCTTTCTATCCCTTATAGGCTAGTCGTAGGACCCTAGAGGCCTCAGCATACACTTTTTAACTTAGCAGTGGGTGCTTTGAGCCCTCGTAGGGTTGGTCGTAAGACCTAAGGCTCTCAGCCTTCCCTCTAGTCCTTCTCCATGGCCCTAGTGGGATTTCCCTCTGCTTCGACTTGCCTTCTCCTCTCCGTCTAGCACTTCATTCTCCTTTTCTCCCCTTTCACAACCTCTCATTTGCCCTCAATTCCCTCTCCTCCTGAGGCCACAACTGTTGTTGTCTTGCAGCACCCTCTTTAAGGCTCCCCCAAGGGTTTCACAAGCCTTTAGGGCCTCAAAAACCTAGGTCTTAGCTCCTTTAGGGCTTCTCGACCCCTCCTAATCCCAACAAAAGCCTTCCTAGGCTTGTCGTGAGGCCTTTTTTTGCTTCTTGACCTTAGCCGCAGGACTATAAGGCCTTTTTCCTTTGCCTCTTACCTATTTTTAACCCTTCTTTGGCATTCTTCCATCTCTGTATGTGCATTTTGATTTTTCAATGGAATATTGGTTGGTTTTGTAGAAAAATTGGCTCAAGGTTTGATGTTTGTAGGTGTCTCAACCATTGGAAAAATTTGGGAAAGTTTGTAAAAGTTCTTTTAGGCCTAAAGGCCAAGGGTTTGATATATAAATCCTATTTTTTCCTCACTATTTGCTACAACTCTGTGAATACATTCATAATAATGATAAAAACACACTTAAGTGGCATAAAAATCACATCTACAATTTCTAGCACATAGTCAAGTCATTTGAGAAACTTGGGCACTAATCTCTTGGAATATATCTAACTAACTTGTTGACCCAATATCTCTACATGACAAGTGTGATCAAATATTATAATTACATCATAAAGGGCTAAAGAATCTAAAATTTCAGTTTGATAAGCTTGTTTTGGAATTTGGGAATCGTTTGACACATTTTCTTACATTGGTGGCTCATTGTTTTCACAATTTCCTTACTGTTGTTATAAGTACATTCAGATCTTATATAACACTAAAAAATACATCATAAGAAGTTTGGTTAGCTCATATTTTCATTTGGAAAATAATTGGGTGTCTCTTTGCTCATATTTGGTTCATACATGCTTGTCACATTTTAGATCTAGAGTGATTTTACTTGTTTTTGTCCTAAACATCTAATAATTTCTCACTTGAATGTGACTGGGATATATGCGACTTAACAAATTTCCTTTCTCATACTCCATTTATTACAATTGTTCCTTGTTTCATGTTCTATTAGGTTTCTAGCATCGGTATTTGGAATCTAACATTGTGCTTCTTGTGAGTTTCATAAGTATCAAAGTTCATAATTTCACAAAGCTCACTCTCTCTAAAGCACATTAATCTAAATAATCCTTTTGCCTCTTTGAGTAATCATCATTGGATATTGGTATCTAATTGTGTTTCATTGGTGAAACATAATCTCATTTTGACATTAAGATCTAAATGCTCTTTACTTGAAGTCTTTGGATTAGCATTGAAGTATCTTGTTTCACTTAAGTGGCAATCTGATTGGTGTTGTTCTCTTAAGGGCTTCTATCTAATCGAGCATCTCTTGATTGATTGGAATTAAGTAACATTGGAATAAGATCATCACTGACATTTACTTTGTTGAAATATCTTGGAAGACTATAAATTGTCTCAAGTAATTGTTATTGTTGAATAATTGAAGTGGATAAGTGCTTTAACTTGCTATCATTCATATTGGTTAAGGATCTTGTGGAAGATAATTTTATCCTTGGGTTAAAGAAATCTATTGTTTAGTATTGACACTTGATAATTGCGCACATTCTTGGTGGAAATATTATTTTTCCATTTGTTCTTAAGTACTATGGTCATAAAAGCTAATCATAACTTAAGTACTTAAACATTAAGCAATATTAAACTAAGAAATCATTCACTGACCTTGCATATGTATTCTAAGTTTAGTTGCATTAATAACTTACCTTCAAGCATAAGCTTGGCTGATAGAATCTACAACCACCCTTCTAATCTAGCTTAAGGGGCTTAACAACTCTTTGGGGGTTAACATGGTGACCTCGCACTCGTCATAGCCACAGTCTCTTCAGCGTCGGTGGCATGGGGTGGTAAGAGCCTAACAGAAGGTATCGTTACTCAATTCATTGTTTGCTTCCTCCATTGGCCTCTTTCCCACAACCTACTTTGGAGACTAGCTTCAAAATAGTTAAGAGAAGGTTATACTTAGAATAGACATATAATTAAAAGTAACCAAGATTCTTGCATCACACCTAGGTCTTAGGATTTGCATAGAATATAAGTTAATGAAGCATCTAAGCAATGGTTTTCCATCTAGTTACTTGGTCTCTAATTGATAATAAACAATAATTTGACTCCATAAGGCACTGATTTCACATTTGAAGTTAATCTAATCCAGTAAATCTTACTAAAATTAACCAAGTAGTTAGGCCACTCAATCATATCTCCTAGAATTTTTGGTTACCAACTTATCCTTTACCTTCACATTTCCATATGGACTACACCTGATACCTGTTGTTGGAAGACAGCTAGAATGGAGAAGTCGGGGATCACGATGACAACCCTCGACCTGAGTCGTTGTCGTGGTGCCTGTACAATCTTAGCGACAACAAGACTAATAGTAACCTTGATGGAGATGGATGATAAAAAGTCATCATGATTAGTTTACATGTTTAAAGAGTCACATGGGATCTAGTAAAATCAAGTTTATAAGAAATTCATTAGAGAGAAATAATTGGGAATATATAATAACAAACATTTGTCTAATTTATGCATGAAATTATAGTTCTTGACCAAATAACTAATTATAGTATTATTAACTAGATAGATATAACACATTTGAAAAATCCATTGACCTTGAATTAATCTTCCATTTAACTAAAAATCAAATTACAATGTATAAGATTAACATTATAAAAAATTATATATATATATATATATATATATATATATTGAATTATTTTAATTTTATTTATTTAAACTTTCATTGGCTTGGCTTATTTGTGTTGACTTATTTTTTAATAACGTTGACAGCCAACCATTAACTTATAGTCAGTTCTCAGCCACCCAGTACTCTGACTCCATACCAGTACTCACACCAATACTAGAAATTGTGCTACCCCATTATCTTTAATGTCCAAAATATGATGCATCGTCTTGAGTGTCCAAAATACGATGGATTATCTTATACTCTCATCCAACCATTGTCATTGTAGTCACAATTAAGTCTGAGCTAACCTAAAGCATCATAGATTGACATGCATGGATTAGCACGATGAGACCGCTAAAATGACACTGATTTTTTATTAACCATGAACTTATTTAATATACTCAAGGAAATTATTGAATTTTATTTTGTTGGAATTAATGATTTTTTAATATAAATGAATAACTCAAAAATAGTATCGTATAAGAGTAATCAAATACCTTGTTAGGAAAACCTTTCCTCATTATGCAAATAAATGTCATCAATATTCCGTAGCTTAAAAAGACTACACAACGTCTAAGTGGCATTAATTAGGTCGATTTATTTCATGCTTCCTGTAAAGCCCCTTAGGCATTTTATTTAATTGGTTAAACTATGAACAAGATCGACCTTCTCGGCATCGACCTGCGCGGATAAATTAGGTATACATGAGATGTATAATTACCAAACCAGGTCCAAATTGAGTTTTATCCAACGAAGGGAGAGGAAATGAGTGACCAGATCCCACACAAATAGAAAAAACTTTGTATCGACTTCCCTAGGTATCATTGGAATTGAACTACACGAATGTCGATAGTAACCATTGATTTGTGTGAGGAGGGTTGTTGGAATTCTCTCATTCTTACATTTCAATCAAGGATTAATTTTATCACATTATAATATTTTAATATTGTTTTTAAATTAAAATAATATTTTTCAAAATTCAATAATTAAATTAAAATTAAGTTGCACTGAAATGTTAGCTATGAGACTTTGTTAAATTTAGTGTTTTTCATAAAGTCTAAGATTTTGTTAAATTTAGTGTTTTTCATAAAGTCTAAGTCTTTGTCATATGTATTAATCTATTAAATCTAAAATCCTTATGTTATAGAAAACATGATTTGTTCAATGATGCTTTATATTGGATATTGGATAGTGTTATTTTATAGGAAGGGATAGAATGGCCTTAGGCTATTAAATTAAGATAGGAGATAAACATTGTGATTATGGTAGAGTTTTGTTTGTAGAAAGTGGAATGTTAAATGAATCTTGTGAGGTTGAGTTGAATAATTAACATTCAGTCTATAGGTAATTAACATATTTAATATTTTTATTATTTAATAATAAAGTAAGTTATTAAATTTAAATATTAATTTTATTTTATAGTTTATTACATATAAATATATTTTTATTATTTTAAAAGTAGATAAGTTGGGTCTTAATAAATTATTTATTAAGAAATAATTATTTATTTAGAAATTAATCAAAAATGAGTTGTTTTTAATGTAATCTTTTGAAAAGTTTTCTTATTTATATTTCCTATCTAATTTGTTTAAAATTTGGTAGGAATTCATTGGAATCACAAGTTCAATGGGTAAATTCTACACAATCAAATTTTTCTATGGGTTTCAAATTTTTCTATGGGTTTTTTTAAGGTGTTGAATCCATATATACAATCAAAAAACCTGTTTAAATAACACAAATCAAGATTTCCGCTGAAATTTTTCCTTTGGATTCCGGTTAGAAAATCTACCAGAAACTCCAAAGTCGTATTAAAGACAACTCCAATTAAAAATACATCATTTATATTATATTAAATTTATTTTACAATATTTTATTAAATATAAATATTTATTGTGCCAGAGACACATTCTCCAACCTAGTATAAGGGAGACCTGTGATTTTTTTCATGATTAAGTTGGAGTTGACACATGTTTCTTTTAAAATATATATAAAATATTCTCTAAATAGAAAAGAAATGTGGACTATAATAGAAAACAAAAATAAATATGCATATTTAGTTAGTTTTAATTTAAAAGCATTATACAACACAATTTGTAAGAATATTCACTCATTCTCAATCATAAATAAAATAGTTTCATGTCCACATGACTTAATATAATTTTATATCAACTTTAAAAAGAGATAAAGTATAAGTAATTAGAGATCTCCACATTTGTTCATATTGTTAAATTAATATTTTACATTTAAAAATATTTAAAATAATAACATAATTCAGTGTTGGTTATCAATAAAATATTCAAATATGAAGGATTAAATAGCATTGATTTATACTTCAAAATATATCAATAAAAAAAATCATTTTAATAGACAATGTAGTACATAGATAAAATATCTCAATACATATGCTATGTAAAATATTTTTAATGTCAACTATATATATTGTATATTGTTTTTAAAGAATTATGTACATATCATAAAAAGCAATTGAAAAAATATTTTTTATTTTCTTTATTTAATTTTTATTTATGGTTAAAATGTTTGAAGTAGTCTCACTGTTTTACATTTTTTCTCCTTAGAATGTAATAAAGATTCTTTGGACTTACAAGTTTAAGTTATGCAGTTTATATAGCATTCAAAAATACAATTTAAATAATGGAAAATTATGCATTATGTATATATAGAGAGAATCATTACAATTCATTGGGATCTATCAATTAATGAAAATGTTTTTTCTGCACTTAAAAAAAGGTTTACACATAAAGAGATTTGATCCCTCTCAATGCATGCTAGATATGTGCTTAAGATGGATATAGACTAGTTTAATAACAAAATATTCAAATGAATTTATAATGTATGTTGTGAGATAGTGAATACAATTTCTATATATCCATTATTTAACCAACATAATATATATCAATTCATCTTAGAATATCAATTCATTTTAGAATCTATCATATTTATTAGATATTATAGTTGTGGTAAATAAATTTTTTTATATTACAAAAAAAATATGGATTACTAAATGTTTAATATATATATAGACTATAGTTATCAATCTATGATAAATTTAAAATGATACATTTAAAGCTGCTAAAATTTGAAAATCATAAATTTAACTAAATTCTAACATTTTAAAAATCATTATATTTATAATTATAAAAAGAATTTGTATAAGTTAAACCTATATACATTTTAAAAAACATGTAACAAACTTTCACTTTATTATGGAGATTCTTAATCTACGAGTAAGTTTTGCCAAAGAATCATAATGAACATAAAAAAAAAATATTATTTTCACACAGAGATGATACACAGAAAGGCCTTTATATCTGACTTCCTTTCACTGAAAATGCGCTCATCCATGTCGACGGTCTTTAAGAGGTGGGTGTTGTGCATCGTTCGATCCTAATTAAATTGGTCTATAACACATGAATTGCATCATTTCCGCACCACTCCAGAAATGAATTGCGAATGGTTTTGTGAAAAATGGTGTTATAATGGCATTACAATTTGATGGTAAATTTCCACTAAAATTGAATGGTTAAGAGGATGAGAAGATAAATAAAACTATGTGAAATTTCGTTGCATAACTTTAAATATCATAGGCTATGAAAAATTAGTTTGTGTGTAGTGTAAAGGCCGGAATATGCCATATAATCTACTGAAAAATAACTTCACGTACATAATAGGCAACATTCAAGTCATACCACAAATAAATTGCCATGCCAAGATTATCTATGGGTTTTAACGCACCTCGGGAAAAGAAGAGGAAAAAATTTGTGTGGTGAAATCCTTGTTGATATTATTATTACATTATGGTGCAAAATATACATCTTACTATTGTCAATGACAATCCATTTATTATTATTATTTATCACGCTCATTGCAATATGGAAAAAAAAACACCAACATTATCTAGATGTCTATATATAATGATTAACTATATATAACATTGCCAACTATGTATGTTGAAAAAAAAAAAACCTTGATCATTATTTATTGCTAATTATGTATGTTGAAAAATATCCACATTAACTCGAAATTTTGACAAAACACTATCAAAACATAAATATCTAATAATAATAATAATAATAATGACCGTCACTCTAAAGCAAAGTGTAACCTGACACTTGTCCTATAAGTGTTGTTGTCACCTGGGTAGTCATAGAAATTAGGGGATGGTTTGCAGTGGGAGCACCATGTAATTACCTTGGTAAATTTAAAAGGTACGATTCAACTACCATGCACTGGTTCAACTATTTAGACTATTGTGAAAAGGAAGCGTTAATTTTTTTCCATAGAGAAAGAAGCGTTAAATTGTTGACTATCACTTTCATTTATTATGTATAAAGATCAAATTTAAATAGCAGGTCATATATTCCCTGATGGGGGTGACCGAAGGGCACACCACCTGGAAACATAGCGGCGTAAGGAGCCCACATAGCCTCCACGCGCCCTTTGAATTCTATTAATGTCTACGACAACCATTAAGTGCTTGAAAGCAGGCGGCTTTCCCTCTTGCAACGACGTTATAATACCGACTTGGCTTGGGAAGATGCACAATGTGGTGTTTTGGGTGATGAGGTGGGATATTGAAGAGGAATTTGGTCTTGAGCTCTGGTTTTCCCTGTTGAGGTCATGGAAGTGGGCAAGTGAGGAATGTGGATAATGGTTCAACCTAGAGCAAGGGTAGGTCTCAAATAGGGATTGTCCGTGGAATCCTGGCACGTCGTAGGTAGCTACGACACTAAGCATCCATTATGGATACTTTGGTCTATTCATTGAGTGCTTGAAATTGTTACCAGGGGAAGATACTTGCTACATCAGGCAATTTTCCTTTTGCTTGCGGTATGGTTTCAGGCTGAAGGTGAAGTGGGAATTGCTTAGGACCAACTCTCTTTGTGTTGGCAGCGTATGCACAGTGCTGACTTACACCAGCCCTCACCGTTGTTTGGAAGTCAGTGCATTCATAGCTTGGAGGGGTGCATTTTGAGTGGAATCGAATTTGGGTGGTGTCGGGGAAAGAAGAAAGAAGAGGCGGAGCACCTCCAGCCACAACTCCGTTGGGTCCGATAATTTTCTTTGTGAATTCATTTATCTTGTTCATCTCTGTATTGTATTGTGTTTCTTGTTGCGAGGGTGGTATTTTTGCAGGCCCCATGCAAGGTCTTTCTCAGTCTCCTGTGCACACGATAGCCTGGCCTCAACTGCCTTTAGATCTACTTGACCTCGTGACAGTGGGGTTGTCCTTGTAGGGGGGGAGATGCCCGTCAGCAAGAGGACCATCGACGAGAGAATGCGGGAAACCACTTGTCTTTAAAAAAATGTGACCAATAGGGAAACATAGGAGGACGCTGCAATTTCTCATGCCCGCTCCTCGGACCAAGTGTTAGCTCTCGCCACCTTGGAATCTGTAGCAGGCCAGCTGTGAAACGTTCAACTGAATATTGACATCATCATTAGGGGAAATTTGAGGTCTAAAATGGGCCTCCTAAGGAAATTATAAAATAATAGTAGGAATAATAAAATAATATTATATTACATCATCAAATTTTAGAGGGAAAAAAGAAAAAACTATTTTTTCAACTTGTATTTTCAACTTATCTCCGTATGGGTTTACTAAAATTTCGGGCGGTAACACTCGTTGGATGCAGAATTTGATTCCCTGTCCAAGGAATACACATGTTGCATACTTTCGATGGACCTTAGTACATGAAAAATGATAAATACATGAAAATTGTGATTGCAATCAAGTTTTTTCATGTATTTCTCAGTTTTCGTGTAGTAGGGTCCATCAAAGTATGTAACATGGGCACTCTTTGGATGAGGAATTGAATTTTTCACCTAGCGAGTACTCCTGCTCGATATTTGAGTAAAAATTGAGGGAGATAAGTTCAAAATACGAGTTGAAAAATTAGTTTTATTATTTTATTATTTTTTAATCTTTTTATTTTTTTACTCCAAAAATGGTGAATCATCCCCCATGGTTGACACCATCATCTTGAATCATATTGGTTCTTACAAAGTTTATTTTAGTTGTACATTTTTCTTAGGAGGCTCATTTTATACCTCAAAATTCCCCAAATGGGGAAATCAGCGTTATGAGGATCAAAATGAATTGGTAGCCTACATCAATGATGTTTAGCATGTACAGAATGAAAAGTTAGACAACCTGGATAGCCTTCATCTATAGCACTCGTGCACCAAAGAAAAACTTCACACTCTGGATGTAAGGGTAGAACACATAGATTTCCACATGCATGAACATGAAGGCTTATTTGCTGCCCCTCATGTCTTCTCGCTTAATCCACCCCCTTAAGAGGTTGAATTATGCTCTAGTTTTTGTTCAATTTTGGCTATGTATGGTATGGCTAATAGGCCAAGCAGAAATAGAAGTTGGCACCATGTGTCTCTATGTTCCTTCAGGCCCTATGCTCACCAAGTCCACTCAACATGAGAGAGAAGGGTCTCTGGAGATGACTTTTGTAACCATTTTAACTTTGATAATATATTGCAAGTTTTTTATCGACAAAAAAAATAGAAATAGCACGTCATATATTATTTAAAAATTTTATATTTAATTTTTAATAAAAATTTGAAAATAAAATATTTATTAAAAAAAATATACTAATTATATTATAAAATTTTAGATTTACCAAAACCAATGTATACCAATGATAATGATATACTTATATTAAGAATAAATATCATTGTGAGATTGTTTAAAAAAAAAAACTAACTAAATTAGTTAAAGCCATTTTTTCCTCTATGAAAATATATCTATATTTTGACAAGTTTCTACTAACAAATGTCTCAATTTCAAAGAACAATGGGTTTCAAGGACGTGTTAGGAAAATTTACACATGTTACATTGAGGTATTTAGTCGTTCAATCACTAAATTGTAACATAAATTGGAAATTGTAGTTTAATGATAAGTTGGGAGTTAGTAAGATTTTTCTTATAAGAATCATGATATGGTGGCCATCACTTCTCAATGTTGCATTTAATATATATATATATATAATGTTGATTATGTATAATGCTATATAAATTGATAGAGACAAAGGAAGGGAGGGAGGAAGAGATATATATATGTGGAGAGAGAGAGAGAGAGAGAGTGACATGTGTTTAGGGGGCTGAGATAGAGAGAAAAATAAGGAGAGATGGAGGGAGGTATAGATATAGATGGCACGGGGGGAGAGGGAAGAAGAGAAATATGGAGAAATGGAGGGAGAGGTGGAGAGAGAGGGACAGGGGAGAGAGGGAGGGGGAGAGAGAGAAGGAGAGAGGGAGGGAGATAAACACATAATGGAGAGTGGAAAGAGAGGGAAGAATACAAAGACACACACAAAAAAATATAGACATAGAAGTTAGATCTAGAAAGTCATGAATATTTTGGTTTTTCACTAAAATATATGTATTGATTTTAGTGTAGTACTTTATTTCTAATCCTATTTCATCGCTTGCACTAGATGCATTGATTTCAGTTTAGGTGTCGATTTCAAATCCTATTTAATACCTTACACTAGATGCATTGATTTCAGTGTAGATTTTGATTTCTACTCAAATTTGATTGCTTGCACTGGATGCATTGTTTTCAATGTAGATTTTTTATTTCTAATCGTATTTGACCGCTTGCAATAGATGCATTTATTTGAGTGTAGATTTCAATTTCTAATCCTATTTAATGCCTTATACTGGATGCATTATTTCAATGTATATGTTGATTTCTACTCCTATTTGATTGCTTACATTGGATGCATTGGTTTTAGTGTAGATATTGATTTATAATCATATATGATCACTTGCACTAGATGCATTGATTTTAGTGCAGATGTTGATTTCTAATACTAGCTAATACCTTACACTGAATGCATTGATTTTAATGTAGATGTTGATTTCTACTCCTATTTGATTTTTTGCACCGAATGCATTGGTTTTAGTGTAGATGTTGATTTCTACTCCTATTTGATTGTTTGAAATAGATGCATTGGTTTCAGTGTAGATATTAATTTCTAATCCTATTTGATGGCTTGCACTAGATGCATTGAGAGAGAGAGAGAGATGTGTTTAGGTGGTTTATATAGAGAGACAAATAAGGAGAGATGGAGGGGGGTATAGAGATAGATGGCATGGGGGGGGAGGGAAGAAGAGAAAGATAGAGAAATGGAGGGAGAGGTGGAGAGAAAGGAATGAGGGAGAGAGGGAGGGGGAGAGGGAGAAGGAAAGAGAGAGGTAGATAGACACAGAATGGAAAGTGGAGAGAGAGGGAATAAGAAAGATACACACAAAGAAAAATACATACATAGAAGTTAGATCTAGAAATTCATGAATATTTTGGTTTTTCATTAAAATAGATGTATTGATTTTAGTGTAGTTCTTTATTTCTAATCTTATTTGATCACTTTCACTAGATGCATTTATTTCAGTGTAGATGTCGATTTGTAATCCTATTTAATACCTTACACTAGATGCACTGATTTAAATGTAGATTTTGGTTTCTACTCCTATCTGATTGCTTGCATTATATGAATTGGTTTAGACATAGATATTGATTTCTAATTGTATTTGATCGCTTGCACTAGATGCATTGATTTTAGTGTAGATGTCGATTTATAATCCTATTTAATACCTTATACTAGATACATTGATTTCAGTGTAGATGTTGATTTATACACCTATTTGATTTCTTGCACTGGATGCATTGGTTTTAGTGTAGATATTGATTTATAATCCTATATGATCGCTTGCACTAGATGCATTGATTTCAATGTAGATGTCGATTTCTAATGGATCTATTTAATAACTTACTCTAGATGCATTGATTTCAGTGTAGATGTTGATTTCTACTCCTATTTGATTGCTTACACTGGATGCATTGGTTTCAGTGTAAATATTGATTTTTAATCCTATTCGATTCCTTGGAGTAGATGCATTAATTTTAGTGTAGATGTTGATTTCTAATCCTATTTGATTGTTTGCACTACATGCATTGGTTTTAGTGTAGATGTTTATTTCTAATCCTATTTGATTTCTTGCAGTAGATGCATTTATTTCAGTGTAGATGTTAATTTCTAATTTGATGCAACTAGATGTATGATGTAAATTAATTTCAAAGTAATTAGATTAATAGTGTGCATTGATTTCAGTGTAAGCACATCTCTTCCCCCTCCATATATATCTCTATCTCCCATTGTCTCTCCTTCTTTATCTCTCTATATCACCCCCCAAACATACACATTCTCTATCTCTCGCCCCCTTTTCCACTCCCTCTCTCTCTCTCTTCCTCTTCTCTCTCTCTCTCTCTCTAACACTTCTCTCTCCATATTTATATCTCTTCCTCCCTCCCTATATTTTCCTCTCTCTTCTTCCCTCTCCCCCCCCCTCCATCTATATCTCTATTTCACCCCCAAAATATACACACACTCTCTCAGTGTAAGCAAATAAAAATTATTCATGATGTGAATTGAATTCTATGTTACAATAATTCAACCATAAATACAATACTTGAATTTTCATCCTAAATAAAAAGTTCACTTACTATTGGGGCCTTTTTTTTGAAAATGAAACATTTTTGAGTTGCGGAGAACAGGTGGCGGAGTGCAATAATGGTAGACAGGGAGTTGTCATGGTTGTGGATAGCTGGAGGATAGGTGGCACGACAATTATAGAAAAACAACACGGATGACATGAATGGGAGACAAGGACAATCAGCAAAACTCCCAGTGATTAGGAAGAAGTAGCAAAAAGTGAAGTAGGAAAATAGGGAGGACTGTCTGTCATGCTGGAGGAAGAACAAATAAGAAAACATCCAGTGTGGATGGAGTTAGTCTGGTAGAAGGATGAGAGAGAGAGAGAGTCGTAGGAGAGCTCTGTTTGATCATTGTTGTACTGTATCACTCTGTAACAGACTCTGCAGAGTAATGTAGTTGTTGGATATTAATAATGAGATATAGTTCTATCTATGTTTGATGTTCTGAGTTCAGTGTCAATCATTGGATTATTGTGAATGTATGGCCTGTTTTAAATTTTAATTTTGCATCCTGAATATGCTTAGTAACTGATATCTTATGCAAAGTAGTAAGATATATTTGTTGTTCCAAGTCCCTTCAGCTATGCTTTATAGTTGTAATCGTTCGATACTTGATCTATTTCCTATCCTTATTAAGGTCGCAGCATGCATCAGGTGAGATGCTCTACTCCTCAGAGTAGGGTGAAAATTTCGACGTTGTGCTAGACTACTGCGGAAACCTTGTTGGCCTCTCTTCTGAACCTGGGTCTTGCTCAGAGACCTCCTTTTTCGCCAACAAATGATTCTGTTGCTGGGACTTGAAATTTCATTTAGGAGCTAGATCATGGTATCGTGGATCTACGAGAGAGAACTACGAAGCTGGTGGGATAACCACTTAGACCAGTTCATATCAGAGTAAGCAGAGTTGCGAGAGCAGAGGGAGAAACCTGTCAAGGACCAGGTTCTATTCTTTGAATTTGCAAGTGACCTATACGAAATTTTCTGGGGAAAGTTTTTGGAAGAACTTTACAACCGGTTGCGGAGACTACAAGTCAAGACACTACAAGGAGGGTCACGTAAAGTATGTCGCAAGTGGACGCATGTGGATCTAGTAGCACTCCATCGATTAGATACCAATTTGACCCGAGTCGTATATTTCTGAGTACAATCTACCTTGGAAGGATACATTGTGTAATTTACAGCTAAGTGTTACCAGTCCTTTTCAAAAGCGGAAGACGTAGTTAGATCTGGATTATGGGAGAGCTGTTGAAGGAAATTTCGTTGTGGATCGAAGCATTAATGGTGGACGAGGGTTTGATAGAATTTCAAATATATGAGATGGAGACTTGATTCTCTGGTACTGGGGGAAGGAACTGAGGGAGAGATGCTACAAGTAAGTTGAAAGGGGGAGTAGGGATATGGATTCCAAGACCTCCAGTAGGTTGAGAGAGCAATGAGCACATCGAAGGGCGCAGATTTCTGAGAAGTGGCGGGAAAGGATGATGAAGGAGTTAGAGAAGCAGGAAAGTAGTCGAAAGGACAAGGAAAAGGTGTCGTGGATGACAAAGGAAATGGAAGGTCAAACAGGACCCCAGGGAATAGGAGGGACCATCAAGGAAGTTAGGCAAGTGTATAGGAGCTCAACCCAAAGAGAAAAGGGAGAAAAGTCCAACGTGGAGGACTCACGCCCCGAGGAGATGTCTGATGTGGAGTTACATGTTGCAATGGAGCAACTATTCCGAGAGAGGCTGACACCCATAACTCAAGGTAACTCTATTCCCAAAAGTTCAAGTAGCTCTAGTCCTAACCTTCCCTGGTACTCTATCAGCCACCAGGTAATTTTTTTTTAAGTTACAAGAGTTTAGCAAGTTGAATAGTGTTCAGTCTATAGTAACAATATCTGCTAGAAATAGTGCTAGTAATACAATTTCACAGCGAGGAAATAGAGATTTTATTCTAGTGCCATCCATACAAAGAAATATGGTGGGATAATTTACCCAATACCCAGAATTCTCTGAGAGGGGCAACGACGATGTGGAGCAACACTGGTATCTCTGCGAAACCATATGGAGGGCTAGGCAAACACCAGAGGTGGTTAAGTTGATCGAGTTTCAAACTACTCTAATAAAGAGAGATCTTCGCTGGTTGATTACGTGGTCTGAAGCTCATCCAAACCCAGCGATAGATAATGTAAAGAAAGAATTTGTTAAATAATTTAATTTACCTCATACTTATCAGCAAGGTTTGTCAGATATGTGGGAAATTAAGCAGCGAGAAGGTGAAATGGCATGGGATCTGATGAGAAGATTCAAGGATACGATTGGGAAATTGAGTTACCCAATCAATCTGAATCATCATAGAGATTGGTTTATTAAAGCACTTCTTCCGTCGACAAGAACTCCCCTAACACAACAAATATTAATACCTTATAAGATGCATTGGAGCAAGCTATGAAGATAGAGGCTATGGTGGGTTATCCACAAGAATTTAGAGGAGAAACAACAGCTCAAGACCCTTCCATATTGGGGTTACAACATCAGATAGCAAGTCTAATGGAGAAGTTGAAAGATATTCAGCCAATACGACCTGCAAGACCCAATGTGTGGTGTACCCATTGTCTGATGGAAGGACACGTGGTCACTGAATGCCCAAGGTTGCAGGGACAAAATACGGGGGCTTCAGCAGTAGGGACACAAGGGACTCCACCAGTAGGAGGAGTTGTGTAGATAAATACTCAAGGGTTATACCCACCGCAACCCCACTTTCCAGGGTTACCCTCTCAACAAAGTCAGACTGCAGTTGAATACTGTGAAATATGTAAAGGCATTGGCCATCCACCACGACTATGCCCAATTTTGCAAAAATACTCCAACGTTCCAAACAACACATATTGTGAGTTCTACGCTTCCACAACACATAGTACAGAGCAGTGTAGAGCCCTGGATGCACTGGAAGAATGATTGGACATACCATCTTATAGAGCGAACAAGGCTCCAAGGGGATGAGGAGGAGGAATGAGGGGAGGCAGAGCTGGAGGAAGAGGACCTGTAAGATATTACAACTATGACCAAGAGGGCCATGTAGCAAGATAATGTCCACTACCCAAAATACCATGGTGCTCTCAAAGCAGAGTCAATACGCACGCAACAGAGGACTGTCCTAAATTAATTAAGAGATGGGAGGAAAGAGCTAGACAGAGAGGAGAAAATATGGTGAACGTAGAACCAAGAATAGTAGAGGCTTAGGCTATGCAAAACGTAGCAATAGTAAAATGGGGAAGATGCATAGAATATAGACCCGATAAAGCTGATCAAGCCAACATCTCCAAAGCCAATTTTCAGACCAGATATACAGAAGCAATATTTTAAAGAGGCAGTGGAAACATTTTCCCAAACTGGGGGGAGCAAAGGCATTGAGTTCCCATAGCCGACAGTAGAAAAATAGAAGCAGAACCATACAAGTACAATGGTTGAATAATGGTTCCAAATATTTTTGAAAATTGTAAACAATGCACCAAGGCTGGAACAATTGAAGAAAAATCTGGAGATGGTGATGCAGGAAAATGCAGAACTGGAGGAGTCAAATGATCCAACCCAGAAATACATAAGGAGGATCAATAGAAACAAGAGAAGAACAGGAAAGGAATTCTGCGTGAATACTCAAGTCACGGGATTCCAAATCAAAGACACCATGCTCGACCTAGGATCAGATGTCAACATTCTTCCAAGAAAGACATTGGAAGCACTGGGAGGAACAAAGCTAAGATAGTCATCAATACAGCTCCGAATGGAAAAATAGTACTGCATTGTGCCCATAGTCAGGCTGGAGGAAGTCGAAGTTGATGTTGCGGGGGTAAATACATACACAGATTTCGAAGTGATAGATATCATGGGGGATAAGGATCCCTATCCAGCATTATTGGGGATAGATTGGGCTTTTGAGAACTATGCAATAATCGACTTGATAAAGGAACTTATGATATTTGAAGACGGGGAAGTCAGGGTCACTCAGCCACTTGACCCATATTAAGGACCCCAATATACAGAACCTGTTGATAACAGAGAGGATTCTCAACTTCTCAACCATCTGTATCAGATGACGATAGGGAAGAGAGAAGACTACATCAACCCAACAACGAGGGGAAATGTAAGATGGAGAAGTGTTCAGAGTTTAGACTTAGGCTCAAAAATAGCCTGGGATGATTGGCAGCAGGGAGGATACGAGACCAATAAAAGAAGATGTGCTAACATCCAAGGAGTTAGATGGATTGGAATTGAGGTAAGAGGATATCCAACTTTATCAAATCTGAATGCTGTAAATAAATTTATTGCAAGAATAGAAGATAAAGTACCAATGGAACATAGATTCCCACTCATGGATATAGCTCTACAATACATGTCGGCAAGATGGTGGAGAAACCATCTAAACTCACTTGTGGGATGGGAAGACGTTGCCACAGCATTAAGGGCCAGATTCAAAGAAGATGGAGGCCCATATTTCAGTGAAAAGTACCAAGGAGATTCAGACCCTACGAAACATTTACAAAATTGTTAATACCACTGGAAGAAAGCAGGATATCCAGAATATCTATGGATGCACAATTTTATTAATTCATTAGATACAATTCCACAAGCATGGTACTTAACTAAAGAAAAGAAAAGAGGAACCGGCACATGCCAAGTAATTGCGAACAATTTTACGTAATGTTTTTCGTTTGAAGGAAAGAAAAAATCAATTACACATGCACTACAAGCCATCAAAAGAGTACTATTTTTTCTAGAGATTTAGGAAGACGAGGAGAACCTGCTCTCGGAACATATTATCAAGCAGTCAGTAGCATGTAAGAGAGTAGATAGTGAAATGGATGACGATGATCTAGAAAATCTTAGACACCTATGTTTTGAAGAAAAAGAAGGGGAGTGGGATATACAAGAAGAACCTACAACAGAGGGACTACATCTACTACCATTGAAGACCAAAAAGTTGAACATTGGAACCTTGGAAAAACCCAAAATCGCGTCAATTGGCGACTACTGGAATACAGAAATGACTAAGGAGATTTTTAACCTTCTACAGGAATATGAAGACTTATTCCCATCCTCAGTAGCAGAGCTAAAGAGAATAAAATGGGACATGGGGGAAATTTGCATAATATTGAAGCCTAATGCGAGACTGGTGAAACACAAACCTTACCGTCTGAATCCAAGGGTAAAAGAAAAAGTCAAGGCAGAGATAGATAAAATGCTGAAAGCAGGATTGATTTTTCCAGTGGAAGAAGTAGAGTGGGTCAGTCCCATAGTCATACAAAGAAAAAAGGAAGATTTCAAGATTAGAGTATGTGTTGACTATAGAAGCCTCAATAACGCATGCATACATGATCCATTTCCCACTACGTTCAGTGATGAAGTGCTCGACAATGTGGCAGGAAATGAAGCTTATTCATTTACAGATGGATTCTCAGGATATCATTAGGTGAGAATAGCCGAAGAAGACAAGAAGAATACAAATTTTACAACTGAATGGGGCTCATTCGCATACCATGTTATGCCCTTTGGGCTAAAAAATGCGTCAGCGGTGTTTTCATAGATCGTGATAGTAGTATTTCGGGAATATATCCACAAGTTCCTTGAGGTTTATATGGATGATTGGATAATTTACAACCTTCTAAAAAATCATGCAACCTTACTAAGGATAATGTTCGACAGATGCAGACAACTCCAAATTTCATTCAATCTTAAGAAATGCATATTTGCAGTACCTTTTGGGATGCTGCTAGGACATGTTGTTTGTAAACAAGGTTTCTGCGTGGATCCAACAAAAGTGATAGTAATAGTTAACATAGAAGCACCAGAAATTGTGAAACAATTAAGATCACTACTTGGCCACACCGGGTACTACACAAGATTCATCTGCAACTATGCAAAGATAACAACCCCTTTGGAAAAGTTGTTGGGGAAATTAGAGCAATTCGTTTGGACTGAAGAGTGTACTACTGCACTTAATACGTTGAAATACAAGCTAGCAAGTGCACCCATCTTAGTTCATCCTGATCGAGACAAGCAGTTCCACATCCATATTGATGCCTCCAGCATTGCACTAGGAGCAGTCTTGGCTCAGCCAGGGGAAACTTCAGTTGATCACCCAGTTTACTTTGCGAGTACAAAGTTGTTGATGGCTGAAAGGAACTCCACAACAACAGAATGAGAAGCTCTTGCGACGGTGTATTCCCTTCAGAAGTTTCTCCATTACCTATTAGGAAGAATATTCAAATTCTTCATGGACCATTCAACATTGAAGTACCTAGTTAACAAACATTTCCTTGAAGGAAGGATCTGTAGATGGCTCCTACTGTTCCAGGAGTTCACCTTTGAAGTGATAGTGAAACCAGGAAGATTAAATGTAGGTCCTGACCATTTATCAAGGCTAGAAAATGGAGAGAACGAAGGTTCCCTGGATGATTAGCTACCATACGTTGATCCCTTCAGAGTAGAAGCCATCCTAAACTCTTTGGATCAGATAGCAGTCTATCTGGAAACATGACAGTGCCCGACTGAATATACAATGACTCAAAGAAGACATATTGTCATAAAAGCAACTGAGTATCAATTAATAGCAGGACAACTATATAATATGGGATTAGACCAAGTCTTGCGGAGATGTGTTATGGACCATGAAAGAGAGGATATACTGTGGGAGTGTCATTGTGGAGTTGTGGGGGGTCACATCGGTGCAAAACCCACCATAAGAAAGATATTACAAGGAGGGTTATGGTGGCCCACAGTTCAAAAGGATAGTAAAGAATTTGTAAAAAATGTGACATCTGCCAAAGAACGGGACGTCCATCACATAGAGATGAAATGCCACTTCAACCTATAAGAGCACTGCAACCATTTGAAAAATGGGTTGTTGATTTTATAGGACCAATCACACCTATCACAAGACATTCACAAGCGAGGTACATAATTACCGCAACATATTATCTTACCAAATGGGTAGAGGTGGCACCAGTGAAGGATTGCATGGCAGACACAACAACCAGGTTCATTTTTGAAAATATCATTAGCAGATTTGGCTATCCCAGAAGTCTAACCAGTGATCAAGGTACACAATTCATCAACACAACAATCAAATCTCTGTTAGAAAATTTTATGGTGCAACATCATAAGAAAATTCTGTACCATCCCCAGGAAAATGGAACAATAGAAGCATTTAATAAGATCCTAGAAAAATGACTAACAAAGATTTGCAACGCTAATCGAGATGAATGGGATGAGTGCATACCAGCAACATTATGGGCATACAGGACAACTGTAAAAATATTGCATAATCAGACACCTTTCTAGCTGGTGTACAAGAGGGAAGCGGTGGTACCTACTGAATTTATCATATCGAGTTCGTTAATCGCTTCAACACTACATTTAACAGAAGAAGACTCAATCAAGGAATGCCTCCATGAGCTACAAGAGCTTGAAGAGGAAATATTTCTAGCAGAATTCCATCAAACGGTCCAAAAAGACAGATAGAAATTGTATCAAACATAAAATGTTTGCAGTCGGAGGGAAAGTTTTATTGTATGACATAAGATTTCAAAAGTTCCCAAGAAAGCTCAGAATGCATTGGATGAGACCATACCATGTCATTGAAATTCGAGATTCAGGAGCAGTTTGGTTGGCACAGTTAGACGACCAACTGTTACAAGGATGGGTGAATGGTGCACACCTGAAGCCTTATCACGACTAAGTTTCATTATTTCCTTTTTAAATAACTCTCACAACCAATAGGAGTCATTAGGGTAGAATAGAGATATATTGAGTCAATAACTCTCTCGTACCTGAGAAGAGAATAGATAGGAAGAGGAAAATCAACTGTTGCGATGCAGAGAATGCATCACAACCAATTGTGGTCAGGGGGAGGGTAGTGTATAGCACATCATCCATGTCAGAGAGCCAAGCATGTCAAACATCATTCTGTCATAATAACCCATCATACTGATGTCAGTCCGTAGGATCACCCAGATTTGAGAATTAACTGCCATAATTAGTAACAACCATACCGTAACAAATTTTCCATATTAGGCCACAATCATTACCCATCACGTCTGCCCAAATCCCAAAGTCACAATCAACCATGTCAGAATACACCTCATCATGGTAACTAATCGCACTATTATAGCCGCGGGGGAGGCATAAAATTTAATTCTTTATGGGGTCTTATCAAGCTCATTCGTGTTGGCTACATTACTTAACCCGCATGAAAGAAGAAAGCATGAGAATGCATTCCGAGTTAGAACAAGAAACAACAGCAACAGTAAGTAAAATTTCATCAGAGGAAATTCGAAGAGACAATCCAATAGCAGGAATTTACAGAGAGAGAACAGGGGTAGCACTTCAAGTGTACAAAATAAGGGAAAATATGACAAAGGTAGCACCAACAGTCATCGAGCCTAAGCTCGATGAGAGAATTCATAAAATGGAATCTTTGGTGGGAAAATATGACAATGCGTCACTGATCAACATATATTTTATAGATTCATACCAGTTCCCAGCTATGAAGAGGCAGGTCTACATAGAGAATTACGCTACAGAAGGAGGAGAGGAAGCAGCAAGACTGAATCCGGAGTTTAGAGATATCCAGAGGTTGACAATACTGAACCTCAGGAACCTCCTAGTGTTTGGAACCACAAGAGTAGCAATGTTGTGTATGAAATTCCTGATGAGAAGACTCCAGAGTGGATCACTGTGGCTAGGGCAGGAGATACCGATACATGGAGAAGATATCCACAGACTCATAGGATTATCATCAAAAGGAAGGGATGTCTCCACGGCATTCCAGAACGTCTCTAAGAGATAAAAGAAGGCGGGAGATTGTGATTATTATAAGAAATATGACACTAAAAGAGGAGGGAAGGGGATGAAGATAGACCTCATCAACAATCCAGTAGTTAAATTTTCTTGTTGCCTAATTGTAGGCAAGACGATGAGGCACTACACGAAGGGCGAATGCACCCTCGACACCATTTCAGTTACGGAACATTATCTCTAGGGAACCTAGCTGAACTGGTGTACGTTCCTACTGAACGAATTGTTCGAAGCCTACGAAGATAACTACAAAAGAGACACCGGGTTCATTTATGACTACCTTATAATGGCATTTTCAATGTGGAAGTGGACTCACCCACGGGTGAGGCAGCTCACAGAAATCACAAATGATCAACCAATGGCCATGAAGTTTACACCATGGAAAATATGAGGAGATCCCAACACAAAGGAGGTAAATGAAGAGGTGTTCACATTCTGGTACAAGCAAATGGTGGATATAGTGGCAGAGAAGCAAAGGGTTCCGAGGAATTTGGTGGACAAATATTCCTCTCAGATATGGTTCGGGGTCACTCACAAGCAGACATACATCAGGCCCACTTCCGTGGATGAGACAACGTTTAAGATGATACCGTTAAAGTTTTAGGTTGATTAAAAGGCATTCCACACTGAAGTTTGTTCATGGCCGGGAGTTGGAATGGAGATAAGAGGTGGAATCCATCACTATTCATTCGAGGGCATGCTCCCAAGAGCACTACTAGGGGAGACACCAGATGAGACAATGAGTAGAGTGTCGTGACTGTAGCTAACACCTTTGATAGCGGAGCTGGACACAAGGTTAAAGGGCTTCAATCAGGTAATGCAAACTCTCACAATTGCTTCTCCTGTGTTTCCTTCTTTTTTAGAGTTTCAGTCCTCAAGCTCTGCATCACCTTCCATGATTGCACCTATCATCACTGCCCTACTGTCCACCATGTTTAATTCACCCCTAGCAACCATAGTACATCCAATATGAAAGAGTAAGGCACCTAAACCACCCATAGATACCCTTAAGGCCAAGAAAGAAAGGGTCATGGTGCCTAGGCAAATAGTTGACCTCACAAAGGAAGATCACACCCAACCTATGCATACGGGAGTACCAATTCAACAGGAGCCAGAGGTGGAAACCTAGGTCACCACCGAGCTACCTGTGTTCAATTCGTTCTCAGTTTTTAATGTTCAAACCTCATCTCCACCTCACACTCATAAAGCTTCACCTCGCACTCACCACTCATCAGCTCATACTTCATTCACTTCCAGGGACCATTCCACCTACACTCCATCCACCTCAACATCTATTTTAGACACAGTAAAGGTAAGAAACAAAACAAACGGGGACATCGAGGCATAAGTTAACTCGAGTACAGCTATGGTACCTGAGGTTAACCAACCCTTGGAAGGGCAGGGCACTTTCCTGGACCTATTAGTTCAGTGGGGATCTTTTACTGCAGACACAATGCCCTCGCCAAAGGAGCTGAACCCTTTTTAGTAGGCCAATTTGATACTACAACAGATTTAGCTGACCATGAGTATGAATAACCCAGGAAGCCACCTGCCGCAACAGCACCAACCCACATCAACACATGAGTACTTAGCAAGATCAATAGCCAGCGGTCAACCGCTCAAAGAGAGACCACCAAACAACGACATGTCTAATGCTGAGAGTATGCAGATATGGGGCACTGAACAACTCTACAACTTCATCCAATGAGTAGCACAGTAGGTAGAAGGGCTGCACAATGACCTCCAGCAGAGGTACGAGCAACAACAACAACAGATCATTGGGCTTACTGAAGAGCACAACGAACTAAAGGGGGAGAAGGAAAATCTACAGGAACAACTAGAAAAGGTAACGAATATCTTCAAGGATCTTTGGAAAATAGTAAGGACCCCGGATGACAAGACACCGAAGGACATATCAGCTTGCTCCATATTCGAATGGTCTACCTGCATGAATATAACTTGTGCAAATCTCAGCAAGGAAAATCAAGAGCTCAGAGAAGCGCTCGCGACAAGACCAGCATTACCAGATCCTGTGGTGATATATGCCAAGAAGGTTACCAACAAGCATAAACAGGCCACCAGAATTCAGGAAACCCTAGGGATGACAATAAGAGAGGCTTACAACCTCCTGAAGAATTTACACGAATGCTATAACCTGTAAACTATGAAAGCCCAACCGATCTCAACACAACTACAACTGATTTCACAAGAGATAAAGGAGGCCACAGATTCTGTCAGCATAACCCAGTTATATAATCAAGTAGAGGTACTCGAAACCATAATACAAAAAATACAGGAGTATTCTATTGCCACAAAGCAGGTCCTCAGAGAGCTGAGGCAACCAATAAAGCATACCGTAGAGGCAATACAACAAATGGATGTTGAGGCTGAAATAAAAATCAATGAAGTATTTAGAAAACTTCCGCCCGTCGCAGGTGGAACCGAGGCCAAACGATTTGCCTCAGAAACTGACCAGCTTATTAAGGAATGAAAATAGGAAATTAATGACTTCGCAGAACTCAAGTCTTCAGCATTGAAAAAGGTTCCCAGGTTGGGGCCTTTGTTTGGACAGAGCGAGGAAACAACAAAGATAGGGTAAACCACAGAAGCAGACATACCAATGGAAACTGAAGCAATAGGAAAGTATTGACTTGGGACGAGTCAATAACATGTGGTCGGGGCCTTTTTGGGCCTTCATTTTGAAAATGAAACAATTTTGAGTTGTGGAGAACAGGTGGCAGAGCGCAATCATAGTAGATAGGGAGCTGTCACAGTTGCGGATAGCTGGAGGATAGGTGGCACGACAGTTGCAGAAAAACAACACATATGGCAGGAATGGGAGACAAGGAAAATCAGCGGAACTCCCAGTGATTAGGAAGAAGCAGCAAAAAACGAAGCATGAAAATAGGGAAGACTGTCAGTCATGTTGGCATAAAAACAAATAGGAAATCAGCCAGTGTGGACGGAGTTAGTCTGGCAGAGGGTTGAGAGAGAGAGCCATAGGAGAGCTCTGTTTGGTCACTGTTGCATTGTATCACTCTGTAATAGACTATGTGGAGTAATGTAGCTATTGGATATTTATAATGATATATATTTCTATCTATGTTTGATGTTCTGAGTTTAGTGTTAATCAGTGGCTTATTGTAAATGTATGACCTATTTTAAATTTTAATTTTGCATCCTGAATATGCTTAATAAGTGATATCTTATGCAAAGTAGTAAGATCTATTTTCTATTCCAAGTCCCTTCAACTATTCTTTATAATTGTAATCAGTCGATACTCGATCTGTTTCCTAACCTTATTAAGGTCACGACATGCCTCGGGTGAGATGCTTTGCTCCTCGAAGTAGGGTGAAAATGTTGGCATTGTGCTAGACTACTGCGGAAACCTTGTTGGCCTCTCTTCTGAACCTGGGTCTTGATTAGAGACCTCCTTTTCCACCAACACTTACCTAAAATGTCTTCTTCCTGAAACTGTAAACAATTTGTAATTGGCTACATTCTTATTATTCCCATTTTCTACCATTCAACATTGTTAAGCATTTTGCATTCAAACGCGGTAATATAAAATAACTAATAGGTCTGACAATAAGAACAATAGAAGAAAATAGTTTCATATTGATAGAAATGAATATTGTTTGTAATTGACTATATTATTATTATTCACATTTTCTATCATTCAACATTGTTACTCTTATCACTCTCCCCATTCCCCAAGGCTGAGAATGGAATTGAAGGAGGTAACCTCAAACCAATCTTTAGGTCTGGTAGCTAGCCCTACCAAAACCAGAGAGGGCTCCCTTAATGTCGCTTTTGTAGCCAATGAGATGAGTAGATATGTAATTATCTTAGGTTAGTTATGATGTTAAGTAAATTAGGGTTTTGTTTGTTTTGAGTTTTTGCTGGATAGGAATCACAGTCAAGGAATTAAGTCAAGGTTTTAGGTCTTATTTCAAAGGTTAAGTTGCAGAGACAAGGATGAGCCCAGGTAGGTAAAATTAAAAGAATACTTAATTTTTCATTGTGTATAGGGTTTGAAAAGAGATATAGTCATAATCAGCATGTTAAATGAATTCATTCATCAAAAGAGTAGACACATTCATGAAAACCTTATAAAACAGAGCATGGAAAAAAACATTTGTCCATATACTCATAAGATTAACATACAAAAGCATACATGTGATGGAAAGATAACATAAAATTCAACTTGATGAGGTATCAGAGAAAAAACAATGCTCAAAATCATACCACTGGAGTCCCAAGATTATAGCTGCAACATGTCTTTGATTTCACAGAAAAAAGTTTGTACAATAGCTCCACATTGAAAATAACAACTATCCAACCCCTCAAATGACTTGAGTTGGACTACATATAGAAAATAGAAGTCATGAAACCTCACTGGGTCGAAATCAAATCCAAAACACATCATAAATTCACACTATCAGTCATTACCTAGAATATAGGGAAGTTAGAAACCATCTTCTCAAATTTAGCTAATAACTAGGAGTGTATGTCTCTTTGACTAATTACATGTTTCCTCCACAATGAGAGGAAAAAAAAAACTCTCCAACCAAAATTACACCTCATGGGATAGCTAAAACTCGAATTTTGGAGTTTTTCTGGCTTGCTGTTTAAAGGAATCCAAGACAGAAGCGTCGTGCCTATTAGCACAAATGTTGCGCCTCCTAGCAGAAGCATTGCGCTACTTTGGAGCTGAATTTGACTGAATTTTAGGCATCCATTTGAAAATATGAAAGTTAGGCTAGGTAGCCTGTGTGTCTTCTTTTAATTGCACCCTAAAAAATGAGAAAATACCCCCGAGAAGGCCTTCAAAAACTCATTCTCCCAACCTCACTCCAGAAGTGCCGAGCAGAGGCAAAATGAGTGATAGAAGCATGAAAAAAGTGGTGTTTTTGGAAATTTTCTTCAAAAATGGAAGGTGACAAATTAAGCTAAGGTCATATATGTGATGTAGAAGCCAAAAGGAATCTAACCACATAGAATTTTCTTCATTTAGATGCTCTGAGAAAAAGTGTCGCACCGCTGTTCGACGCTTCTACAAAAACCAAAATTTCAGACTTTTCAACAAATCACCATAAATGTTAAAAATGATCAAAATCTTCTAAAATTTGGTGTATGGAATCTGTTGTGAAAACAGCTCCAGAAATAGAAGAAAAGATATATCAACGCCTTAGAAATAAGCCACTTCGAGGGGGAAACCTCCAATACATTACATGAATGAACAATTCTTGGATGATTCAAATGACAAAACCTCCTTTCTATATATAGGAGTCCATGGGGCCACAATGTAATCCTAGCCGACCTAACAATAACAATGTAAGGGCACAATAATAACAATATTGGGGTTAGAGGGGGCTACAATAATAACAATAAGGGGGCTACACTAATAACAATAAGGGGATAAACTAGTAATATAGGGACCTAACATGCCCCTCTCCTTCAAAAAAGTGTTGTCCTCAATGCTTGAGTAGCTCTGGGTGCTTCTGTATAAAATTCTCATCCTCCCATGTAGAATCTTCGGTGGGTAAGTTCTTCCACTTGATGAGATACTCTGAAATTGATCGATTCCGTAGTTGTCGAGTTCTTTTTTCCATGACTGCTTCAGGTTCCAATATGATTTTCCCTTCCCCATCAAGTTCTGGCAATACTGTTTGAACTGGAAGATTTTCACCTATAACCTTCTCTAAGCATGAAACATGGAAAACTGGATGTACTCACGAAGAAGCAGGAAGCTCCAATTTGTATGCCATAGTACCAATCTTTTGCAACACCTTGTAAGGACCATAGTACTTTGGCGATAATTTATTATCCTTCTTAGCTTGCTTGAGGGGCATTTGTTTGTATGGTTGTAGCCGTAAAAATACCCAATCTCCTACATCAAAACTTCTCTCGCTGCGATGTTGATCTGCCTGTTGTTTCATTCGATTTTGTGCCCAATTTAGGTTATCCTTTAAGAGTTGGAGAACTTCTTGCTGATGCTCGATGTGATCTTCCACTGCTTGAACCTTTGAATTTTCCCTTAAATATGATGTGATGGATGGTGGATGATATCCATAAAGTGCCATAAATGGGGTCATTTTTGCTGCAGTATTGAAGGAAGTGTTATACCACCATTCAGCAAGAGGTAACCACTTGACCCATTGTGTTTGTTTATCAGATACAAAACAACGAAGATATCCTTCCAAACATTTATTTACTATCTCAGTTTGACCATCCGATTGAGGATGATAAGATGATCTATGAGCTAATTGAGTACCCAAACAAGAAAATAACTCCGTCCAAAAATTTCCAGTAAAAATGGGATCTCTGTCGCTCACAATGACCCTTGGGCTTCCATGTAGCTTTTGAATTCTATCCATAAATGTAGTAGCAATTGTGCTTGCTTTAAATGGATGAGATAATGCACAAAAGTGTGCATACTTGGTAAGTCTATCAACTACCACCATGATGACACTCTTTCCTTCGGACTTAGGTAAACCTGTGATAAAATCCATTGAAATCCCCTCCCAACGTTGACTTGGAATGGATAAAGGTTGTAGAAGTCCTGGGGTCTTAATTGTTTCCACTTTATTCTGCTGGCAAACCAAACATTCCGCCACAAAATTTTGAATATCAGATTTAAGGCCATCCCAAAAAAATTCTTTCTTCACCTGTGGTAAGTTTTTAAAAATCCTGAGTGTCCTCCTAAAGGAGAAGTGTGCAATTCCAAAAGAATATTTTGTTTTAGTTCGGAATTCTTACAAAGATATAAGCGATCTTTGTACCATAAGGAATCATTTTTCCAAATAAATGTATCAGATGTACTAAGATCTTGCTGCAAATTTTGAATGAGTGTCCACACTTCATTAGGGGAATTTTGAGGTCTCAAATGGGCCTCCTAAGAAAAATGTACAACAAAAATAAACTTTATAACAACCAATAGGATTCAAGATGATGATGTCAACCATGGGAGATAATTTACCATTTTTTAAATAAAAGGGTAAAAATATTAAAAAATAATAAAATAATAAAACTACTTTTTCAACTCGTATTTTCAACTTATCTCCCACAATTTTTACTCAAATTTCGAGTGGGAGTACTCGTTGGATGAAAAATTTAATTCCTCATCCAAGGAGTACCCATGTTGCATACTTTCAATGAACCCTGCTACATGAAAAATGGGAAATACATAAAAAACGTGATTACAATCACATTTTTTATGTATTTCTCATTTTTCATGTAGTAGGACCCATCGAACGTATGCAACATGGGTACTCCTTGGATGAGGAATTAAATTCCGCATCCAACAAGTACTCCTGCTCGAAATTTGAGTAAAAACTTTGGGAGATAAGTTGAAAATATGAGTTGAAAAAGTAGTTTTTTCATTTTTCCCTCTAAAATTTGATGATGTCATCAAATCTTATTTGATTTTTTCCACTATTATTTTATAATTTCCTTAGGAGGCCCATTTTAGACCTCAAAATTCCCCTAATCCTTCGCCCCTCTTCCATTCATCCCTTGCTTCGGTTATCCAATCTCGTCAGATAATAGAAATGGAAAAAAGCAATGCTTCCACCTCTTCATTTTTTCTTGAGAGTGCATCTGCAACAACATTTAGCTTCCCTTTTTTGTAGATTATTTCAAAGTCACAACCCAACATCTTTGTGACCCATTTTTGCTGCTCTTCTGAAGATAGTCTTTGTTCCAAAAAGTGTTTAAGACTATCATGATCAGATTTTACCTTGAAGTGTCTTCCCATTAGGTAAGGTTTCCATTTCTTTAGTGCATATAGTATTGCTAACATTTCCTTCTCATAAATAGTTTCTGTAAATACTTTCCTTTGATTGGACAACTTTCAAAAGCAATGGGTCTTCCTTATTGCATTAAAACAACACCAATTCCATTTCCCGTGGCATCACATTCCACAATAAAGGTTTTTGTGAAGTCTGGCGTAGTTAAGACCGGTGCTAGGCACATTGCCTCTTTAAGATATTCAAAGGCCTTAGTTGCTTCAGGAGTCCATGAAAATGAATCTATCTTCAATAATGTTGTTAGAGGTGCTGCTATTCTCCCATAATTCTTAACAAACTTTGGATAATACCTTGTTAAACTGAGAAATCCTCACAATTGCTTTATAGTTTTGGGGACTTTCCATTCCTTAATGGCTTTAATTTTGTTAGGGTCTACCTTAACACCCTCGTGAGATACAATATGACCCAGATATTCCACCTCTTGTACTCCAAAGAAACATTTGGATGATTTCGCATATAATTGTTTCTCCTACAATAGTTTGAGCACCCTGTCAACATGTTGAACATGATCCTTCAAAGACCTACTGTAGATTAGTATATCATCAAAAAATACTAGCACAAATTTTCTAAGGAAGGGTTTGAAAATGGAATTCATCAACCCTTGAAATGTAGAAGGTGCATTGGTAAGGCAAAGAGGCATGACCAAAAATTCATAATGACCCTCATGAGTTCAAAATGTTGTTTTCGGAATATCTTCAGTCTTCATTCTAATTTGATGATATCCTGAACGAAGATCCAACTTGGTAAAATAAATTGTTCCATGTAAGTCATCCAATAATTCATCAATCACGCGAATGGGAAATTTATCTTTAATGGTGAGCTTATTGAGCTCCCTATAATCCGGACACATGCGCCATGATCCATCCTTCTTGTGCACCAATACTATTGGAGCAGAGAAGGAACTTTGACTAGGTTGAATTATACCAGCCTCTAACATTTCTGCAATCATACGTTCAATTTCGTTCTTTTGGACATAAGGATATCTATAAGGCCTGATGTTTAGAGGAACAATTCCTGGAATGAAATGAATAGCATAATCATAATCATGAATAGGTGTGAGTCCTTTGGGAGTTTCAAACACCTTGGAATGATTGTCCAAGACTTTTTGGAGATCTGCAGAAATAGATGGTTTTGATGTTAGAACTTCTAGTGAGCATAATTGTGCAATTACGCCTTGTTGTTCTTTCTTCAAAAGCTTTGTCATGACATTAGAGCTTATTATCTTTCCTGGCTTCCCTGCGATACCCCGTAATTCAACTTCCTTTCCTTCTGAAATTTTTTTTAAGAAAAGTTCTTGAAAATTAAAAGCTATTATCCCCAGAGATTGTAACCATTGTACTCCTAGCACAACATCAACACCTCCCATAGGAATGGAAAGAATTGGACTTTTCAATACATATTCCCGCATGGTTAGCTTTATATTATGAAATTTTCCAGAGAAATTTATATTTCCTCCATTTTCAACCATCACTTGACATTCCGGTGCTGGGTATAGGAAACAATTCAATTCCTTGGCTACCTTACAATGAACAAAATTATGGGTACTACCTGAATCAATCAACACTATTACCTTTTTCTTCTTGATATGTCATTCTATTTTGAGAGTTTGAGGAGTGGTGATTCCTGCCAATGCATTACACGATATGGTTGGACTCATTTCTTCCTCTTCTAGGGTTGGTTCCTAGTGTATATCATCTTCTTGTTCATTTTCTTCTCCCTCTTCACAATCTATGTAAAATAATTTCTTCTCAGCACACTTATGACCTTTAGTGTATTTTCTATCACAACTGTAGCAAAGCCATTTTTCTTTTTTTTCTTCCATTTGTTGTGGTGTCAACCTTGTAGGTTGTGGAAATCTAGGAGTAGCAACACTTCCCTCTTTATAGAAGTGAGTGGTAGGCTTCCTTGTCGCCATAATTTTACATTCAATTTTTCTTGCCAACCTGAATGCCTTCTCCAATGAATCAGGTTCCAAAACGCGAACTTCATGTTGGATGTTATCCTTTAAAGTACTTATGAAGAGATCAATCTTGTGTTCCTCTGGAATATCAGTTACCCTTATATTCAATTTTTGGAAGTCCTCAATGTGCTGCCCCACTAAACCCTTTTGTTTGAGATTTATCAATTGGCTAAGAAGGTGTTGCTCTTTGTATCCTCATAATGTGCTATCATTTCCTCCGTAAAAATTGACCAAGTGACAATTTTTTTACGGGAGCAAAGCCATCGATACCATACAAATGTATTTTGTTTTAAATGTAAAGTTGCAATGCGTACCTTTTGTGTGTTTTGCACATTATTGAGATCAAAATATTTCTCCATCTGTAGTATCCATGTTACGGGATCCTTGCCATCAAACTTCCTCATATCCATCTTTGGAATATGGTGGTTCTTCCGTCCAACATTAGAGTTTATGAAATCATGATTAACATTTATTTTTTTCTCATCATGAGTTTCCTCTACTATCTTTTTGCCATTAGGAAACATTTCTTGTATCAACTTTGCCAAACCTTCGATGTCTACTTTTATGTTTTCCATTTTTTCATCGATCTTAGCTTCCATGCCATCCATCTTAGCTTCCATGCCCACTTCCATGCCTTCCATCTTAGCTTCCAAACCATTCATCTTAGCTTCCATGCCTTTCTTCAAACCATCCATCTTAGTTTCCACGCCTTTCTTCAAAACTTCCATTTCATTTTTTGTTGCTCTTTGTGATAGCGAAATTTGGTGCACTTGCTCTTGTAATTTTGATATCTCATGTTGTGTTTCTTCGTCTTCATGAGTCATAGTAGAGCCTTCTGAAGGCTTAATGGGTGTTGAATTATTTTTAGGGGCCATTTTAGAACCCAATACTGATATCTATTCTTCAATATGCCCTTGGAATAAATTCCAACTAATTTTTTTCAAACGAGACTTATATAATTCGATAAAAAATACACACCTTTTTCTTGTTTTTGAGGAGCACGATATTGAAACTAGATTATCTATATGATTTAGGATCTCCAATATCTGAAATTTGGTACTGAGGTAGCCCTCTGAATCCTCTTTCAAATGCCACAAGTCTGACCTGATTTGGATTCTAAGACAAAGTTGTGCCCAATCTCCTACAATGACCTAATTATGGACTGGTTCAGTAGAGCGAACTTGTATGACTTGCCACGTGTCATTACTTCCTCCTTCGGCTTTGAAATTTATAGATAGGAAACTAAATTCTGTGTGCTTGCGTCCACTTTTTACAGAATTCCATCCGATGCTCAAAGAGAGATTTATGAATATTTTCCCACGATCACCTCTTTGAGATGAAATTCAGGAGCCTGAAAAAGTCCTAACTTCCACAGATCATATCTCCGAAAATTTTGTGAACCAAGATTTGAAACTTTGCGACGCTGTTCCTCAGGAGTTCGGCTTCACGCTCTAAAAATTTCAGATTCTGAGCCTTCGTAGAAACAAAGCTATAGCGAAAATTCTGCGATGACCTGTTTAGGTTAAATTGAGGAGCCTACAAAAAGACCTAACTTCCACAGATCATATCTCTCAAAATATTGTGAACCAAGCTCTGAAATTTTGTGATGATGTCCCTCAGGATTGGCTTCGTACTCTACAAATTTCAGCTTCTGAACTTTCGTAGAAAAAAAAAGTATAGCGAAAATGCCACGATGACCTGTTTGGAGTAGCGAAACCCTAGAATCCAAAGCTCTGATAGCAAATGTTGTGAAACCAGCTCCAAAAATAGAAGAAAAGATATATCAACGCCTTAGAAATAAGCCACTTCGAGGGGGAAAATTCCAATACATTACATGAATGAACAATTCTTGGATGATTCAAATGAAAAAACCTCCTTTCTATATATATGAGTCCATGGGGCCACAATGTAATCCTAGCCGACCTAACAATAACAATGTAAGGGCACAATAATAACAGTATTGGGGTTAGAGGGGGCTACAATAATAACAATAAGGGGGCTACACTAATAACAATAAGGGGCTAAAATAGTAATATAGGGACCTAACAGTAGTAATATAGGGACCTAACAGAATCCTTGGATGATGAGCTAAACATTTAGGAAGGCCTCAATAAGCGTGTCCAAATTATCTTTCTCCTTAAACTTAATTAGGGTTTCCTTAATTTTTTTTCTCAAGTTCTTCACCTTGACCCTAGCGATTTGGTTCCTTATGAAATAATGTCTCACCATATGCCTCTGGAGGTTTTTATCTCTTTCTACCTTCTTGAAAAGCTTCTCAAGATGAATTTTTACCCTATCAAGCGACAACTCTTTATCTTTCTCAATTTTAGTAGATATGAACTCATAAAAGGTTAGTTGACCTAATGGAGGGGATGACTCTCTTTCTTTCTCTTTTTTCTTAGTTAACCCTCTTTTCCTTGGCCTCCTTGGCTTTATTTTAGTCTTTGTGTCCTCCAAATACTCAAAATCCACTTCTTTTCCTTTACATTTTTCTGCCTCAATATTCTCCATTGGTTTGCTTTGGAGGAGTTGTTTAACTTCCAACTGCATATTCTTTTGCTGTTAAAAGGTAATCATAAAAATTCCCCTTTAGAGGCTATCCCTCAAATCTACTATCTCTACATCTTTTTCCCTTATAATCTCCTGATTTGTCTTGTATTTCACTTACTCTACCATGTCAACCTCCATGGGCGCTTGTTCTTCATGTTGTTGCAATGGTGACTCATCCTCATGCATGAGTGGATCACTATCATGACTAGGTGGCTCCTCCATGGTTTGTATTTGTTCAACTGTAGTATCAGGTGAAATTACACCTTTTATGGTCTTAGGAGAAAAATCCATCCTCTTACCTTTCTCATAGGTTTGAGTGATCTCAACCCTAGGCACCTTTAGCACCTTTGCTTGCCTATTTGCAGTTCCAACCTCCTATTACTGTGTTGGTGCTCATGGTGTGCTATGAATGATCGGTGCACTAGTAGTAGGCGCTGATGCGAGTGTCTCCATGAGAGTTTCCCAAGACATATTTATTGTTGAGAGTTGATGCAAAACAATAAGCTTCACCAAAACATGGTGGAACAAACTAGGATGATGATCTTTGCCTTTTCTTTGTACCTTTTTAGTCATCTTGACCAAACTCCTCAATAAATAATTAGGCAAACTAAGTGGCTTAGTAACAGTGAAGTGCATCAGTAACCTAACATGGTACTGATATAGTCTTGACAATATCCCTTCACATGTAAAATATTTCATAATCAGTTTCATCAAAGGGGCATATTTATCAAGTAAATGTTTGAAAGGGAAGATACGCTCAGGAGCATCTTTGCAATTAGGTTTCAAGAACATTTTGTAGTTCTCAAGGTCCAATTCCATCCCTTTGAACCAGATTTCTCCATGGTTTGGGATACATGTTGCGAAAGCAATAACATATGCCTACTATGACAACCTTGTCTCTCCTGAATATATTGGCAAAAAGGCTTGTCAATTTAGCATGACAACCTACCTCCTTGATTCTCTCACAAAACCTCAAACAACCATTGTTTTCAAAACATCCCTTGGCATAAGGGGAAGCATTGATTTCTTGAAAGATAGATGGCTCAAACCTAGAATGGTGGCCTCCCTTATGAATCTTCTTTTCACCCTACATAGTGTTTTTCAACAAGAGAAAACCCTAGGTAGATGTAGTGGGTAATGAAAGTGGAGATTTAGGAAAACAAGGGATAGTGTTAGGGTGGTTTTAGGGGAATAAATGAAGTGGAACGAAGCTAGGAAAAAATACCTAAAAAATTGGCGAGGTAGGGTGATGAATTGGATTTAGGATGCAAGTGGAATTTTTGGAAATGGGCCTGAGGAAGGTGCTGAAAATGTTAAAACACGGGGTTTTCCTAGTTTTCCTTCAAAAATGTGGTGAAAACTAGTGTTTTTTTTATGAAAATGATGGCAAGGATGGTTGTGAGTGATAGGGGGTGTTAGGGTATGGTCTATGGAAGATGTATGAATGTTTTAGATGTTGGAATGAGGGTTTTGTTAGCTGAAATAAACCAAAGATGGAAAACACCAAAATCATAGTGGAGAATACCTATGGAAGGAAACCACTCATTTTACTGATGAATTTGACTTAAGAGAGGTATGGAGGGTGTCCAATTACTAGTTTTAGAGGTGTATGAACCTTTGTGCAGTTTTTTTGAACACTGGATGACTCATTTGGAGCTTAAAAATAAAAAACGTAGCACATGCCAAAACTATAGTGCAACACCTCTAGAAGCGTAGCATAGGCAGTTTTGGCACAATTTGCTTGTTTTTTTCTTCAACCCTTGGTAGCTGTGGAGTATGATGATGAGAAGAGAGGAACTATATCGAACATCAAAGGATGAAATTAGTTGAAGAAGCCTCTTTTTTCCTTTTATAACATCACAAAAGTGTTTTTTTTTGTCTTCTAGTGAAATCACAAACTTTGAGAAAAACTTTTATTTTTCGAACAACTTGATCACGTAACATGCTTTATTAGGAAAGGAAAACTACCTTTACTTATTTTCCTATCTTTTCTAACTCCCTATGTAAATGAATTTTATGGTGAAAATGACATTTTTTTCGCCTCTTTCATGACATAATTTGACCTTATGGTGGCGAAACAAAAGAGACCTAGACTTTGACCTAGATGAAGGTGTGGTGAATGACCTTAGACCCTAGATGATAATGGATGACATGACCTCTGAAATGATGATTACCATGAATTGAGTGAAGGGAGTATCATTTCAGACCTAGACACATTCAGTGAACAAAATTTTATTTGAAAATTGACTTAAAAACATAAAATTTTGACCTACGACCACTACTAAGTAAACCTTAAAAGAGTATTTTTGATCACTGAAAATTAAGACACTAACATTAGCTCTAGCAGGGGATGGAAATTCCTTCAGCAGGTGTTAATAACATCGTACATTAGGCAACCTCATCCATTGGTCAATGGAGTCAAAACTAGAAACTAAAAAATGACAAAATGAAATTATTATCTAAAGAGAAAATGACTTGACTTTTAAAATTTTTTAAAATAGAAACATCAGCTATTAATATAAGTCTCATGGCCTTCTCCTCGGGCTTCAAACTTTTGCAACAAATTCCTTATTCTTTGATAGCAAATAAAAAAAATATTTACAATGAAAGTGAATCTTTTTCTTCTTGATTAGGTAAGGTAATCTTTGAGGAACCTACCATTCACCGATCCTCCCAGAATTTCCTGTGCATCAAGATCTTCTAACAAAAATGCCTTATTACCCCTGAATGTTGCAATATTGTATGGACCTTTCCATAGGTTATCAAACTTACCATGCTTACCTTTGTCTTCATTTCGAGCATCCCATCGCAGAACAACATCTCCTAACTTAAAATCATCAGCTTTGGTATTCTTGTCATATATCTTCTTTATTTTCTCTTGAAGTTTTGAAGTGTGATTGAAAACTTCTTCTCTTCACTATTTTAAATGATTCATTTGACTGAATCTTCGTTGAATTTCGTTCAGCTCACTGTCAATTTCTTGTAGAATTTTCATCACCGGCACTGCTAGAGAAGTGGGAAACATTGTGTTGACACCATACACTAGCTGAAAGGGTGACATGTTGATTGAAATATTTGTGCTAACTCTGTCTACCCATAGAGAATTTATGAGATTTTTATGCCAATTTCTTTTTTTCTCTTGCAACAATTTCTTAATTATGTTCACCAATGATTTGTTTGTCGATTCAGCCAACCTGTTTCCTTGAGGATAGTATGATGTAGAATGCCCAAGTCTTATGTGATATTTATCACAAAAGTCAATAATGTTTTTGGATTTAAAGGTGACTGCATTGTCAATGAAAATTTTATGTGGGCATCCAAAACGAGACAAGATATTGCTCTCCAAAAACTGAATAATGATGGTGTTTGTAGCTTGCCTCGTGGGAATGGCTTCAATCTTCTTTGTGAAGTAATCGGTGGCAGCGAGTATCCACTTATGCTAATTTGATGATGGAGGATGGATTTCTCCAATGAAATCAAGCCCCTACTACTAGAAGGGTGCTTGAACTGCAATTAGTTTTTAAGTGCAATGGTAAAAGCTTTCATTACCTGAAAAATTTGACAGTCATGACTAGTACTCATGATCGTCTTATAGACATTGGAAAAAAAACTTGGCCAATAAAAGGCATCCCTCAATATATTATTTCATGTAGTCTTCCAAAAAATGTGACCACCAAAATCACCTTTATGAAAGTCTTTAATCACTTTATCAACTTCTCCTTCTACCAGACAAATCAACAAAATTCTGCCCGGATCTTTCCAATATAAAACATTGTTAAGAATGCAATACTTAAGAGCCTTCAACTTCAGAGATATAACTTTACCACTGGGCATGACGGGAGGAGGATTAAAATGTTGGAATACATATATAATATCATCATACCATGGTGATGAAGAAATAATTTCAGATATTTGAGTTAACGAATCAGCCTCTTTCTCCTTAGATAAAGCATCAATAAAATTGATGTCTAAGGCATGCAATTTCGAGTCTTCCATGAGCTTAGCCAAGCCTTATCCCTTGATAAATTTTTTAGGTTTTATTTCCAAGTCATACTCAAACATGGTAGCTATCCACTTGCCAAGCCGATCTTCAGAATCATTTTGTGTGAGCACATCTTTGACATCAACGTTTGGGAAATATGTAAGAACATGAGAGTGAAGAATATACACTCAGAAGTCTTTGAATGCTTTAACTAATGCAAAGGCTTGTTTCTCAATGATATTGTACTTCAAGGCTGAGTCCCTTATGGTTCTAATGAAGAAGGCAATGGGTTGCTCTGTTTTCTTATCTTTCTTTTTCATAAGGACATCAGCTAGAGTATGTTCAGAAGCAAAGGAAAAGATTATGAAATCAAGTGTATAATATAGGCTGATAAGAATAGGAGCATGAGAAAATGAAAACTTAACTTGATTGAATGATTTATTTGCCTCATCAGACCACTTTACCTTGATATATTTATTCAACATATAATTAATTTCTCTTAAATGTTCAACAAGATTAGGAATAAACCTTCTTAAGAAGTTGATTTTACCATTGAATGACTGGACTTCCTTCTGGCTCTTAGGATAGTCCAATTTCTGAATTGATTCAATCCTTGAAGGATTTATCCAGATTTTGTCTTTACATATGATATCACCAAGAAATTTCCCTTCTTCCATAGTGAACAAACCCTTCTTTCGATTCAGCGATATGCCAAATTTTCTGCATTTCTAAAAAACTGCTTTCAAGTGCTCTTTATCCGTCTCGGAAAAAAATATGATGTCATCAAGATAAATGACCAAAAATACATCGTTTTCATTGGTAAAGGTGATATCCATCGCTCATTGAAACGTTTCTCTTGCATTCTTCAATCCAAAGGGCATTTTAGCATACATAAAAGTACCCCATAGTGTTGTAAAGGTTGTCTTCTCCTAATCATCCGGATGAACTAAAATATGATTGTACTCGGAATATCCATCCGACAATGGAAGTTTAGAAGAAACAAAAACCCTTTACAGAATATGATCCATATTTGGAAGTGGGTAGTTGTCTTTCAATGATACTTTTTTCATATTTTTGAAATCTATACGCAAGCGAATCTCATCATCCTTCTTTCTTACTAGCACTAAGTTTGACATCCAATTTGAAAAATGAAGAGGAACAATAATACCAATAGTATAAAACCTGTTCACTTATTTTTGAATGGAGGGCAGCAACTTCAGATTAATTCTCCTTAATTTCTGGCGAAAAGGCTTCTGATCAGGCTTTAAAGAAATGGTGTGCTGAATTATACTCTAAACTTACATTTTCATATTAGAATACTCCCATGCAAAAACATCAACAAACTGAGACATGAGTGCTGCATATTTACCTTTCATTTTTGAACTCAAATATTTTGAAATTTTAACCATTTTGGCCTTTTCAGGAGTCCCAAGATTGAGGTCTTCCACTCCTGCTTTTGTTGGCAGCATTGTCGATTTATGTGCAATATCATTTTGGTCAAAAAGCTCCAAAGGTATAAGACCTCTTGGAATAGAGTTTTATTTCAGTTGAAGTACCTTCATTTTTGCTACTTGCATTTATTGGTCATCTTCATAAAAATGATCATCTATTTTTGAACTCACAAACTCCTCTTCTATCTCAAAGAAGTTGCTATTTTTCTTGTCATATTGAAAAAATTTCAAATACTGAACATTATCTAGAACAACAGGGTGATTTTTGACGTTAATTTCATACTTCTTGTTGTGATACATTGGAATTTTGAACATGCTAGCTGAAGTGGCAAGAGAATAATCAATAACATTGTTGTCCCTTGGAATGAATGACAAAGTATACTCAGTGAAGGTCTTGAGGATATATAACAATACATTATGGAAAGCTTTCATTTTAGGATGCTTGGCCTGGTATTCCCCTTTAACTTGCTTTATTACTAATTCAGAGTCACCATACACAAAAAGTTTCTTAGCACCTAATCTCTTGAGAATTTTTAGATCGACTATCAAAGCCTCATATTCTTCTTCATTGTTTGAACAATCAAATGCCAATTTGTAAGAAGACATATGAAAATTAGGAGGAAGGTTAAGTGACTAATTTATAGGGTTGTGAGTCCTCACTCCAATTCCATCTCCTTCCTTACCTAAGGCTCCATCGAAATCCATGGTCCACAAACCACTTTCTTCATCAGACGCTGCAATTTGGATGATTGATCATGACTAGTTGCTTAAGAAATGTCTGGTGTACCAATAAGTTATGTTTCTTCATTGTTTCATCTCTTTTTTTGGCAAATTCACTTGGCTGCAAGCCACTTTACATCTTTTCTTGTTTTTCTGCACTTAAAATAATTAAAACAGAATTTGAAAATTTTGATTTTTCTGCTTTTTCTTCCATAAAAATTTCTGAAGATGCTGAACATTCATCATTGAATAAGATAAAAGACTCTAAATCCATGTGAAAATCATGTATGGGGCGATTATTAGGCTTTTATTTACTAGTGATAATGTATTTCATATTATTTTCTCAGTATAGTTTCCTAAGTTTCCCAAAGACCGCTATTGTAGCATAGATAAAGTTGACTTGCAAGGTGCCTCTAAGTTTTTCTCCCCATGAATGAGAGAGAATAATTCCATATCTGGGAGGGATATCAGCCAAAAAAACATCTACAAGCACATTCTTGGCCGGAATTTCCTCTAAAGACACCACTATATTTTTAATGAGGCCAATACATTTAACCCTCCCTAAATCAAAAGAGTAAAGGTCATGGTAGGGTCTTCTGATATCCAAACCTAGTTTTTCCATGATGGCTTTAGTCATGAGGTTGTGAGATGCTCTAGAATCTAGCATGGTGTTATGGAGGATAAAATCATGGATTTTGAGGCTAAGATAAAAGGAGGGACGTCACTATCTTCTAAGTCACCATCAACAACAGGACCAAATAAAAGTTCTGGGTGATCATCACTCACATTGACCATATCAAACATCTGATATACCCTAAGAAACTTGGCTACTTGAAACTTATAATGGTCATTCTTGACTATTTTAGTTAAAGGAATTGAGACTTTCAGTTTTAAGATTTCATTTTCAAGACTAAAGAAAGTATAATGTTTTTCTACCTCTTTAGATAGTGCATCTTTCTTCTCGAGCTGATATTTGTGTGGAATCTCCTTTCTTTGTCCTCCATCTTGAACTTCTTTATCTTTCTTATGATTTCTGATAGAAGCTCTATTTCCTTTTGCATAATTAGGAACAACAGGTCCTTTATCTTTGCTTTGATTTGAAGTAGCAGTCTCTTTATGATGAGCCTATGTTTGAGAATTCTATTTTTTTTGACTTGAGGTTATAGGAAAATTCATATTTCTTAAACCACACTGCCTTTGTACCTAAGTAAGAGCATTCTGATATCCCCTATGGTAATCTTATGTCCATACTGATAACATGTCATCATTTGACAAGACATATTTCTAATTGTCCGGTGCATACATTTCTGCAGAAAATTGATCTTCTTCAGTGAGGAAATTAGGCTGCTGATTTTCCTCAAATAAATGATTTTCTCCTGAAATATCTTCTTCTTCTTCATTAGGGACTTCGGTGTAGTTTTGCTGGAATGGAGTGCGAATTTGCTGCTAAATTTGTGGATCCTGGCCCCTCTATTCCCTTTGCTTGATCTTGTATTGAGGCTGCTGATTTTGACCCCTGAAATTGGATTTCTAATTGAGGGTTCAGCTTGTCTATCCGCGATGGTCATTTTGTCCATAATTTTCTCCATTTTTTTGATCAAGGTGTCGAGTTTTCCCTCTGATGAAGTAGAAGTTTCTTCCTTGATGGTTACCCTTTTCTCTGTCTTGATTTTTAACTTCTTGATAATCAGATTTGCTTCAACCTTCATTGCATTTCTCTGCATTTCTTCAGGGGTAGATGGGTTTCATTCTCTCAGCTGTTAAGCCATATAAGATTGAAACCATCAGGGTCATGAAGTAATGCAAGGCCTGGCGGAGGCTTGATATTTTCAGGAATGGAATCATAAATTCTATTGAACCTAGATGTGAAGTATTGTACAGACTCATTAGGATTTTTTTTCAAAGCGTTGTATTCAGCTATAATCTGTAATGGGCTCTTCTTCTCCTCCCATTTTTCTATTAAAAGTCAATCAAATGCTGTGAATTAGCTACCGAATCAGTTGTTAGAGAACGGAACCATTTTTTAACCTCTCTTGAGAAACTTTGTGCTAGGATGCACATCTTGGCGTCATCATTGTCAATATCTTCAAGATAGATGAAATCAACTACTTTGAAAATGTGTTGGTGAGAAGTAACCTCTAATGTTCCATAAAAAAGATGAAATATTTGACCATAGCTATGAGGTAGTGTATTGAGTTGTGGCAGTAGGATCAATGGAGAAAATCTAGCCATGACTTATGGAGGAGGTTCAAAGGTGTTGATGATTAGAATACTTGCAGAGGTAATGATGGAATGAAAGTGATAGATGATGATGCAACTTTGTGAGAAGGTTTAATAGTCGGTTGTGAAGCAAAAGCTTGCTATTTGTATTGGAAATAAGCTTTTTCAGAGGTTACTTGAAACTTATCAACCAAACCCAGACCAGAATTCACTATCAAGCTCAAAAAAAGTAGATTGAGAAAATGGAAAGTAGGTCTCAAAATCAATGGGGTCAAAGACAGTTTATGAGAGAAAGGATTTAGACTTAGACCTGAACAAAGATGTCTCAAGTTCAAAATTAAAGGACGAAATTTCTAGAGCAATCAGCCTTGTAGGCAAGGAGTTTGATTTCACAAGTGGAGGTATAGCCTTTCCAACTTTCCGAGACCTTTTTTTCTGCTTTCTTAAAAGACTCTCAGGGTCATTAACAACTGGCGAGGGATTTGGGTCTGGATTTGACCTAGTGTGTCTTTTGGGAGCCAAATTTTTTGAGATTTTTCACTTTGGCTCGAATTTACAAACTCAACCTTCTTAGAATGTCAGAACTTGTCACCAACAAGTATAACCTTCAGCGTACTAAAATAAGTATCCATAGGGAAATTTTTGCAATAACTCCCCGCCAATGGTGCCAAAAATGTTATCACTCCCCCTGTTTCCCAAGGCTGAGAATGGAACTGAAGGAGGCAACCTCAAACCAATATTTAGGTCTAGTAACTAGCCCTACCAAAACTGGAAGGGGCTCTCTCAATGTCACTTTTTCATCCAATGAGATGACTGGATATGTAATGATCTTAGGCTAGTTATTATGCTTAATAAATTAGGTTTTTTTGTTTCAGTTTTTGCTGGATAAGAATTACAGTCAAGGAACTAGGTCTAGGCTTTAGGCCTAATTTAAAACTTTAAGTTGCAGAGACAAGGATGAGGCCATGTAGGTAAAATTAAGAGAATACTTAATTTGTCATTTTGTATAGGGTTTGAAAAGAGAGAGAGTCAAAATGAGCATGTTAAATGAATTCATTCATCGGAAGAGTAGATACATTCATGAAAATCTTATAAAACAGAGCATGGAAAGAAATATTTATGTTCATAGACTCATAAGATTAACATACAAAAGCATACATGTGATGGAAATATAAAATAAGATTAAAATGGATGAGGTAACAGAGAAAAAACAATGCTCAAAAGCATACCACTAGAGTCCCAATATTATAGCTGCAAGTTTGTACAATAGCTCCACAGTGCAAATAACAACTATCCAACCCCTCAAATGACTTGAGTTGGACTACATATATAAAATAGAAGTCATGACACCTCATTGGGTTGAAATCTGATAAAAAACACATCATGAATGCACTATATGAGTCATTACCTAGAATCTAGGGAAGTTAGAAACCATCTCCTCAAATTTAGCTAATAACTAGGAGTGTATGCCTCTTTGATTAATTACATGTTTCCTCCACAATGAGAGGCAAAAAAAAAATCTCCTACCAAAAATAAACCTCATGGGACAACCAAAGCTCAAATTGTGGACTTTTATGGCTTGAAAACTGTCCAAAGGAATCCAAGATAGAAGCGTCATGCATGTTCACAGAAACGTCGTGCTTCCCAGCTGAAGCGTCGTGCCACTTTGGAGCTAAATTTGAATGACTTTTATGCATCAATTTGCAAATAAAAAAGTTAGGCTAGGTAGCCATGTGTGTATTCCCCCCTAAAAACTGAGAAAATACCCCCTGGAAGGCCTTCAAAAACTCATTCTCCCAACCTCACTCCAGAAGCGCCACGCAGAGGCAAAATGAGTGGCAAAAGCATGAAAAAAGTGGTGTTTTTTGTATTTTTCTTCAAAAATGGAAGGTGAAAAGTTAACCTAAAGTCGTATATGTGATTTAGAAGCCAAAATGAATCTAACCCTATATAATTTTATTCATTTAGATGCTCTGAGAAAAATCATCGCGCCGCTGCGCGACATTTCTGCAAAAACCAAATTTTTAGATTTTTCAAAATATCACCAAAAATGCTCAAAATATTTTGAAATTTGGTGTATGAAATCCTTGGAGGATGAGCTAAACATCTAGGGAGGCCTCAAAAAATAGGTCCAAATTATATTTCTCCTTAAGCTTAATTAGGGTTTCCCTAAGCTTTTTTCTCAAGTTCTTCACCCTCACCTTGGCGATTTGGTTCCTTGTGAAATAATGCCTCGCCATATGCCTCTAGAGGTTGTTCTCCCTTCCTGCCTTCTTCATAAGCTTCTCAAGATGAATGTTTACCCTATCAAGCCACAACTCTTTATATTTCTCAATTTCAGTAGTTATCAACTCATCAAAGGTTAGTTGACCTAATGGAGGGGATGACCCTCTTTCTTGCTCTTTTTGCTTAGTTAACCCTCTTGTTCTTGGCCTCCTTGGATTTTTTTTAGTCTTTGTGTCCTCCAGCTACTCAACATCCACCACTTATTTTCATTTACCTTTTTCTGCCTCAATATTCACCTTTGGTTTGCTTTGGAGGATTTTTTTAACTTTCAATTGTATATTCTCTTGTTGTAAGAAGGTAATCGTAAATTTTTCCCTTGAAAGGATATCCCTCAACTCTACTATCTCTGCATATTTTTCCTTTATAATATCCTCAGTTGCCTTGTCTTCACCTGCTTTGCCATGTCAAGCTACATGGGTGCTTGTTCTTCATATTGCTGCAATGGTGACTCATCCTCATGCATGACTGGCTCACTATCATGACTAAGTGGCTGCTCCATGGTTTTTCTTTGTTCAACTGTAGTATCAGGTGAAATTACACCTTTTATGGTTTTAGCAGCAAAAACCATCCTCTTACCTTTCTCATAGGTTTGAGTGATCTCAACCATAAGCGCCTTTGGAACCTCTGCTTTCCTACTTGAATATACAACCTCCTTTTCTTGTGTTGGTGCTGATGGTTTGCTATGAATGATGGGTGGGCTAGTAGTAGGCATTGTAGCAATTGTCTCCATCAAAGTTTCCCAATACATATTGATTTCTGATAGATGATGCAATACAATAAGCTTGACCAAACCATGGTGGAACAAACTAGGATGATGATCTTTGCCTTCGCTCTATACCTTTTCAGTCATCTTTACCAAACTCCTGAATAAATAATTAGGCAAATTAAGTGGCTTAGTAATAATGAACTGCATCAATAACCTGACATGGTACTGGTACATTCTTGATAATATCACTTCACATGAAAAATATTTCATAATTAGTTTCACCAAAGGGGCATATTTATCAAGTAAATTCCTGAAATGGAAGATATGCTCAGGATCATCTTTGCAATGAGGTTTCAGGAACATTTTGTAGTTTTCAAGGTCCGATTCCATCCCTTTGAACTAGATTTCTCCATGGTTCGAGATATCTGTTGCTAAAGTAATAACATCTACTGATATGGTGAATTCAATGCCTTCTATGACAACCTTGTCTCTCCTAAAGCTAGTGGCAAAAAGGCTTGTCAATTGAGCATGACAGCCTACCTCCTTGACTCTCTCACAAAACCTCAAAAAACTATTGTTTTCAAAACATCTCTTGGCATAAGGGGAAGCATTGATTTCTTGCAAGATAGATGGCTCAAACTTGGAATGGTGGCCTCCCTTATGAATCTTCTTTTTAGCCTCCATAGTGTTTGTCAACAAGATAAAACCCTAGCTAGATGTAGTGGGTAGTGAAAGTGGAGATTTAGGAAAATAGGGAACAATGGTAGGGTGGTTTTAGGGGCAGAAATGAAGTGGAAGGAAGCTAGGGAAAAATACCTAACAAATTAGGGAGGTAGGGTGATGAATTTTATTTAGGCTGCAAGTGGAAATTTTGGAAATGGGCATGAGGAAGGTGCCCAAAAGGTTAAAACACAGGGTTTTCCTAGTTTTCCTGCAAAAATGTAGTGAAAAGTAGGGTTTTGATGAAAATGATGGCAAGGAGGGATGTGAGTGATAGGGAGTGTTAGGGTATGGTATATGGAATATTTATGAAGGTTTTAGATGGTGGAATTAAGGTTTTATCAGCCGAAACAAACCAAATATGGAAAATACCAAAAACGTAGTGGAGAATACTAAGGAAGGAAACCACTCTTTTTGCTGATGAATTTGACTTAAGAGAGGTATGGAGGGTGTCCACTTACTAGTTTTGGAGGTGTATGAACCTTTGTGCAGCTTTTTTGAACCTTGGATGACCGATTTGGAGCTTAAAAAAAAAAAAAAAACATAGCACATGCCAGAAGCATAGCGCAACACCTCCAGAAGCGTAGCAGAGGCAGTTTTGGCACAATTTTCTTGTTTTTTTCTTCAACCCTTGCCAACTGTGGAGTATGATGATGAGAAGAGAGGAACTCTATCGAACATCAAAGGATTAAATGTTTTGAAGAAGCCTCTTTTTCCTTTTATAACATCACAAAATTTCTTTTTTTTGTCTTCTAGTGAAATCACAAACTTTGAGAAAAAATTTGCTTTTTTGAACAACTTGATCATGTAACATGCTTTATTAAGAAATGAAAATTGCCTTTACTTATCTTCCTATATTTGCTAACTCCCTATGTAAATGACTTGTGTGGTGAAAACGACTTTTTGTTCACCTTCTTTCATGACATAATTTGACCTTATGATGGCAAAACAAAAGAGACCTAGACTCTGACCTAGATGAAGGCGTGGTGAATGACCCTAGACCCTAGATGATAATGGATGAAATGACCTCTGAAATTATGATGACAATGAATGGAGTTAAGAAAGTAGAATTTTAGACCTAGACACATTCAGTGAACAAAATTTTATTTGAAAATTGACTTGAAAACATAAAATTTTGACCTAGGACCAATACTAAGTAAACCTGAAAAGAGTATTTTTAATCACTGAACATTAAGACAATAATAGTTACATTCTCACTTTGCACTTAAAATTTTTATTTCATAAATTTTCTTCATTCAAGTTACTAACAGTCTCTCTCATCTCAACAAAATGAGGTAACTAAGCAAAGTTAAAATGAAATTGACGAAATTAATCTTAGACATATTCAACATATTTAAAATGATCAAAATAATTATACGGTAAAAAAAATTGGTATGGCCACACACGATTGAAACCAGCCTAGGTCCATATTAACCTCGGATCTATCAAGCGTCGAGAGGGATCAAATCTCTTAAGGTGCTAACCTTTCCTCAAGTTTTGCACTCAAAAAAGGGGTTTGCACCTTGAGAGATTTGATCCCTCTCGGCGCTTGATAGATCCAGGGTTAAGATGGATCTAGGTTGATGTTATATAATTTGACATTTTACTTTTCAATATATATATATATATTAATTATTATCTTTTATACATGAAGATTATTTTTTTTAGTAATGTATAGATATTATTAATCTAATGTTATATTAGACTATCATTTCATCTATTGGGTTGTGTTTGGTATTTTTTCTGTAATTAATGTATGTTTTTACCCCTAATAACTGGTATTACTATAGTTTTGTTAACCAAAATTAATTGAGTTCATGTGGAAATTTTCATATATTATTGAGAAAACTTTGGGCAATAAACACATAAGAAATGTTTTGTTAGTAATATATATATATATATATATATATATATATATATATATATATATAGATGATAAATGTGCTTATGTATTTATATATGAATAGGTATTTAGTTATAACACTTGGGTCAAATATACATGTTTATATTTTTCACGAGACACACCGATAAACACTTACATAGAAAACTAACTTAGAATCATGTGATGTATTAGTGTTAGCAAAGATGAGAATTAAGTTAAGAAAAAAAGAATATTAATTAATGATACTCATAATGTTAGGCTAGCACACCCATTATAATTAAATAGTTGAAATTCCATATGTATCAATCTAAGAGTTCATTGGAAGACTCTTTTTTTACACTAAGATAAATAAATATATTTACCAAGAGTTACTTCCCATCAAAATTTATGCAAATATTCTAATAAATTTAGATAGAAGTAAATAAGTATGAAAATTTACTGAGATCAGTGCAAACCAAAATTTATGCCTCCAAATATAACCCAATTGTGTCTAATATGGTTGTAATATCCTATAGGATTAAGCGCTATTAATGGAATAGAGAAAAATAAATAAATAAATAAATTCTTGAAACATTATATATGACTACTCAACACATTTACACTAACCTAAATAATTTTCCAAATTTTAACTTTATTGCTTATTGAAGGATGAGTGTATATATATTAGCATATGTATGCATACATTATGTAAAGGAAATGGGTTAATGGAAGGTGAATTAAAAAATGAAGAATATGATTTTAAATGTACATGCTATCAATATTATATTGGCAACAATATCATGTTATCAATGAATGTGAAGTTTAGATAGAAGGGGTCTCATTACTTAAATAAAGTAGATATTACGATCTAGATGAACAATGATATGAAAATCATTCCATTTTAAATTACTAAGGAAATAAAAATATAAGTTGAAAATTCTCCTTGATCATTATACATCTATCCTTAAAAAGGAAAAAAAATGTTCAAGTTGTAGTGGTATTATGGATGTTACATTTTTCTTATATATTAATAGGATTAGCTTGGAGATCTGTAGACTCATTTAACAAAATTGATGTAATAGTATGAAAAAATAATTTTTTTCATCTTTATTTAACCCTAGTAAAGAGTAGTGGTGTTGATAGGTGCTTAGCAAGTTATGAAAAACTAATACAATATCTTAATTATACATCCTTTCTGTGATGAAAAATTATATTATACTTGCAACGAAGACAATAAATTTCCAATGAGAATTCATGTCAAAACACAAGGGTTAGGGAAGGAACCTCTAATGGCTTATTAAGGAACAAAATTTTTCATTGATTGTGTTATCACTCAAATTTTCCTTGAAGTTTTTGGGAAGAGGAAAGGGGTCCGAGGTAACCACAAACCAACTTTTAGGTACAAAATCTAGCCAATCTATACCCAGAGAGGACTCTCTCTTTAAGTTTTAGCTTTGTTTTGAAATATATTAGACTAGTTATGAAAGTTTAGGGATTTTGATTGTGTTTGGGTGATGGAATTCAATAACAGAGGGGTAGAATTGAATAGTTTAGGCCATTGGGCTAATGGAGTCAAAGAAAATGGCTTAACTAGATTTAGTTTCTTAAAAAGGGATGGTTTCACAGGGCAAGGTAATCAAATAGGGAACAATTAAAGATCTAACGTGAATGGAATGGACTCAAAATGGGTGAAGGGAAATTAAGAATCCTTCATGATATTCGAAAGAGGGAACTTGAATGATTATTAATAAAGAAGAATTAAGAATTCTTTACCAAATAATCATAATGAATAAACTAGGAAATAGGAGCAATTAAGAATTCACTATTCATACTAGTTTAGAAGAAAACATTAATAATAACAACGATTGAAAACATATTGCACTCAAGCACTTTCTGAATTATTCTTTTTCGTTTATCATTCAGATATGAAACATAGATAGTATAATAAATATGTATAAAACTTTAAAACCAAAGAGATAGAAGACTTATTGATCCGTTGTCTGACTCAAGAATCCTGTGAAAAGTCCTTTGCATCAATTATTTATCCAGCTAGCCATGCGAAATTTGTCCAACAACACTTTATTCCAAAATAATCAATATTACAACAAACTCTAAGAATCCACACCACTCAATACTCTAATTGAGAGAGTATTTATACAAAAAATTATAAAAAATATCTCCTAACAGAGTGAGATATATTTTAGGATGACTCATTAATAAATTACAAGAAAATAGAGACAGATAGTCTCGTAGATAGGAGAAAAGATAAACCGATGTTGTGTTATTCCTATTCTTATGAATGTGCTAGAGGCAGACCCTATGATTTGGCTTGCTGTTGTCTTCTTTGGTAACTCTATGTTGGATGCTCTGTTTTTATTGATACTCTTTATCTGTACTGATACACTTTGACCTGTTTGCTGTCTATTTATCCTTTTTTACCATTACTTACTGTAGTAAATAATCAAAATTCATCCAAGGATATTTTTACAAAATTTCCAACATATCTTCCCACCATTGTGCTTCTGGTATTCTGGTTCTTTGAAGCTTTCTTAGTGTCTCATCAGTTTCTGTGTATCTGAAAAAGGTGGGCTAAATTGGAAATAAGTGTTTTACCTCATGTCTGAGATAGAACAAATTTTCTAGATTGTTAAAAAGAATTTTTCCTGTAGGCAACGCTTTTGTTGCTGATGAACTTGTCGATGGACTTGCTTGGTTGTCTGCATACTTATTCAATTTTTCAACATAGCTTTGATGACTCATTAGTTCATCATGAGTAACTAAAGGACTTGGCAACCCTTTATTTTGCAAAATATCAAATCTTTTCATAAAAGCATTGATTTCTTCCTGCATATCATAGCACCTTCTTTCTAAGTTTTGCATCAGAGTTCTTTTTGTAAAAACCTTTTTTACCTCCAAAATTGTCCCTGTTCTATCTTGAATGCCCAGCTCTTCAAGCTGATATTTGTTCTTGGTATTTAAAAACTGCATGAGCTTGCTAGCTTCTTCAAGCATATTTCCTAATTCTTCCCTTGCCTTTTGAACTTCTTCTAGAGCCAGTTTAACTAAATCATTTTGCTCATACATTATTTGGATTGATGGCCAAAAATAATATATTGATTGAATGATGTTGTCCCATAGAATTTCCTTGATTTCTTTCAAAGGTTTCTCCAATGTGAGATCTTTTTCTAATGCTTTCACCAATTTTTCTAACTTGCTGATCTCTCTTGTCTTTTCTGCAACATTTATCTTTGAGAGATCATACTTTTGTTCCAAGGTAGTAAATTGTTCCTTTGCTTTCTAGAGCTCTGTAACTTCGAATTTAAATTCCTCCATTAATTTTATTAGTTCCTCAGTGCTCAAACTGGCAGTGTTGCCCTTTTCTAGTCCTGCTGACTACCCTGTTGTTGTTGTACCTGTGAATATTTCTGTTGTGGATGCTGGGATGTTTGGTGCTACTGTTGTCCCAAGTGTAGAAGGGATAGTTGTTGAGATTATTGGTATCACATTGGGAGGCTGAGAGGTCGACTCTCCCTGCTTGTCCATTAATGATTTTTCAAGTTTTTGTTTAGTCTCATTCAATTTCTCATTAAGTTTCAAGAGCAAATCCATCAGTTCTTCTTCAGATTTTTGCTTTATAACCTCAACAGTCTGTGGATGCCTTGAAGGTGGCAATATTAGTTGTTTCCTTAGGGCTGCAATATCATCATCTTTCTTTTTTATCAAGGCTTCTGTAGTCTTAACATCCTTGGGATTATGACCTAATCCAATAATTATTTCTTCCAAAGATTTTATTCCACTATCCTTCGCCTGGGAGGAAGGGTTTTCAAGATGCAGTTGAGCAGTTGTATTATCCAAGGAATTTTGTGATTGTTGGGCCATCATTGACTTACTAGTCAATGTTGAATAAATCATCTCTCTAGTTTGTTTATGTAATTCAATCTGATCCAAAGGATGAATATCCTTTGCCATAACTTCAAAATTGGTTCTAACATAATCTGCTGCTATTTGAGGCTTCTGTACTTTAGGCTTGAAATGACTCATCACCATTTTACCTTCCTTGATGTCATAGGATAACATCAATCTCTATTGATTTTTTGGGGCCATCTTCAAATATTGATTATGAACTTGAAGTCTTAATGGATCATTTCTGGCTTTTATGTTTATAAATGTCTTCTTAATATCCCAAGCATCCTTCACTGGTGGTCTAAAGGATGATACCTCTGCACTTTGTTGTCTTTCTAGCTCCTTTCTCTATGAGTTGGTGGATGTCCCACTGATTGTGAATGTTTGATGGCTATATAACCCTTCTCTCCTCTGACTATTAGTGGTCTCTTCAATAAATTCTTCTTCTGAGAGAGGATTTAATATTTTTCTTTTGATACCAGGCTGTTCTAAAGGTCCACTGATAGGAGTATCTATTTCTGCATCTCTCTTTTTTTTTTTTCCTCATTTAAGGGAGTTTGCAAGATTAGAGTTTTTGCCACATTGACTTGAGTGGGAGAAATCTGCATTTGGGCCTGTTCCTTGGAAGTTTTAGGCTGCTCCGACATCGTGAAATGCTCTGTGACCTGTGTATCAATCTCTTTTTCCTTTTCTTTGGATGTTGCTATAGCTAGTGTACTGGTTTCCTGCAAATATTGCTGAGAGGTTCCAGCAAAAGAAAGGGAAATTCCTGGTTTCTTTACCTGCCCAAAATAATCTAGGTCAAGTATTTTCTCAATATCTTTCATAAAATTCTCAACATTGATTTTTTCACTATCCTTTTCTACTAAGGTCCCTTCCATCCATTCATCCATGTTTGCAAATTGTTCAATCTCTGGAATCCTATGGTGAAGGTATGGTGACAATCTGTTTTTCATTCTCCTATCACATATAAAGCTGTTAGGGTCATAAGGTACCCACCAAAATTTTTTTTGCAACTTGAGATAATCTTCTAGAATTCTTTCTGCTTCTTTCCCTGCATCTCTGGTATTACAGACAAAAGGGCCTAATTGACTTTTGATTATGAGCCGAGCTTTCTTCTTGGCACTATAAAAATGGACTAGCTCTGAATTTATCATTTTTCTGAAGTATTCTAATGCAAAGAGACTCATCAGAACATACTTTGGTAGCTTGAAAGGACAGAGCTCACACCCATATATCCTAATTTCTATATGGTTTTTGTATAGGTACCAATCACCTATCCTGTATTGCTTGGAGAGCTGGAGGATTTTCTTCATATCACTATTGACCCTAGGAGGGGAAACTCCTATTAATAAGGTGGTTTTTGGGTGAAAAAATAGGTCAATGAATTCATTGTAGAAGTAAGGGGACTCAAAGGAATTATGGAAGATTGCAGACCAGAAGATTACAGACCTTGGATTTCCTTTGGTGTCAAGTTTCATGACAGGGAAGGGGAAATTCTCTGATTGATGATAGAGCATAAGATGGTATATAAAATTAGAGTACTTGAAAACTTTTTCATCTTCTAGTCTCATGAACTGGTCATGAATCTTATCAGCAATGTAAGAGGAAAAGTCATATTTGACAGCAGGAGGCTGTCCAGGAGTAAAAATTGATAACAACACTAGGGTTAATTTATCAACATATTCACTAGTGTTGAATTCCATTACTGAAGATATCATATTGACTATGAGTCTTCTCATATCTGTGAAAAAGGTATATCCATAAGGAGGGGGGCCTTTGGGTTGATGTTCTTGTAGCATGAAAGTTTGACAAAGGCGATTCAGTTTTTCTTGGGATAAATTTGTGGATTTTTAAGTAAATATCCCATGGAAAGAGGAGTCAGGGCTTGACCGGGATGAAACTGTAACATTTCATTGATGGATTGAGCAGTTATTGGGAAAATAATGGTTTGACTTGGGGACATAACTGATCGTTGATTAGGGTCGTAATTGGTATGGCAGTGATAAATTATTTCAGGAAAAACATGAACTGAGGGTAAAAAAAAATAGGAAGATTGGATTCCCATAGTCCAAAGATATCAGAGTCATTCAGGTAATTATCTCTGCATTGGAAAAAGATTTTGAGAGAATTTTTACTAAGGATGAGATCTTTTATTTGGAAATCCCTATCCACTAGAGGCAGATAGTCTAAATCTTTATGGGGAGCATTTAGAGGTGCAACATTCAAAGCCACAGGAGTTTCCATTTCTGGTTCTTGTGGATTCAGAAAGGAATTTGGGTTTTTAATGGAAAAATGGGAAAAATTACAGGTCTAGGAACTTATGGGGTGAAACAAAGACAGAATTGTACTGTTTTTTAGTCTTTTTCTGTGGAATTAAAGTAAAAACCAAGACTTTCAAGGTTCGACGGAAATTGGATAAACAATTGTTTCAAGAAGTGAAAAGTGAGGAAATAGGTGCAGGCAATGGCTGACTGGTTCAGCTGAAAATCATTTTGCAGAGTGGCAGTTGGAAATTTTCAACTGTTGATTTCGAAGTTTTGCATGGGAGCACTTGTCGCAGGATAAAATGATGAAAACAACGTGCATTTGTTTGTTTTATTCATAAAGTCAAGGTTGGTGGGGGTTTTGTTATTTTGGATGGATGACGTATGCGGGAAATGACGATTTGTCGTATGCGAAGGGTGGTAAGCGGTATGTATTGCACCGCGTTTGGGGATGGGTGGTATTCAGCCGGGAGCCAACGATTCCATACAACTTGTGACGCGTGGCAAGGCAGTGTTCGCAAAACCACTCCACGATCGCGTGCTATCGTTTGGTCATGGAGGGTGATGTGATTTGGACAATAGCCATTGGATGTGGAGAGGTTGATCAGACGACTATCGGGGAGGCGAGATGACAAGAGATTAACAAGGACGGCCCAATACAATTTAAGATTTTTTAATCATATCGGGAGCAATATAATTGGTCAGGTAAGTTATTAATTAACCATGGGGGTTAATTAATCCTTATTTTAATGTGGTGGGGAGTCGGGGCTCTTAATTAGTTACATATTTAACTAATTAATCCCAATTAACACGAAATTATGGCTATAGTTTAACCAAGGACGAGATATATAATATTTGGGAATATAATTATAGTAGTATGGGAATGGGTAAATTTTATAAGGAAATAAATAATAAAGTTAAAAGTTAATATGTGAAAGTGAATGAAAAGCACTAAGTATAAAAAAATTAGACTTATGTATTTAACTTATGCTTGAAAAAAGGGTTTATAACGGGATATTGTGTAATTTTCCTAAGTAAAATAAGATTTTACTTAGGAAAAGACTTATGGAAGTAAATGAATGACTTTATAGATGGTTTAAGTACTTAAGCTTTTTAAATTATTGGGCCGTGGGTTCGGTCCCTCCAAAAGTCAAGGAAATGCCTTGAGCCCCTCTAATTTTCAAATGCCTTAATACTTAGGGGAAATTAGTGAAATATTTAGGAAAAAATGAGAAGGGGAGTTAATCATTTGACCTTGTTTTGCTTGAAATTCTTCTAGTGTAATGTTTTCCTTGCATTTATGATGAAAATAAAGATTAACACATTTAGAGTCATAATCCATCACATGTAATTCTGCAACATCATCTACTTACCCTACCTGCTTTAACCTAGCATTTTTTCTTCTTTATTAGGGTGCACTTAGACTGGCAAACCCTTATCACACTTTCTTTTCTTTTACATGTAGAAATCTATCTAGGTCTAACCTTATTACATCCAAGGGCTCAGATTAAGCTGTTGAGCACCTTATATTTACTCTACCTATCTACTTATCTGCCAAGATTAAACAGTTTGGTTAAATTTTATTCTCTATCTCTAAAACATAATATTCAAACATGAACAAGCCATGCTTAAGTTGTTTGACTGTTCACCAATTGTGGCATAAGATAAAAGTTGCACACAATTTTTTTATTTACATAAGAGCAAAAAGTAGTGGCATTTAGGCTTCCACACTATCCTTGGCCTTTCTTTTGGTGGGGTTCATTTTCTTTTACTTTTTTGGTCATTTTTTATTTTTTTTCACCCTTTGATTTTTCTTTTAGGGTACACTCTCTTTACATTTTTTAAATATTTTGATTTTTTTGACAATATGGAAAACCTTTGCAACAAGGAAAGGTATGAAAATATTACATAGCCCATCAATTCAATCATGATATATGACACCTATTGTTATAGGAGCATAACACTGGCTCCACTTGGGTATGGCTTTTCCTGGTGAAAAGTCAATAACAACAGGTCAGTTGTCCTCAGAATGATTTTGAATTAACTATGGAATCTTCTTCTGCTTGTTGCTTTATTGTATGTATGACAGTGATACTTCTGAAGCTTAGGGCCTTCTCTTCGGGCTTCAACTCCAGCAAGTTACTATCCAATCAAAACTGTGACATTACAAAGGATTTAATATGTACATGTTAAAAATCAGGATACATTAATAAGTAGGATCAAAGTAATGTTTCAACATTTGACCATTAACTGGCCCATCTTCAGTTTCTGTACCATTCAAGTTTTTCAAATAATATGTATTGTTTCCTTGTAAGGCATAGATAATATAAGGTCCTTTCCACAGGAAGTCAAATTTCCCATGTTTTCGCTTATCCTCTCTTCTGGAATCCCATCTTAACACTTTGTTTCCAAGTTGGAAATCTTCTGCCTTGGGTCTTTTATAAAATATCTTCTTAAGCTTCTCTTGCAATATTTGGGATCTTTGATATACTTCTTCTCTAGTCTATTGCAGATTGATGGTCTGGTTTATCCTCCTTTGAATATCATTAGGTTCAACCTGAGCTTCTAGAAGCAATTTCATTACAGGAACTCCTAAAGATGAAGGAAATGCAACCTCCATGACATAGAATAACTCATAAGGACTGGTCCCAATAGATTTTTTGGTGGTGAGTCTGTCTGCCCATAGTGCATTTGTAAGTTTCTTGTGCCAATTTTTCTTGTTTTCATCCAATAATTTCTTAATAATATTAATGAGACTCTTGTTGGAGGACTCAGCCAGTCCATTACCTTGAGGGTAATAGGTTGTGGAATGGCTTAAGGTGATATGATATTTTTTATAGAAACTTATCATCTTCTTGGATTTGAAGGCAGCGAAATTATCAGTTATGATTTTATCAGGACAACCAAATCTAGATAATATGTTGGTTTCTAAGAATCCTATGATCACAGTGTCATTGGCTTGTCCGGAAGGAATAGCTTGTATCCATTTGGTGAAATAGTCTGTGGCAGTGAGGATCCATTTGTGTTGGCCAGAAGAGGGAGGATGGATTTCTCCAATGAAGTCCAGGCCCCATTTTTGGAAGGGTTTTTCAGTGGAAATTGGTTTCACGGGTAAAGGTAATAGTTTTCTCTTGCCTTCAAAAATTTGACATTTATGGAGAGTAGTGACAAATTTCTTTACATCAGTGAACAAGGTTGGCCAATAAAATCCAGCCCTTAGGATCTTGTCTGCAGTTGATTTCCAGTAAAGGTGTCCACCACAGTCTCCTGCATGAAATTCTTGGAGAGCCTTGTTAGCTTCATCTTTTAATAAACAATTCAATAGAATACCTTCATGATTTTTCCAAAAAATAACATTGTCTAAAATACAAAATTTCGAAGATGTCATCTTTAAAAACCTTTTCTTTGTTCTGGATAACCCTGGAGGAGCTTGCAGGTTTAATAGTACATAACTTATATCATCAAACCAAGGTGAATCTAAGAAGGCCTGACTGATTTGTGGAGTCACCATCCCCTGTTCGTTATCCAGTTCATTAATGTCCAGGGCTTGACAATTTGTTTCTGTCATGAGTTTGGCCAATCCATGTCCTTTTATAAGCATTGTATGTTTTATTTCAATATCATACTCTAATATGGTAGCAATCCATTTACCTCTTTTTCCCTCAATTCCATCCTGAGTTAAGATGTCTTTGACAATAGCATTTGGTACATAGGCGATCACATGGGAGTACAATATGTAGACTCTAAAGTCTTTAATGGCTTTTATAAGTGAAAAAGTTTGTTTTTCCATGATGTTGTATTTTAATGATGCATCCCTTAGTGCTTTACTAAAAAAGGCTATAGGTTTCTCACATCCTTGATCATCCTTTTGTAATAAAATAGCTGCTATAGTGTGTTATGATGCAAATGAAAATATTATGAAATCTCTATCAAATTGTGGACTTGTAAGGACCGGTGTTCTGGTCAAAGCCATTTTAATTTCTTCAAATTCTTTTTTGGCTTCTATTGTCCATTTAATACTTGAATCCTTTTTTAACATATTATTAAGCAATCTAATCAGTTCAACTAAGCTATATATGAATCTTCTCAAAAAATTTATTTTTCCTAGGAAAGCTTGAAGTTCTTTGACATTTCTAGGGTGAGGTATCTGCAGTATAGCTTATATTCTAGCAGGATCAATTCTAATGCCATCTTTGGAGATGATATGGTCCAAGAGTTTACTTTCCACTAGACCAAACAAGGATTTCTTTGGATTATAAGAGATACCATATTTTTTTCATTTTAGGAATACTTGTCTGAGATGGTCCAAATGCTGTTGATCTGATTTAGAAAAAAAAGTTAAGTCATCTAGATATATAAAAAGAAAATCATGAATTTATTTTGCAAATGCGATGTCCATTGCTGTTTGGAAGGTTTCTCCTGCATTTTTAAGTCCAAATGGCATTTTAACATACTTGAATGTGCCCCATGGTGTTGTGAAAGTGGTTTTTTCCTGGTCATCAAGATGAACCAGAATCTGGTTGTATCCTGAGAACCCATCTAAAAGTGAAATCCTAGAAGCACCTACTACCCTTTGTAAAATGTGAGCCATCTTGGGTAAAGGGTAATTATCCTTCAAAGAAACCTTATTTACATTTCTTAAATCAACACACAATCTGAATTCTCTAGTTTTCTTCCTAGTAGGCACTAAATTAGATACCCACTCTGAAAACCTAATGGGAGCAATTATCCTTGCTTCATACATATGTTTGATTTATTTTTCAATTAAGGGCAGTAGTACAGGGTTAATTCTTCTGAGCTTTTGTTTGAATGGTTTCTAATTTTCTTTTAGAGGTATTGTATGTTGAATTATAGAGGTGTCATATGATTTCGATTCTTCATAGCCCCAGGCAAAGACATCCTAGAATTCTCTCACTAATTCAACATATTTCAGTTTTTGGTCAGGGGGCAAAGATTTAGATAACTTTATCATTTTCGGATTTTCTTCAGTCCCCAAGTTATATTCCTCAATATTTTCTTTTAATGGTTCTATCTTAGGTTTCTTTGGAATATAATTATAATCAAAAAGATCTTCTAGAGGAGTTAATCCTTTAGGAAAATGATTGTCTTTTAAATTAATGACCTCAGATTCTTCTTCGATAATCTCATCAATGTCCATTTGTTTAAGGTCCTGCATTTCTTTGTTGGTGAACTTTGTTGGATGAAGCATTTGAATTGCATTTTCTTCTTAAATTTCTGTTTCTTGCTCATTTGTTTGATCAAATTCAATGACTGTGTCTACATCTATGTTACTGTTAGAAAATTGTTTCTCTAAAGTCAGGAAATTGTTAATCTGCTCATCGCTTGCAAACACTTGCCAGTTCTTAAAATTGTTAGGTATGGCTGGTCTGTGTCTAATCTCAGCCGTGAACTAATGATTAGGTTCGAATGGTAATTTACAAGTGCTGGCAAACATTGCCAGACTATGGGCATGCAAGTTTTGTTTTCTTGGGATTTTAGCAAGTTGAGCTTGTAGAAAAGTATTGAGTATCTCTACAACTGTTCCTCTATATTCTCTCAGTCTGGGATTGTTTGTTAGGTAGTGTCCTTTGATCTGTTGAATGATTAAACCAGAATCTCCTATGAAAGATACTCTAATTGCCCCTAATCTTTTGACAAGTTTAAGACCTAGCAAAAGAGCTTCATATTATGCCATATTATTGGTGCATTTAAAGTTTAATCTGTAGGCATGGCCTTCAACATGATCATTTTCAAGGTTGTGCACCCAAAATCCAGCTCCTCCTCCTAATTTGTTAACTGAACCATCAAATTCTAAGTGCCAAAGAATTTCATGTTCATAATTGGTATCAGGAGTTTCAGGAACTTTTTTAACAGTGAGATCTGGTTCTTTACTTTCTTCTTGTTTCTCTTGGGTATTTGATGTTTCATTATTCTCAGAGATTTCCTGGATTTGAACACTAGATTTTCCATTTGTAATTTCTTTTGGTTCTCCTGGTGGAACTTCTAATTCAATGGGAGGATCAATTTCAGCATTATAAAGAATGAATGAATCCATATGAGAGTGTACTGAGTAGATGGGGAAATTTTCGGGTTTCTCCTAACTACTGACTACATATTTCATTAAATTTTCTCTGTATAGTTTCTTTGGGTGTCCGAACACTGAAATAGTAGCGTATAACATGTCCAATTGAAGAGATCCTTGAAGCTTTGCACCCCAAGATCTGGACAATAACATGCCATATTTTGGAGGAATATCTGCCACTACTATGTCCATCAAGATTGTTTTTGTAGGGTATTGAACCAGTGAAACACACAAGTCTTTGATTAATCCTAAACATCTCACCTGACTTGAATCAAAAGAGAAGAGGTTTTTGTATGGCCTGGTGATATCTAGGTTTAATTTCTCCATTACAGATTTGGGCATTAGGTTGTGAGATGCACTGGAATCCAAAATGGAATTATGAAGTATTTTATCATGTATGTTTAAACTTATATAGAATGGAGGAGTTCCTCCATTAACTATTTTTCCATCTACTTCAGGGCTAAAGAGTAATTTAGGTTGGTCATCAAAAACGTTTACTGAGTCTTCACTTCCAATGATCTTGAGCGATCTATTGATTTGACTTCGGTAGACATCATGTTTAGGTAATTCAGACAATGGACCAAATATTTTTAGTTTTCCTACTGTTGTTCCTTGAGAAACAATTCCTTGCTGTGTAAAGGAATCCGTGCTCAAGACATTAAAGATTATGTCACAAACAAAAGTATATCTGTCTCTGTTTTATAAACCTCCAAACATTGATTATGTAACCGTTAAATAACAAACCATGGATGTTATGCAATGCTATATCCCACTTATGCTGAAATGAATGAATGGAAGAAACAAGAAAGGAAAAGGATTTCAATTAGATATGCTGTTCGAAACAGAATCAATCACTTCAAAACCCTGAGGAATTAAGTAGAGACAAAGCTAAAACGGAGGAGCGCACATTAAGGTGTGTTTAAATCTTAAATACATATGTATAAAGAGACCCGCTGCTCTTACTCTATTTTAATCATAGATGGAAAACATTATGTAAACTAGAAAAAATTTTCAGCATGAACAGAATGACAGGAACTTGCATACTCATTCATTGATTTTTCATTCTTCAGTCAAAAACTTGGCTTTCAGGTCCAAAACTCGGAACCCTCATCTTTCTTGAAATTGTCTTTTTATACAGTGTCACAAGACAGTTTCCAGTAATGAAACTGATTCTAACTGCTCCAACTAACTCTAACTTCTTAAACTACTAACTGTTATGAAGGCACATGCCTCGGAAAATCCTATTACATTTACATAATTTTGAAAAATAAAAACTTCTAATCTATGAGAACATCTGGTCCTAAAGCGGTTGCTGAATCAACAACTTCTTTTGATTGAGCCGTTGGGATCTCTTTAGCTGTATCCATGGAGAAGGTTTTGCACTTTTATAAGACCCATTCTTTAGCTTTTCCGAAACCTCCAAAATCCATTGAAAACCTTGAAAAATTTATAAAAAACAAAGCATGTTAACTATGGACTTAAGCCCCCTTGGGCTAAGTCCTAAACCACTTCCCCCACATTCCTTTTCCCCAAAAACCAAGCGCTTAATACCTTGGGGGCCAATCGCATAATCGCAAATTCGCAAAGTCGCATGTTCTATATGAATACCCCGATCACTCATCGCAAATATTTGCAATGCGATTGATCGATCGCAAATCCGCATGATCGCAATATCACAATCGCATGTTATCTACTTGTTCCAATTATCCATCGCAGATATTTGCGATGCGATTGATAGATCACAAATCCACCCGATCACAATATCACAATCGCATGTTATCTTCTTATTCCAATTATCCATCACAGATATTTGCGATGCGATTGATCACACCATTGCACTTCCTTCCGATCGCGCCTGCTCCTCCGATCGCATCACAATTATTTTTCTAATTTTCAAGACAAACTAAAAAAAAAATGTTCAAATGATCCACAACATCTGGCTCCACCTGGGGATATTGTTTTTACCATGAAACACTAAGAACCTGCAGATTATTGCCTTCACTTTGGGCATGGAGTCAAAAATTGCTTGATGGCAAATGTACAGTGATCACATCGGATATATACAATGGTGATGAAACAGTCCCTTAGTGCCGGAAATAATGCTTTAGATATTGCCCATTCACAGGCATATCTAGTACTTCTCCTTCAAGATTTTCTAGCATGAAAGTGTTATTCATCCTGTCTTCATTGATTTTGAACGGACCATACCACAAGGGATCAAATTTTCCATGTTTCCCTTTGTCCTCCCTTCGATTATCCCACCTCAAAACCAGGTATCCCTTCTGAAACATGATCTCTTTTGCTTTCCTGTCAAATATTGTCTTCATTTTCTGCTGATAAGAAAGCAAATTCTCCCAAACTTTATCTCTGTTTTCAATTAGTTCCATTACATTATTCATTCTTCTGATCATGGCATTAGGTTCTGCTTGACCATCTTGGAGGAAGGAAATCACAGGCTTCACCAGCTGGGTGGGAAATAATGCTTGAGTCCCATACACTAGTTCGTAAGGTGACTTACCATTGGATCTTCTAGTGGTCATCCTTGTTGCCCATAGCGCAAACACCAGATTTGAGTCCCAATTCTTTTGGTTTTCATTTATTGTTTTCTTCAGAATTCTTACCAATGTTTTGTTAGAAGACTTTGCCAATCCATTCCCTTGTGGATGATAAGCTGTAGAATGAGACAATATCACATTGTAAGTCTAACGGAAATTAATAAACCTTAGTGAGCTGAAAACTTGGGCATTATCTGTCACAATCTTTACTGGACATCCAAATCTGCTGAAGATATTTTCTTCTAGAAACTTCATAACAACCAAATCATTTTCTCTCCTGGTTGGGATTTCCTCTACCCACTTTGTAAAATAATCTGTAGCAGTAAGGATCCACTTAAATTGTCCACTGGATGGTGGATTGATTTCTCCAATGAAATCCAATCTCCATTGTCTGAAAGGTTCTTCAACAAAAATAGGGAGAAGAGGTAAAGGAGCTAATCTTTTCTTTTCTGCAAACACCTGGAATTTTTGACAACTTCTGACTGCTTTATAAACATCAGCAAAAACAGATGGCCAATAGAAACCTAATTTGAAAACTTTATGAGCAGTTACCTTCCAATTGTAGTGACCTCCGCATAAGCATTCATGATATTCTTTGATTACTTCTGGAACTTCCTCCTCTGTCATACATAACAATAACACACCAGCAGGATCTTTCCAGTATAATTTTGCTTCAATTATAACATAAGGTTGAGCCTTAAGTTTCAAAGCTCTGTATTTAGTTCTATCTATTGAAGGAGGACAAGAAAGAAAGCATAGATAATGAACAATGTCCTTGTACCAATCTGAGAAGAGGAATTTATATTTAATTGCTGACTTTGGCTGATTATCACCTGTTTTTCCATTGAATTCCTCTACAGGGGCCAACAAATTGATTCCCAATGCTTGGAAATTTGACTATGTTAATAATTTGGCCAATCCCAATCCTTTGACCAATTTGGTTGGTTTAACATCTAGGTCGTATTCTTGGATTTTGGAAATCCATTTGCCCCTTTTTCCTTCTACGTCGCTCTGTACTAGGACATCCTTTACGGCAGAATTGGGAACGTACGCCAAGATTTGAGAATGAAGGATATAGGTTCTGAATGCTTTCAATGCTTTCACCAGAGCATATACCTGTTTCTCCAATATATTGTATTTTAATTCTGCATCTCGGAGCACTTTACTGAAATACGCTACTGGTTGTTCATAATTTTCTACATTTCTCTGTAATAACACGGCTGCAATGGTTGAGGAAGATGCAAATGAGAAGATTTGAAATGGCTTCAAATAGTCTGGACTGATTAGAACAGGTGCTTCCTTTAAAGCCTCTTTAATCCGTTGAAAGGATTCTCTCGCTTCTTTGTCCCACTTCACTTCAGCATCCTTTTTTAACATGCCTGTTATCTTCTTGACAATCTCTGCGTAATTAGGAACAAATATTCTTAGAAAATTAATTTTTCCAAGAAATCGCTGAATATCTTTCTTACTTCGGGGTAGTGGAATTGACTGTATTGCTTCGACCCCTACTGGATCAATATTCACTCCTTGTTTGGAAACAATATGGCCCAGCAGTTTACCCTCTTCCAGAGCAAACAAAGACTTTTTAGGATTCAGTGATAATCCAAACTTTCTACATTTCAGGAAGGCTTTCTGCAGATGCTGTAGATGCTCCTCATCAGAACTTGAAAAAATTGTGACATCATCTAAATAAACCACCACAAACTTATCTCCCACAAACGCAATATCCATCACTCTTTGGAATGTGGCCCCCACATTCATCAGGCCAAAAGGCATCCTAGCGTACATGAATGTTCCCCAGGGTGTAGTGAAAGTAGTTTTCTTCTGATCTCCCTTCTCCACAGCAACTTGATTATACCCTGAAAAACCGTCTACCATAGATAATCTGTAAGCCCCAGTGAATTTTTGTAAGACAAAATCCATTTTCGGCAAAGGATAATTATCTTTCAATGAAGCCCTGTTCAAGTTCCTGAAATCTATGCATAGCCTTATCTCTCCATTTTTCTTTCGGACTGGTACAAGATTGGAAACCCAATCTGAATATCTGAGCGGAACAATTATTTTGGCCTGCAGCAATTTCTTTACCTCCTTTTCAATCGGAGCCAACAATAATGGATTGATTTGTCTGAGCTTCTATTTATGTGGCTTAACTCCATCCTTCAGTGGGATTTTATGCTGTATGATACTCTTATCATATGTCTTCAAATAATCATAAGACCAAGCAAAGATATATTTGAATTGTTTGAACAGATCTATGTACCTTTCTTTGTAGTCCTTCGGGATCCCTTTAAACAATTTGATCATTTTAGGCTCCTGTTGAGTCCCTATGTTGCAATCTTCCACCTGCTCATCTTGATTTGCTTTCTTCTGACTCACTGCCACATCATTTGCATCAAACAGTCTCTCAAGAGGCACCAAGCCTCTTGGAAAAACGTTGTCTTTCAACTGAATAATCTCCTATGCACCAATCTTTGTTTTCAAATTCTTACCAGCCAAATCATTTTCATCAGTTTCTAAATCAATCTGATGATCTTCAAAATCTTCAATCATCAACAAAAACTTCTTAATTTGTTCATCGTCCTCAAAGAACTGCCAGTGTTTAATATTGTCAGGAATTAAAGGTCTATGTCTCATCTCAATTTCATACCTTAGTCTCGGATTGATCGGAGGCTTGAATGTACTGGTTGCAACCGCTGAAGAATCAACCATTCTATTCTCTTCCCTTGGAACAAACTGTAAGTTGAAGGCTTCAAAGTATTTTTCAATCAAATCCCAGACTTCATTCCTATATGCTCTTAATCTGGGATGCTTGGTTTGACACAAATTCTTTATTTGTATTATAATCAATTCAGAATCCCCAAACACGGTCATAGATTGAATTCCCATTTGCTTAGTTGTCTACAAACTAATGATTAATGCTTCATATTCTGCAACATTATTAGTGGACTCAAACTCCAACTTGAAAGAAAAAGGCACGAGGTTACCTTCCGGAGAAACAAAAATGAAACCAGCTCCAGTGCCTTCTTTGGAAAACGCACCATCAAAATAACACTTCTAGGGCTTGCTTGAATGCAGCTCCTTATGTACAATTGCTGAAGGGAGCTGCCCTTGTTATTCTTCAGCAAATTCTGCATCTTCATGTAGCATGAAACAAGAGAGGTCATCTTTCTCTTGGCCATAAATTGGTGAATTACCTGCATCTTTCTTAGTGGTAGTTTTTTGAAACCTAGTTTCTCTATACAGCCTTCTTTCTTCCCCATTGAAAACAATAATGATAGCATATGTGAAATCTAGCTTCAAAACTCCTCCTAGCTTTTCTCCCCACGATCTAGATAATAGCATACCAAATCTGGCTGGAATATCAGCCACTACCACGTCCATCATAATGCTCTTGGCTAGGATTTGAGCCAATAAAACAACCATATCCTTAATAAGACCCACACACTTCACCCTCTTCGAGTCAAAAGAATAAAGATCTCGATATGGCTTAGTGATTTGCAAATTCAACTCTTTCATCACACACAATGGCATCATATTGTGGGATGCACCAGAATCTAACATGAAGTTATGCAAAACAAAATCATGCAACAAAACTGATATATAAAAAGGAGGGACAGATGAATCTACCTCTTCAACATGAGGACCAAATGTAACCACTGGTTTCTCTTCCTGTAGATTTACTATATCACCTACTTCATCAGATTGAGATAAATTGATAAATTCGGCAATCTCCTTCTTATAGCCAGGTGTTTTCATTAACTCAAGAAGAGGTACTTGAATTTTCACTTTCTCCAACTCTTTCGACAAACTGGAAGTTTGATTTGCTTTTGTAAACTTTTCAGGTTCTTCTTGATCTTTCTTGGAACTTGGATTTTGATTTGAAATAGTAACCACCTTCTCCAAAATATTAGAATCTCTAACCTTTGTTTGAGAAGTTTCGGCTTGTTGCTTTTCCTTCTCTTTTCCTTCGTTCATGGGCTTTTTCCCCTTATCAGTTTTCTTAGTTTGATCTTTCTGTAATGGAGTCGCCATTGGAGCAGGTGCTGCTTCAGATTCTTTTTCCTCATTGTCTTGAGTCCTTAGCCTCTTCTTTGACCTCAAATCCTACTTTTTAAGCAACTCATATTGCATGAAGTCCGTGAACTGTCTGCAGTAATCATCCATCTCTTCTTGATCAAATGAAAGATCATTTTCTTCCACTCCTTCTGTTTCATCGTCTTCCATGTACACAACAAAAATTCGAGCATCATCCTCTCTCTCTCATCATCATCCTATACTGAACGAGACGGGGCTGCCTCTATGTACAAAGGTGCTTGCACCTAATCTTGATCTCTCTTTTCTCTTTGTAGAATCTGCAGGGGCTGCTTTTTGAATTGGGGATTAAAAACCCCTCTATTCTGTCTTGCAGGCTTACTATCTATTTCCAATTTCACCAATTTATTTGACAGATTTTTTATGACCTTAGTCATATTTTCAATTCTCTGATCTTGAACTGAGGTTTCTTCTTTAGCCTTTCCTTTATCTTGAACTTTACCAGTAGCGGACATATTAGCCTCAATCTCCAGAGCATCAGTTTGAATCTGCTCCAACGTAGGGGACCTTCTTTCCCTCAATGTGAAACTGAACTCTGGTTCAAATGCAGCAGCAAAAATGACCCTTGCTCCAATAGGAGGAGGCTTCATCTCTGCAGGAAAACTATTATATAATTTGTTAAACCTTTTCACAAAATCACTCATATTTTCATCAGATTTCTTCTTTATTGCATTAAATTCTGTCAAAGAATAGCCATGGTTCCTTTTTTCACCCCATCTCTCGATGAAATGAATTTCTAGGGCATCCCAATCATTTATGGTACCATTAGGCAATCCTTTAAACCATTTCCTTGCCTCTCCACTTAGAGACTGAAAAAAAAGTCTCATTACAACGTCCAAATGTTCAACATTCAAATTCTTAGCAAATGTGCAAAACAGGGGCAAGTGCTGTTCTGCAGTTATCTCATCTTCACCAGTAAATCTAGGGAGTAACTTGAGATACTCCTGAGGCATATCATGCAATGGTTGGGCTAGATTTAATGGCGCATATCTATTTATCAAGAAAGAAGGGGCTGCAATGACTCCTATATTTACGCCCGGGTTAACTGCTCCTTGAGCGGGGGTAAAATAAATACCAGTTGTAGGTGGGGATGAATGAGGTGGAACAACTGATATAGGAGTTGGAGTATGAACGATTGCAGAAGAGCTGGCAGCTATATGGGGCTGAGTTTCTATAAAAGGAAAAGACACAAACTCCAAAGATTGCTCTTCTAATGTGGGTTCTTGAAAACGAATGGGTGATGGTGATGATTCTTCTTCCGAGAAAATGAGTTTCTTGGAAGATTTCTTGGATGAGAAAGTGCGTGAACTATTGCCTGGTGCGAGTAGTGTATTTTCTGGTGCATCTAATTTCTTTGAAACAAGCTTCTCAGGATCAGACAAAAAGAGAACTTTTTGCTGAGAGGTATTCGACCTCATGTGAGGCTTCTTGGGAGCCAGAGCTATTTTCAAATAAACATAGCTTACTATTTCCTCCTCTCTGAAAAATCAGAGGAAACGTAAAACAAAACCCAGGGAAACTTTTCGAATCTTCGATCCCCGACAACGGCACCAATTTATGTTGTTCCTTGAGAAACAATTCCTTGCTATGTAAAGGAATCCGTGCTCAAGACATTAAAGATTATGTCACAAACAAAAGTATATCTGTCTCTGTTTTATAAACCTCCAAACATTGATTATGTAACCGTTAAATAAAAAACCATGGATGTTCTGCAATGCTATATCCCACTTATGCTGAAATGAATGGATGGAAGAAACAAGAAAGGAAAAGGATTTCAATTTGATATGCTGTTCGAAACAGAATCTATCACTTCAAAACCCTGAAGAATTAAGTAGAGAAAAAGCTAAAATGGAGGAGCGCACATTAAGGTGTGTTTAAATCTTAAATACATATGTATAAAGAGACCCGCTGCTCTTACTCTATTTTAATCACAGATGGAAAACATTATGTAAACTAGAAAAACTTTTTAGCATGAACAGAATGACAGGAACTTGCATACTCATTCATTGATTTTTCATTCTTCAGTAAAAAACTTGGCTTTCAGGTCCAAAACTCGAAACCCTCATCTTTCTTGAAATTGTCTTTTTATACAGTGTCACAAGACAGTTTCCAGTAATGAAACTGATTCTAACTGCTCCAACTAACTCTAACTGCTTAAACTACTAACTGTTATGAAGGCACATGCCTCGGAAAATCCTATTACATTTACATAATTTTGAAAAATAAAAACTTCTAATCTATGAGAACATCTGGTCCTAAAGCGGTTGCTGAATCAACGACTTCTTTTGATTAAGCCATTGGGATCTCTTTAGCTGTATCCATGGAGAAGGTTTTGCACTTTTATAAGACCCGTTATTTAGCTTTTCCGAAACCTCCAAAATCCATTGAAAACCTTGAAAATTTTATAAAAAACAAAGCATGTTAACTATGGACTTAAGCCCCCTTGGGCTAAGTCCTAAACCACTTCCCCCACATGCCTTTTACCTAAAACCAAGCGCTTAATGCCTTGGGGGCCGATCGCATAATCGAAAATTGCAAAGTCGCATGTTCTGTATGAATACCCCGATCACTCATCGCAGATATTTGCGATGCGATTGATCGATCGCAAATCCGCCCGATCGCAATATCGCAATCGCATGTTATCTACTTGTTCCAATTATCCATCGCAGATATTTGCGATGCGATTGATCGATCACAAATCCGCCCGATTGCAATATCGCAATCGCATGTTATATGCTTGTTCCAATTATCCATCGCAGATATTTGCGATGCGATTGATCACGCCATCGCACTTCCTTCCGATCACGCCTGCTCCTCCGATCACATCGCAATTATTTTTCTAATTTTCAAGACAAACTAAAAAAAAAAATGTTCAAATGATCCACAACACCTACTTCAGCCTCCAGATTAAAAGGTTTTTTAGTCTGAGTTCTTATATTTCGAAGAGTTGGATTCTCTTTATCTTCTGTATTTTCTGTATTTTTCTCCTTCTCAGGAGTGGGGTTATGGGCTGAGGTTGTTTCTAAATCAACTTTTGGAGGTTCCTCTACATTTCCTTTGGTAGAAAGAGTATTGGAGAGTTTTCTGTTATTAGGTTGATTATCGAATACATCTTCAATAATTGGGTTAGCCGAATTAGGATCTGATCTAGAAAGAATATGTACATGGGTAGTATTTGTTTTACCTTTGAGGGGTTGTTTTGTAGCTTTCTGTTTATTGATTTTAGGGACATCAATTCTTTTGCTCCTCATATTATATTGCTTGTGGACTTCATAAATGGTTGTATCATATCCCTCCTTGAAGTCAAATGATTCTCCTGAATGAGTTTGGAATTGTTTGAGAATGTGAGCTTTTTGATCCTCTTGGGTCAAGAAAACTTCCTTTTCATTATTGTGTCCAGTTAAGTTGTTTATTTGAGTATCTTCTGTTGGTTCATCATAATTTGAGGCTTCAGCATAATTTTCCTGGAATGGGGGCCTAATGTTTTGGTCAGGACCAGTCTTTCCAGTGTTTTGGTTTTGGTTCTTTCTGAAATTTGGATTTCTCCCAGTATTTCTAGGTTGACCATCCCAAGGAGATTTCATTTCAATTGTTTCTACTCTATCTCCTAGCCTTTCCATCCCTTTAATAATAGCATCCAATTTCTATTCAAAGGCTGAGGGTTCTTCTTTTAAAGGTATTCTCCTTTCACTTCTGGCTTTAGTTCCTTTGGATATCAGGTTGCTTCAACACTGACAACTATACTTTGCATATCTTCTAAAGTCTGAGGAGATCTCTCCCTAAGCTAGTATGCCATATCAAAATCAAATCCTTCAGAGAATTTGATTAAAGCTAAATCTGGAGGAGGTCTGAGGTTTTGAGGGATAGCATTGTAAACATTATTGAACCTAGTGCAGTAATCTTGCTAAGTTTCTTGTGTTCCTCACTTCAGGTTTTCATATTCTGATAAGATTTGGAGAGGATCTTTCTTCTTTTCCCATATGTTTAAAAATGTTCTATAAGGAGCTTCTGGGTCATTGATACTCTTTGCAGGAAGGGCTCTAAACTAGGTTCTAACTTCTCTAGTAAGACTTTGAACAAATATTCTCATTCTTACATCATCTGCATCTACTTCATATATTTCAAAATAATCGGTCATTTTTTTAGTATGTTGTTGTGCAGTGTAGGTACCAGAACCATCAAACGGAGTGATTTTACTTTGGTAGTCTTGGGGCATAGCCCCTGGATTGGATGGTAATGCCAAGGGAGCATATCTATTCACCATTGCAGTAGGTAGTGATGAAACAACGGCCAAAGTTGATATGGGAGTGGTGGATGGAGGAGTAGAAGGGATCGTTTGAGGTTGAGATGTTTGAGGAAATGTTGATGAACTTGAAGAGGCTGTAGTGATCACAGAAAGATTTGGTATTCCTTCAGAGGTAAGCTCAGATTGTATGGAATTCCGCAAATGTTTTTCGAGATGTGAAGTAACAAATTCAAGTTGTAAATCTTCAATAAATACTGGGTCTTGAACCAAGTGGGACAACTTAGATTCAGAAAAATTTACAAATAAAGAAGTTTCAAATTGTTCATCAAAGGGTTCGTCCTCAAGGTAAATCCACTTCACAGGACAGGATATTGATCTATAGAGAGGCCGAGAACTACCAAAAATTTCTTGGCTCTTTTGTGACCTAAGAATTCTGGGGATCAGATTAGGATTTTCAAACACAGGTGGTGGATCCTTGGTGTAATGAGTCCTTTCTAAAGCCAGGTTTCTAGGTGATTTTTTTTTTTTGGTTTTTGTCTAAATGGAATTAACAATACAACTTCAACAATTTCTTTAAGAGGTTTTAGATATTAAATTTGAATTTTCTTAAAGATTTATTTGATTAGAGGAACTGGTCAAGTGTTTGAAACCGGATGTTCGTTTCATAAACTAGATTGGAGATAGAATGAGGCATCATTCATTTACTTATGCAATTGCAAAGAGAGAGCAGTTCAAAGGCTACCTGGCTAACTTCAGACTCCGTCTGTAGTTTTTAAAGTAAACAATAGTAACAAGCAAATTATTCAGATCCCCAGTATGGTCGCCACTATGTTATCACTCAGATTTTCCTTGAAGTTGTTGGGAAGAGGAAAGGGGTCTGAGGTAACCACAAACCAACTTTTAGGTATAGAATCTAGCCAATCTGTACCCAAAGAGGGCTCTCTCTTTAAGTTTTAGCCTTTTTTTGAAAGATATTAGGCTAGTTATGAAATTTTAGGGATTTTGATTATGTTTGGGTGATGGAATTCAATAACGGAGGGGTAGAATTGAATAGCTTAGGCCATTGGGATAATGGAGTCAAAGAAAATGGCTTAACTGGATTTAGTTTCTTAACAAGGGATGGTTTCACAAGGCAAGGTAATCAAATAGGGAACAATTAAAGATCTAACATGAATGGAATGGACTCAAAATGGGTGAAGGGCAATTAAGAATCCTTCATCATATTCGAAAGAGGGAAATTGAATGATTATTAATAAAGAAAAATTAAGCATTGTTTACCAAATAATCATAATTAATAAACTAGGAAACAGGGGCAATTAAGAATTCACTGTTCATACTAGTTTAGAAGAAAACATTAATAATAACAATGATTGAAAATAGATTGCACTCAAGCACTTTCTGAATTATTCTTTTTGGTTTATCATTCAGATATGAAACATAGATGGTATAATAAACAAGTATAAAACTTTAAAAACAAAGAGATAGAAGACTTATTGATCCGTTGTCTGACTCAAGAATCTTGTGAAAAGTCATTTGCATCAATTATTTATCCAGCTAGCCATGCGAAATTTTTCCAACATCACTTTATTCCAAAATAATCAATATTACAGCAAAGTCTAAGAATCCACACCACTCAATACTCTAATTGAGAGAGTATTTATACAAAAAATTATAAAAAATATCTCCTAACAGAGTGAGATATATTTTAGGATGACTCATCAATAAATTACAAGAAAATAGAGACAGATAGTCTTGTAGATAGGAGAAAATATAAACCGATGTTGTGCTGTTCCTATTCTTGTGAATGTGTTGGAGGTAGGCCCTATGATTTGGCCTGCTATTGTCTTCTTTGGTAACTCTATGCCGGTTGCTCTGTTTTTATTGATACTCTTTATCTGTACTGATACAGTTTGACCTGTTTGATCTTTGTTTATCCTTTTTTACCATTACTTACTGTAGTAAATAATCAAAATTCATCTAAGGATATTTTTACAAAATGTCCAACATATCTTCCCACCATTGTGCTTCTGGTATTCTGGTTCTTTGAAGCTTTCTTAGTGTCTCATCAGTTTCTGTGTATCTGAAAAAGGTGGGCTGAATTGGAAATAAGTGTTTTACCTTATGTTCGAGATAGAACCAATTTTCTAGACTGTAAAAAAGAATTTTTCTTGCAATGCTTTCGCTGCTGATGAACTTGTCGATGGACTTGCCTGGTTGTCTGCATACTTATTCAATTTTTCAACATAGATTTGATGACTCATTAGTTCATCATGAGTAACTAAAGGACTTGGCAACCCTTTATTTTGCAAAATATCAAATCTTTTCATAAAAGCATTGATTTCTTCCTGCATATCATAGCACCTTCTTTCTAAGTTTCGCATCAGAGTTCTTTTTGTAAAAACCTTTTTTACCTCCAAAATTGTCCCTGTTCTGTCTAGAATGCCCAACTCTTCAAGTTGATATTTGTTCTTGGTATTTAAAAATTGTATGAGCTTGTTGGCTTCTTCAGGCATATTTCCTAATTCTTCCCTTGCCTTTTGAACTTCTTCTAGAGCCAGTTTAACTAAATCATTTTGCTCATACATTATTTGGATTGATGGCTAGACATCATATATTGATTTAATGATGTTGTCCCAAATAATTTCCTTGATTTATTTCAAAGGTTTCTCCAATGTGAGATCCTTTTCTAATGCTTTCAACAATTTTTCTAACCTGTTGATCTCTCTTGTCTTTTCTGCAACATTTATCTTTGAGAGATCATACTTTTGTTCTTTTTGGAGCTCTGTAACTTGGATTTTCAATTCCTCCATTGATTTTATTAGTTCCTCAGTGTTAAAATTGGCAGTGTTGCCCTTTGCTAGTCCTGCTGACTGCCCTGTTGTTGTTGTACCTGTGACTATTTCTGTTGTGGATGCTGGGATGTTTGGTGCTACTGTTGTCCCAAGTGTAGAAGGGACTACTGCTGAGACTACTGGTATCATGTTGGAAGGCTGAGAGGTCGACTCTCCCTACTTGTCCTTTAATGCTTTTTCAAGTTTTTGTTCAATCTCATTCAATTTCTCATTAAGTTTCAAGTGCAAATCCATTAGTTCTTCTTCAGATTTTTGCTTTATAACCTCAGCAGTCTGTGGATGCCTTGAAGGTGGAAAACTTAGTTGTTTCCTTAGGGCTGTAATATCATCATCTTTCTTTTTTATCAAGGCTTCTGTAGTCTTAACATCCTTGGGATTATGACCCAAGCCAATAATTATTTCTTCCAAAGATTTTATCCTGCTATCCTTGGCCTGGGAGGAAGCTTTTTCAAGATGCAGTTGAGCAATTGTATTATCCAAGGAATTTTGTGATTGTTGGGCCATCATTGACTTACCAGTCAATGTTGAATAAATCATATCTCCAGTTTGTTTATGTAATTCAATCTTATCCAAAGGATGAATATCCTTTGCCATAACTTCAAAATTGGTTCTAACATAATCTGTTGCTGTTTGAGGCAACGGCACTTTAGGCTTGAAATGACTCATAACCATTTTACCTTCCTTGATGTCATAGGCTAACATCAATCTCTGTTGATTTTTTGGGGCCATCTTCAAATATTGATTATAAAATTGAAGTCTTAATGGATCATTTCTGGCTTTTATGTTTATAAATTTCTTATTAATACCCCAAGCATCCTTCACTGGTGGTCTAAAGGATAATACCTCTGCACTTTTTTGTCTTTCTAGCTCCTTTCTTTGTGAGTTGGTGGATGTCCCACTGATTGTGAATATTTGCTAGCTGTCTAACCCTTCTCTCCTCTGACTATCAGTGGTCTCTTCAACAAATTCTTCTTCTCAGAGAGGATTTAATCTTTGACTTTTGATACCAGGCTGTTCTGAAGGTCCACTGATAGGGGTAGCTATTTCTGCATCTCTCTTTTTGCTTTTTTCCTCATTTAAGGGAGTTTGCAAGATTAGAGGTTTTGCCACATTGACCTGAATGAGATAAATCTACATTTGGGCCTGTTCCTTGGAAGTTTCAGGCTTCTCCGACATTGTGAAATGCTCTATGGCCTGTGTATCCGTCTCTTTTTCCTTACCTTTGGATGTTGCTGTAGCTGGTGTACTGGTTTCCTGCAAATATTGCTGAGAGGTTCCAGCAGAAGAAAGGCCAATTCCTGGTTTCTGTAACTGCCCAAAAGAATCTAGGTCAAGTATTTTCTCAAGATATTTCATAACATTCTCAAAAATGACCTGTTCACTATCCTTTTCTACTAAGGTCCCTTCCATCCATTCATCCATGTTTGCAAATTGTTCAATCTCTGGAATCCTATGGTGAAGGTATGGTGACAATCTGTTTTTCATTCTCCTATCACATATAAAGCTGTTAGGGTCATAAGGTACCCACCAAAATCTTTTTTTCAACTTGAGATAATCTTCAAGAATTCTTTCTGCTTCTTTCCCTGCATCTCTGGTATTACAGACAAAAGGGCCTAATTGACTTTTGATTCTGAGCTGAGCTTTCTTCTTGGGACTATAAAATGGACTAGGTCTGAATTTATGATTTGTCTGAAGTATTCTAAGGCAAAGAGCCTCATCGGAACATACTTTGGTAGCTTGAAAGGACAGAGCTCACACCCATATATCCTAATTTTTGTATGGTTTTTGTATAGGTACCAATCACCTATCCTGTATTGCTTGGAGAGCTGGAGGATTTTCTTCATATCACTATTGACCCTAGGAGGGGAAACTCCTTTTAATAAAGTGGTTGTTGGGTGAACAAATAGGTCAATGAATTCATTGTAGGAGTAAGGGGACTCAAAGGAATTATGGAAGATTGCAGACCAGAAGATTACAGACCTTGGATTTCCTTTGGTGTCAAGATTCATGATAGGGAAGGAGAAATTCTCTGATTGATGATAGAGCATAAGATGGTATATAAACGTAGAGTACTTGAAAAATCTTTCATCTTCTAGTCTCATGAACTGGTCATGAGTCTTATCAGCAATGTAAGAGGAAAATTCATATTTGACAGTAGGGGGTTGTCCAAGAGTGAAAATTGATAACAACACTAGGGTTAATTTATCAATGTATTCACTAGTGTTGAATCCCATTACTGAAGATATCATATTGACTATGAGTCTGCCCATATTTGTGAAAATGGTATATCCATAAGGAGGGGGCCCTTTGGGTTAATGTTTTTGTAGCATGAAATTTTGACAGAGGCGATTCAGTTCTTCTTGGGATAAATTTGTGGATATTTCAAGTAAATCTCCCATGGAAAGGAGAGTCAGGACTTGAGCGGGATCAAACTGTAACATTTCATTGATGGATTGAGCAATTATTGGGAAAATAATGGTTTGACTTGGGGACATAATTGCCCGTTGATTAGGGTCGTAATTGGTATGGCAGTGATAAATTATTTCAGGAAAAACATGAATTGAGGGTAAAAAATACATAGGAAGATTGGATTCCCACAATCCAAAGATATCAGAGTCATTCAGGTAATTATCTCTGCATTGGAAAAAGATTCTGAGAGGATTTTTGCTAAGGATGAGGTCTTTTATTTGGAAATCCCTATCCGCTAGAGGCAGATAGTCTAAATATTTATGGGAGGCATTCATAGGTGCAACATTCAAAGCCATAGGGGTTTCCATTTCTAGTTCTTATGGATTCAGAAAGGAATTTGGGTTTTTAATTGAAAAATGGGCAAAATTAAAGGTCTGGGAACTTATGGGGTGAAACAAAGACCGAATTGTACTATTTTTTAGTCTTTTTCTGTGGAATTAAAGTAAAAACCAAGACTTGCAGGGTTCGATGGAAATTGGATAAATACCTGTTTCAGGAAGTGAATAGTGAGGAAATAGGTGCAGGAAATGGCTAACTGGTTCAGCTGAAAATTGTTTGGCAGAGTGGCGGTTGGAAATTTTCAACAGCTGATTTTGACGTTTTGCATGGGAGCACTGGTCGTAGGATAAAATGATGAAAACAACGTGCATTTGTTTGTTTTATTCACAAAGTCAAGGTTGGCGGGTGTTTTGTTATTTCAGATGGATGACGTATGCGGGAAATGACGATTTGTCGTATGCAAAGGGCGGTAAGCAGTATGTATCACACCGCTTTTGGAGATGGGTCGTATTCAGCCAAGAGCCAGCGATTCCATACAACTTGTGACACATGGCGAGGCACTGTTCACAAAAACACTCCGTGATTGCACGCTATCGTTCGGTCATGGAGGGTGATGCAATATGGACGAAAACCTTTGGATGTGGAGAGGTTGATCGGAAAACTATCAGGGAGGTGAGATGACAGGAGATTAACAAGGGCAGGCCCAATACAATTTAAGATTTTTTAATCATATTGGGAGCAATATAATTCATCAGGTAAGTTATTAATTAACCATGGGGTTTAATTAATCCTTATTTTAATGTGGCGGGGATTCGGGGCTCTTAATTAGTTACAGATTTAACTAATTAATCCTAATTAACATGGTATTATGGTTATAGTTTAACCAAGGGCAGGATATATAATATTTGGGAATATAATTATAATAGTACGGGAATGGGTAAATTTTATAAGGAAATAAATAATAAAGTTAAAAGTAAATATGTGAAAGTGAGTGAAAAGCACTAAGTATGAAAACATTAGACTTATGTATTTAACTTATGCTTGAAAAAAGGGATTATAATGGGATATTGTGTAATTTTCCTAAGTAAAATAATATTTTACTTAGGAAAAGACTTATAGAAGTAAATGAATGACTTTATAGATGGTTTTAAGTACTTAATCTTTTTAAATTATTGGGCCGAGGGTCCGGTCCCTCCAAAAGTCAAGGAAATGCCTTGAGCCCCTCTAATTTTCAAATGCCTTAATACTTAGGGGAAATTAGTGAAATATTTAGGAAAAAATGAGAAGGGGAGTTAATCATTTGACCTTGTTTTGCTTGAAATTCTTCCACTGTAATGTCTGCCTTGCATTTGTGATGAAAATAAAGATTAACACATTTAGAGTCATAATCCATCACATGTAATTTTGCAACATCATCTACTTACCCTACCTACTTTAACCTAGCATTTTTATTCTTTATTAGGGTGCACTTAGGCTGGCAAACACTTATCACACTTTCTTTTCTTTTACATGTAGAAATCTATATAAGTCTAACCTTATTACATCCAAGGGCTCAGATTAAGCTATTGAGCACCTTATATTTACTCTACCTATCTACTTATCTGCCAAGATTAAATAGTTTGGTCATATTTTATTCTCTATCTCTAAAACATAAAATTCAAACATGAACAAGCCAAGATTAAGTTGTTTGACTGTTTACCAATTGTGGCATAAGATACAAGTTGCACACAATTTGTTTATTTACATAAGAGCAAAAAGTAGTGGCATTTAGACTTGCACACTTTCCTTGGCCTTTCTTTTGGTGGGGTTCATTTTCTTTTACTTTTTTAGCCATTTTTTATTTTTTTTCACCCTTTGATTTTTCTTTTAGGGTACACCCTCTTTACATTTTTTAAATTTTTTAATTTTTTTGACAATATGGAAAACCTTTGCAACAAGGAAAGGTATGAACATATTACATAGCCCATCAAGTCAATCATGATATATGACACCTATTGGTATAGGAGCATAACAGATTGTTAGATGAAAAATTCCCCTTTATGTAAAACATAGTTACCTAAGAAAGTATGAAAGAGAACAAAATTTCATATTAGTTAATGTATGATTAGAAATACTAGAAAATTTATGTATTTATAACATCAATGAATGTGATGTTGTGGACACAAAATCAAAAATTTAGATTGGAATATTAGTTTACATATGTCTTCATACAAGATGCATAATATTTATTTAGAAAAAAGGTTCAATCTAGGATAGATGATACCAAAAAATCATACAAGCTTTCCAAAATAACTATTAAAATCTTATAGTAATAAACGTCAGTGTGAAAATTATGTGGCACATTTTAGGTTAATAATAATCACTTTAGATAAGAGGGAACAAGTAATAAAGTGTACTATCAGAGAGAAAATAAAATAGATGGAAAATTATATGAGTGAGTATGATGATTGAGAATAAATAGTTGGAACTTAGTTAAATGGAAATAAAATTTAAGTTCTTTACCATTGATTAAATGAGATTAAAAATATATATATATCCATGGTTGATCGTAATAAGGATTATGTTATTTAAAAATAATCATGTGGGTAGAATTTCTACAAAACATGAATCGAAAAGAAATAATAATAAAATGGAATAAAGACAAACCATTTATGAGAAAATATTGAATATGTGATCATCAATTTATTGGTGAATTATAAAGTCTTTGAAAGGCAACATGACATAGAGTGTTGGTTTAAGGGGTTATAACCAGGTTCAGAGTAATTGTGCAGTAAAAAAAACCCACCAACTACTGGCCCTTTCGGCATTGATCTTTTCGCATAGACCAAAGTCTCACCCAAAACAGTATGGGGGGGTGTTGGAACTAGGTTTCCACACTGTGAGGGAGATTTTTATGAGGCATATCTCAATACTACTTCACAAAAAATAGATCTAATTGCTGATAAATCCCTTAAATAATATATCAGTTCCGCGCGAACAGATAATGATGAACAGACTTAACCCTTGTGCATTCACATATCATTGCAGAATTAGACATTACTTCAATATATATTTGAGCATAACAAATTACTATACTTAATTTGGATCTAACCATTTAAAGCAGAATAATACTTGCGTACAAATGCAATTCACCAATTCGACTTATCGTTTACTGAAATAAATACGCATTCAATAGAATGGATCCAGATCTATAAGTGCAATAAAAAACATATAGCACACATAGACAATCTAAGAAAGTTAACCACATAAATCATATAAAAGTCCGAGTTTTCCAAAATTTCCTTCTTTATTAATAGATATTCTATTCAATACAATCTTTCCACTTGCGCACATAGCAGCAGGGTCCTTGCACACAACTATGGACTTAGGTCTCCGTGCACGCAGCCAGTAGGAGCCTTTCTATGCAAACTAACAATTCAAATCAACAAAAAAGACAATTCAGTTTCAAATCTATTTCTTTATCTATTTACTCGACTCAACTCTTACATATTTATACTTTCAAACACACACATACCATGGTCTCAAACCATGGTTTCCCTTTTTACCTGTAACCTTGATTAAGGGACTTTTACCCACCCTAAAGCCCCTTTCCTTTTGCGCGGAGTGTGTTTTAACAAAACTTGAAAAAAAATACCCAAAAATACTTTACCCTAGGGGACCCTACTCTAGCAGGCCCCCAACACAATCTAGTGACTTTTCCTGAGTCCCTCTAGTCAAGATGCCTGCATTTTGTCTTTGAGCACCTGAACAAAACTTTGAAATGGAAATATTACTTGGGTACTTTGTGCAGCGGTGCTCTATGCTTCTTCCACCAATTTTTCTATGGTTGGCCCTTCGACAGCCAAGCTAATGCTTCTTTGGGTCTGCTACAAATTTTTGAGGGCTACATCAATGGTTTGCGAGAGCAGCAACACCTCATCCACCGATGGCTTCATTCATTTTTCCAACAAGTGCTCTTGTCGGTGCAGTGTGTCGATTTCCATCTGAATGAAGTGGCTCTCCTGCAATATGGTGAGTCTCTGGGTTGGCACGAGGGTTAGCGCAACGACCCAAATTTCATCGAATTGCTACTCTTTGGCCCTCATTTATGATTTCAGTTGTCGGATGACAGGGTCATCTTGGACGGAGGTCCAAAGTCTCATCGCTTATTCACATAGCTTACTGCAAGCATCCACGATAGTAGATATTCTAGCAATTGTTTCCTGTATGACTGCAGTGCACTGTGCACACAGCTCTAGAGGTGTATCTCGTCACAACTTCATCTAGAGGTCTGCAATATTTTTCTCGAGATCAGCGTAGACTGTTTTTATCTCCGAGCACAATGCTTTTAGCCTGGATAACAAGCTTTATAATTTTAGTGTAGGTTCAGCGGCGGTAGGTACTGTGACTTTAGGGAGGTCACTGCATAAAAAAATGATCACGGATTCCAACGCAACATGTTGATATTCGGTAGCCTGCTAAGCCTCTTCTGCAATATGCTTCCCTTTCTATATCGTGATCACGTATTGTTGATTCTTGGCAGCAAAATTTGAGGCATGGACCTCCCGGTACTGCATCTCGTCCATGATCATAGTATCCATTACATCTAGTTTTCTTCTTGGAAGCATGGCCAATCAATGTTGGCTTGCACATTGACACATAGCTCGAGGTGCTCAACTGAAACTGTAGGTCTTGGAACATGAAAGACCCAGTTGTCTTTAGGTAATGGAACAAGAGTGCTGAGGGGTTGTGTGTTCACTTATCCTCTGATTTCTTGTTGCACACTCACTTTTCCTATGCTCACTTGTTGCACGATTTATTGGATCGCACTCATTTTTACTTGTAGCTCGTAGAGACCATGTTGCACATAGTCAAGGATAGATTTGTATTGAGACTCCACATTAGTCTAGACATCCTCGATCGCAACCTTGACTATGTTTTCAATTTCATTAAGGTCTTCTTCTATAAGGGTCAAGGCCTCTGTCACTATATGCTTTGATCCCTTCCTCTTTTTGTGCGGGCTTGGGGAGGTCTGAGACCCTCACTTAGTGCCTTTTGGTGAACCTATCTGCATTGAAGGTGCCTCGGCACTGTCACCTTCTTTATTCTCCATTTCCTTATTCAGGTCAATGGTTTCACCCGTCGTGGTCGGCTCTGTCTCTTTTTCTGCATCCTTATCCTTCTGTTTGGTATCCTTGGACATGCGATACTTTATAGGGGTCTTCGGGGTACAGAAGATGAGGCACTTCTAGTGGTGTGTGCTTCTAACCATAAGGATGGCCATTCTATCGTAACATACACAAGGTCATCCTCTATGACCATGTAAGGCAGCTCGTACCAAACACCTTCAACATCTCCCTTCGCGCGTATGTGAATATTGTGAAAGCTGGACTTAAAGTTTGCAATGTGCTTGTACTGCTCATATAACGTCGGTGACAATCACGGCTTGGAATGCACTACTTGAAACAAATCTGAATCAAATAGCACTTAGAATATTTTATTTTCAATGATTCTAGAGGGAAGCTTGGAGTTCCACACCACCACATATTGTGCAGCTTCGCAAATATAGGGCCCAATATCTGGGAACTAGGCCTCAGCTGGCATCCTCCAACCAATCAGTGAAATTAGTAGTAGTAACCACACATAGTAGAAATTATTTCCCTCCTCCTACACCTCATGGGCATTCTCCAAAAAGTCTACACACAGGTACTTTTCCTAATTATACTGTACCCCTTTCTCACATTTCTTGGCTAAAGAAATCACATGGGTTGGAACTTCCTTTTTTCGGCACTTCCTCATCATCTTGCAGGTGAGAATTAACGTGGAAAAATGTAATACGGGGTCATTGATTTTGCTAACGATGAACCCTCGAGTGTTGCGCTATACCTTAAAATTTTCCTTACTGTGTCTGCAACTTTCCTTTCCTAGCCCTTTCCTCCAAAGGCCGCCACAGGGTCCTCCCCCTGACAGGGAAGGTTGGTGATATGGTGTATCAAATATTCATCAATTGGAATATGCTCTCCTAGCCACAAGAAGTCATCATGCACCAGGGCAGGTAGTTGTTTCACACATATATAATTATTTGAGTTGCGCTCAAAGTGTGGGATGTTTAGCAAATTTAGCAGCCCTAACTTCTGAAGTCCCAATGCCTAAGGTTTCAGCTTGACCACGATCATCCCCTTGTCATAGGTGACTAGCTCTAAGTACATTGAGGGTGTGAGTTCAGGGAAATTATCACAATCGGCCAGGTCCCAGTCTTCCATATTTAGTAGGGGAATTTTCACAAACATGTCCTCCTTAAACGGCATAGCTTCGGGGATCAACGGAGAATTGATATAAGATCGAACCTTATCCAGGTTCTTTGGGACCTTCATAGATGCTTTGCGCAGTGCCACACACTTGGGTAGCCATGAGATTGGTTCTAACTCTTCAACAAAATATTCCTCCATGATTACATTGGGCGTCTCAGCCATAGGTCTCTTTGGGCGTTCTACGAGGGTTGACTTAGGCTTTAGGGTATTCTTGCATGGTGACTTTCCGGTCCCTGAATACGTTCAATTATTATATTTCTGTGGCTCGGGCGCAGGGATTTCAGCAACCTGCACAAGGTTTTCATTGGTCTGCATCACATATGGGGTATGTTCGGTAGTAGTCATACTTGGAGGAATCAAATAACCCAAACCTCATTGTCCAAGTGTCTTGTGGAAAAGCGGGTTGATCCCAGACATATGCTTCAGAAAAGACAATGATACCAATGTGCACAAATCACTTGGAAAGAAAAGGGAACTAATGCGACCCTGTCTGTCATATTTATAACATTGGTGTGACTTAAATGGTCTCATGTTCATTCATGTATCCTTATAAATTCTAAAAAGGTTCTAAATCTAGTATAATATCCTCATTAAATGCAGTTTAGTCACTCCTCCAAATGGTAATAATGTTGTATTGACTAGATTAAATGTTCCAATGACTATATTCTGGAACCTCTGTGACTGTCTCAACCTTTGAGCATAGATTTTGCATGATTTTCGCATGTGTCTGTGCATCAACCATCCTTGTCACAAAAACCCACTTCTCCAATACTTGACAGACTGCTTTACGATCCTATGCCCTCTCACAACTATCTGGGGTGCTAAGATGCTCTTTCAGGCATATAGTCATTTGGCGTGTGCGGGGATAGGGTCATACCTGTATGGTTTCAACCGACTGCCATTCACATACCCAAGAAGATCTTCACCACTTAAGGTGGCTAGTTGTACCACACCTCCCTCTGTGATCTCCTTCACAACATACGGTCCAAGCCAATGCATTTTGAATTTACCTAGGTGGCATACAAACTTACTGTCATATAACAGAGCCAAATCATCCTCCTTAAAACTCTTCTTCCTAATGTGTCTATCATGCCAAGCCTTTTCGCTCGCCTTTTGCACATGCTAATGGAAACCAACAATGAATATGTCCTCCTCCAGCGAGACCAACTGCGACAATCACTCTTCCATAATATCCTGATCAACCATGTTAGTGATCGCATAAATGCATAGACTTGGGACAATATAATTCATTGGCATAACAACTTCCTTCCCATACACCATTCAGAAAGGAGTTTTCCCTATCAACTTCTTATAGGTATATTGTCATGCCAATATACCATAATCCATACTATGTCATGCCCCTGAGATATCTCGAGACATGCTTCCCCACCTTCCAAAAGAGCTTGGTCTGCTTAACCATAGCTTGACTCAGCTGGTTAACTGTGTAGAAAATGTTTGGTCTGGTGTTCACTAAGTACATCAGTGAACCTACTAACTGCCTGTAGATAGTAGCATCCACTACTTCTCTAGAAGTAGCATCCTCTTTCCTCCAATTTCTTAGAAGAGGAGTGTCCATGGATTTACAGCTCTCCACATGAAACTTACCTAGTATCTCTTTGGCATAATTTCCTTGAGAAACAAAATGTTCACCATCCCGCTACCATATTTCCAAACCAAGGAAATAGTGAAGGAGTCCAATGTCCTTCGAACTCCCTTGCAAGATCCTCCTTGCATGAGTTTATCAACTGCTCATCACCTGTCAAAATTAGATCATCAACATAAAGTACGATAATCAAGAGCTTACCATCAACCACAATCTAGTACAGGTTTTCATCTGCTTCACTTTTGGTGAAGCCCAACCCAGTGAAATAGCTGTCAATCTGAGTGTACCAAGAACAGGGTGCTTGCTTCATCCCATACAGTTCTCTCTTGAGTCGACACACATGAGACTCACTATCAAAGATCTTGAAACCTTCTGGCTACTCTATATACACTTCCTCCTCAATAACTCCATTGAGAAACACATTTTTCACACCCAACTAATGAATGCGCCACCCCATATACGCTGAGAGTGCAAGGATAGATCTAATGGAAGAGTACATCATGACTGGTGCGAAAGTCTCATCATAGTCGATCCCCTCAACTTGTGAGAATCCTCGGGCCACAAATCTAGCCTTGTACTTCTCCAAACTCCCATCAGTAACTTTCTTCACCTTATATATCCATATAGATCCAACCACTGATTTGCCGACCAGTCTTGGGGCCACATCCCATTCACTGTAATTGACAATGAAGTCATACTCCTCTACCATAGAATCAACCCAAATTGGTTGTTGCACTGATTTCTGAAATGAAGATGGTTCTATCATAATAAAATTTCTCATAAGAGCCATGTATCTAGTAAACTTGTCTGAAGTCTGTCTCTATCTGCACAGTGAAGTAGGGGCTCTTACATTCTTTGTTGCATTAAGTCTAAATCTATTAGCTTCCATGGTGCGCTTTCTGCCATTTCTAGTGGATGGCTCTGCATGAGTGTTTTCTTCCACTCCATGATCCTCTGCATGTGGCTGCTCCACATCTTGAGGCTCATCCTTTGGAACCAAGAGTTCCTCCTCTACATGCAAATATAGCTCCCTCTCAAGGGACAATCACATGGCTTTCTCCTCATCAAAATTTATATCCCGTCGCACAACAGTCATTCTTCTGTTTGGAAAATACACTCGATAGTTGTGGGGAGTTTCAATGTACCCCCCAAATATCCCAATCTGAGTTGTTGGTTCCAGCTTCTTCCTGGCGTCTTTGGTCACATACACATAAACAAATGAGACAAAAATATTAAAATGTGAAACATCATGTTTCTTACCAGTAAAAGCCTCTTCTAGTGTACTCATGCCAAGTATCCTACGAGGACAATAGTTTTTCACAAATACCGTTGTGTTTCATTCCTCCTCCCACAGATGCAACACTAGGTCCTGATCATGCAAAATTTCTCGTGCTGCACCCACAATCGTTCTGTTCTTTGTTTTTGCAACCCCATTCTTCTATGGGTTATGAGGCATAATAAGTTCTCTCTGAATTTCTTATTTGTTGCAGAGTTTCTTGAATTCATTAGATATGTACTCACGACCATTGTTGCTCCTAAGAGCCTTCACTTTATTCCCTGTGTCTTTCTCCACTAGTTCTTTGAACTCAAGAAACTTTGAGAAAGTCTGATCTTTCTTTTGCATGAAGTAGATCTAGCACTTTCGAGAAAATTCATCAACAAATATCACATAATAATTATTATTTGTTGTCGAAGCAATAGATAATGGTCCACACACATCTGAGTAAACTCTCTCAAGGATTTCCGAAGCTCAGTTGTCCTTCTCATGAAAAGTGGCCTTTGCATACTTCCCCACAGTACATCCCTTGAATGTGTCTGATTATGAAAGTGTACCCTTGGGAAGACCCGTAGAAATTTTCTGCATGACCTTCAAGGCTCTGTGGTGAAGATGGCCCAATCTCCTGTGCCATAACTCACCCTCATCCCGACTCACCACTTTATCTGCCTTACCCATCAATGCTGCACAACCATATACATAAAGTTTATAGATATTTTTAACTCGAATCCCAATATTCTTGGCTTGTCCTATTATTTTGTTTCACAGGAAAGCTTTTCTTTCACTGAAAACAACATCATAGCCTCTATCCTCCAACATTGCAACTGAGACTAAATTTTTCTTCAAGCCTGGTACATGCATTACATATTTTACTTGAAAGGGTTTACCTGAATGTCTCTAGAAGGTAATGGTACCAATCCCAGTAGCATTTTACCGACTGTCATAACCCATTTCGATATGCATTTGGAGGTCCTTATCCTCCAAGCTACTGAAATGTTCCTTGTCTCCCATCATGTGAAAGGAAGCACCACTATCCAAGTACTGCACCGATCCCATTGCAATTGACACCATGCATGCAATAAGCGAGAAGTCAAGCTCAAATTTTGAGACCAAAGCCTCACTAGCTAGAGATCTTGAAGCCTTCTTGCTATTCTTATTTTGTGGACAATTAGTGGCACAATGTCCATGCTCATGACAGTGAAAACACTTCAGTCTGGACATGTCGCACTTCTTGCCATCTTTACCGAACTCAGATTTGGAATGGAATTTATTTCCTTTCCCATTCTTTGCCTTGGTAGCCAAATAAAAATCTTATTCATCTTCATTCTTATATAAATATCCATCTCTGGTATTCCTCTTGAATTCTTCTTGCACCAAATCTGACCAAAGTCGTTCCCAATCTTGCAGCTTTTCCCTTCCATTGACAAAGTCCTGATAACTATGCTAACCCTTGGGAAGTCCTAGAAGATCTAGGATCACCAAATCATCATTAGTGATAGTAATGCCAATGATCCCAATCCCCTCCTAACATTGGATGAACTTTTTTAAATATTTTGGCATGGAGTCGCCTTTATCCATTTTGATCTTCCTAAGTTTATCCTTCAGTGCCAATTTCCTATGGTCACTGCTTCTCTGAAATAGATCTGTCAAAGATTTCCAAATTGAATATGGTGTCTCTTTGCCATGGATACTTGAGACAATGTGGTCTTGTACTCCCTCCAATAAGATCCTCCTTGCCTTTGCAACCTTCTTTTTCCAGGCATCAATATTTGTAGCATCTGTTACAGCAGGTTTGGGAATGTCATTATCAATGAATTCCTTTCAGCCATTGTCTTCCAGTAATGCCTCCATTTTTTATTTACAAGAAATATAGTTAGAGATGCCTTCAAGTGCATAATCCAATCTCAAGCCATTGAAAGCCATTTCGATCCTGAATCGCCTATCGCAGCAATAATGTCTTCTGCAAATTCGAATTCTATTCAGTCACAAAATTAGCTTCTTATTTACTGCAGTAATTTCCTGTGCTCTGATACCATGTAGAAATTATACAACATATATGTATATCATGGATTCAATATGATCTAAAAATGTACTAAAGCTAGATACTAAATCACTTCTACAAATCAATTGCGGAAATTAAACACAATCGCCAATCACATGAAGCAAAAAAAGAATCAAATCAAACTATAAGAAATATAATTTCCCAGGGAAATCTTGTTGCTCAAAACCCCACTATCTTATATTGTATATTTAGCATTGATACATGAAATAAATACAATGCTCTCTTGTCACAACAGGCTCCAGCACTCAACTAATTGTCTCACATTGTCCTAGACAAAACTGGCCAACACTTAGCTAATTATCAGCCTCTAAACAGCCTGCCTTGATTGTGCAATCCCTAAAGAATATGAATTTTGACCTTCCTAAACTACGCAAGGATCATGGGAAATCCAATGGGTGTTTGGTTGCATGGGTGCAACCCAATAATCCTACAACTGATAGTTAACATCCCTTTCACCTTTGTATCAACTTAGTATCCACTGGAATTGACATGCATGCAACTAATAATAGTAAATCATCAATTGCATGTTACATCATTGATTGTGAATTAAATAATATTTCATTCACTTGATCTATCACTAGTGCAACAATCAGTTACAACTATCACAACTGACTTTAACTCACCTAGATTGAGTTAATTGATTTCTCATGCATTAACTAATGCACCAACTACAATTCGAACTTTGTTACAACTAGAATTACTGTGCATGCCTCACCAAATAGCCTCAACTTGAAATTCATGAGCTAACTCAGTTTATCACACTTAGTTAACTATTAAAATTGATTTTCAGATATTATTACATTTTATTGACCACTTTAATTAAGGGAAAATTAAAATAGACAATGCACCAAATTTAGCCCACACCAGTGTAGGTGCTGCTAAGAACTATTGGTCCCACACTAGTGTAGGTGCTGCTTGGATCCATTTCTCTTGCACTAGTGTAGGTGCTGCAATTTCTTGTTGGACTTCAACATCAAGCGCATTGACCCTTTGTGTTTTTGGAATAGTCTTTTATAGTTCTTCTAAAAATAAGTTAACACTACCCATGCCGTCATAATAAGGTAATTCTCTTACCTCCGAGGATATGCACCATAGAGATTTTGTTAAGCGGTTACAAATGGTTCTACCAGTCTTCGAGCTCCTCATCTGAATCTGAAAAGAATGAACTATCCTTCTCCCAATTAAGTCGACCATTTGCTGTGGGATTGATCCAATCCTCATCTCGTGCAGTCAATTTATAGATGTGATCAATGTCATCATCTTCGTGGACCGGTTCAGTGTATCTTTCTCCTTCAGCATGGTCCAGAAGAACCACAACCCTAGTGCCATTACTTTCAAACACCATACTTCTACACTTGAGGTTGATGATGCCATCCATATCAATAGCCTAATCTAGACCCGACAGTGCAGGATATGGGCCAGTATCATCAACAATATTGATAACTTCAAAGTCTGTGAGTACCCTAACTCCTTCAATATCCACTAATACCTGCGAGAGTCTTCCTAATGGGATAATATTTTGCTGATTCACCATGCACAACTGAATATTGGACCACTCTAGCTTAGGTTCTCCCATTTGCTGCCAAGTCTGTTGTGGTAAGACATTCACATCAGACCCAAGATCCAGAATGACCTGATTCATTTCATATTCACTGATATGAGTAGTCAAGCACATTTCCCGATCGGTTCTTCATTTATTCTTTTAGATTTTGTTGACAAATTTCTGCTCCAATCGAGGTTGTTCCTTTTCTACACAGTTTTCAATCAAAACCTGGAGTTTCTCTACTGACTTCTTTTTGCGCAAAAAATTAATACAAACTTGTAGGAAGGGTTTTATCTCATTAACCTCATTCCCTTCAACCACGTCCATCGGCTTGCCTGATTCTTTAGACGTTGATGTGCCTAATTCTATAAAATATTTCTTAGCTTATTAAAAGGTCTCATTTTCGCTTTTTCAGTTGAATCCATCTTTCTATTCAGGTGCCTTCTGGATCCAAATATCCACAATAGCCTTCTTTTCCTTATCGTCACCAATCATTACACCACTCCTAGTTACGATATTCAAAATAGGTTCTTCTTCACGCAGCTCAGCTCTTACCATATGGATATTTTGAGTAGGGGTTTGTGGCTTCTTTTCCTAAATTACTGCAATTAATACATGGAAATCCTTAATAACATGATCAAATTTTCTACAATACCTATAGGATTGTTGTATTGGGTTTGGACAATCACATGTGTCATGACCAACATCACTGCAATTATAGTAGATGACCTGGCATCTCCCACGACTAGCTCCTCCTCCTCTTCCTTGGAGTCCGCCATGCCCAGACGAAGATGTAGGTGAACCCGATTCTCATCCTTCTTCCTACACCCTATATAAACCAACTCGTTCAATCATCAAATCAAAGTTACAACAGTTCTGCTCATCGTGTCCCACTAACCGATAAAATTTGTAGTAAGGTTGCCTAAGCTTTGGAACATATTTACCAATTCTAGGGCAGAAGTCTGTTGTGTGTAGACCTGTTACTTAAAAAATCACACGCCATAATGTGGGGGTTCCACTTGGTCCTGCAGCTCTCTTAATAAGATTTGGTCCTCCGACTGCTAGATAGTCATTGTATATGAGACATTGATCCTTGTCATGCCCTTAAACTTTATAACATATACATTATACACCTGCGCATACGTCCTTCCCTTTCTCTTGATGCAAACTTTGTATCTCTAAGTGCAGTGAAACTAGATGGTTTTGGATCTTTTGAGCCCTTACCTATGAAGCTGATACAAGCGAGGATTATAACTTCATTGAAATCTCTACAGCGTCAACCTCTGTTGCAATCTTCTGTTGATTTAAGGACTGTCACAGATGCAACAGTAGCATGGCAATGAACCATCCCTTATGCTATGTGTCATTAATAGTAAACCCTCCATATCTAATGATGCAATTCAACCGTTGATCTCCCTCCCATATGGATTAATTTACTTCTTGGCGAATCTTGTTCAACTAAGTCATGCATTGGGCATACGATTTCGGCCTTTTGAACTACTCCTTCAATGCATCCTTGAGATTATCAATCGTTTCATTAGGGTTCGTCACTACATAACCTATGTACCAATACAATGCACATTCTTGAAATATAGTAGCAAGATGTGCTTTCTTAATGTAATATTCCTAATTAGCCTGAGCTAATGGGAATATTCAATTTTGTTTTACCTTTCTGTTTCGTGAATAAATGTGTAAAGGAAGATTGTAAAAACTCCTAAAACAGTAAATAAATCAATGCCACATGTGAACAAAGCTAAATCTGGGCTATTTAAATAAACACCCTTATGTGTGAAAGGGACTGAGACATTTGACTGTGTCAACCATGACCAAATCAACAACGTTGTCTAGAAGGAGTGATATTCATTGAGGCACAACGCAATTTTAGTTGGAGGAGGCTCATGTGAAAAGAGCTAGTTCATTTAATACGGTTTAGGGTTTTACAAGCTCTCAACTTATAAAAGGATGAGGATGACAACGTGAGATGGGTTGTTGATGTGATTACATTTTTCAGAGTTTGTTGTCTGTTTAGACATATCTCATTCTCCTTGCTGTTTAGCAGATAATAGTGTTGTTCAGCACAAGGACCTCCTATTTAGGAATCCCATCTCTTTCCTTGAGAGGCCACTTGGAAGAGCTTTGCATTTATTTTCCACTATCAGGCTGAAGGCTAAGATTCTACTTCCAACTACAACACAGATCTTGTTGAGGGTTTGGTTGTATTTGTAAGCTGTAGCAAGTGGAGGGTAGATATATTCGGATCTAGGAAAATCTAGTGCCTCTTTTCAGTGGGAAAGTCTTCTATTCCATTGGAAAGAGAGTATTGGATCATTGGAGCATCAGATCCACATCTTGGAATTAGGCCAAACTGATCTTATACCCTACAACTCAGTTTATCTCCCAGATCTGCGTTTTTTTGTAGGTGCTACTACTGGGACTTTTGGATTAACATTTTGGAGGAGTCCTTCTCATGTGTTGGGGATATTCCCTTCACCTTTGAGATATATTGTAGAGGGTCATTCTATTGTATACATTAGACCAGATCTGAATATTCTTGTAAATATGAAGATTTCTGCAGATCTGCAGCTTTAGATCTTAGATCTACTCCATGTGCTTCATTCTTAGATCTACTCCATGTGCTTCATGTATTGCTGAAAACCCCAAGGGGTATTTGAATTAGAGACTCTATAGTGTATGGATATATCATAAATCTGACTGTTCGTGCATTATTTTTCTCTAGATCTAAGTTGTAATCAACAGCTGTTGCAGCATAACAAAAATAACACTATCAAGGTAGTTTCTGCTCATTTCTATGGTTGATGCACCTCTTTTTGAGGTTATTTTTTCATTGGAGACTTCTATTTCCTGTTCTACATTGTATGGGCTTCATTACACATTTGAGTTGCTATTATAAATGCTAAAGAAGGGTCTCCATATTGGCCTCCTATAATAATCTTGATGATATGTGTTATTTTAATGCATAACTGTTTAACATTGATGCATGTTCCCATTTGGGATATTACACTTAACATCATCATTATTGATTTGTTGTGATGTCCACACAACATCTATGAAAAACCAGAATTGTTCCACGTCTTCATTCCCAACCCCACAAAAATTAGGTAGCTTCATGGAAGTAGCCATATTAACGCCCAACGGTGGAGGTGGAGGTGGGGTTGATGAGTGGTTACCGTGAGATGAATGTGTGAGCAAATTGGATGGGATCTGAACTAAAATCAAATTCTCTACTTATTCATGTGAAAATCAACCAGATCTACTTGTTTCAGACTCCTCATCACTATCAGATTTACCTTTAAGAGGGTTGTAGACAAAATCTTCTTCTAGGTCTAATTTGTAGGTTTTTTTGCTACGCACAAAACTACCAAGGCCTCTGCGCGTGGAGATAAATGGGCCTCTTTGAGACATTCATGCAATGTGGTTGCACAAAGTACCCTTTTCACATAAAATAATTCTAATCCATAGTTTCAGTGAGCGTAGAAAATTACCTCTAGGGCCCTTGAAAATCTCCTTTTAGCTTCAGAATAAAATACAAAAGTATCAATAGAAAATTTAGTCACAAATCCTCCCAGAACACTATTGATCCAGTGATCTACTGCACAAGTAATCTTGTTGCTAGATTCCTCCAATTGTTGCACCAATTATGGGGTCCACTTGGTGATCACATCGTCCTTTGTGTAGGTCTGAAACTTAGCAAGCCGAGACAAACAATCTTGCAACTCGGTCACAAAGGAAGCAAAGAAAATTTCGTGGACCTCTGTGTAGATGTACCTTTGCTCCCAATATTTAGAAGGAAATTTAGGTTTTCTATTTTCTTGGATCACAAATTCACATAACTTATTATCAAGCCAATCTTGTAGTTCGTTCTTTGTCGAATGCCACAACATAAAATCTCCCTCAAAATGATCCCGGTCTCGACAAAAAAACCATTTGTTAGCTTAATGGGTTTTGACCCAGTTTTGGAGTAATTGTGCAACCAAAAAAACCCTCCAACTACTGGACCTTTCGGCAGTGATATGCTCGTGCAAACCAAAGTCTCACCCGAAGCAGTATGGGGGGTGCTATAGCCACGTTTCCACACCCTGAGGGAGCTTTTGACGAGGCAGATCTTGATCCTACTTCACAAAAACCATATCTAATTGCAAATAAATCCCCTATACAGTAGAGTAGTTTCAGGCGACCATATAATGATGAACATACTTAACCCTTGCGCATTCATAGATCATTTCAGAATTAACCCTTACTTCAATATATAGTTGCGTAGAACAAATTACTATACTTAATTCAGATCTAACAGTTTAAAGCAGAATAATAATTGTGCACAGATGTAATTCACCAATTTGACTTATCATTTACAGAAATAAATACACATTCAATAGGACATATCCAAATCTATAATTTCAATAAGAAACAGATTACGCACATAAAAAATCTAAGATAATTAAGCACATAAATTATTAAAAGTCTGAGTTCGCCAAAATTGCCTTCTTTATTAAGAGATCTTTATTTAGTAAAATCTTTCTGCCCGCGCACACAACAACAGGGTCCTTGCACATAGCTCAGGACTCCGGTCTCTATGCACACAACCAACATGAGCCTTTTTACGTATACTAACAATTCAGATCAACAAAACAGACAATTCACTTTCAGATCTATATCTCTATCTATTTACTCAACTCAACTCTTATGTATTAATACTTTAAAACGTGCACATACTATTGTCTCAAACCATGGTTTGAGACTCATGGTTTCCATTTTTACCCGTTACAATGATTAAGGGACTTTGACCCACCCCAAATCCCCTTTCCTTCTGCGTGCAACGCGTTTTAACAAAACTTGACCAAAAATGCCCAAAAATGCTTTACCCCAGGGGACCCTACTCCAATATAGAGTAAGAGAATCATGACCTTTTAAGGTAACATTAATGGGGTGAAATACTACAAATGAAATGAAATAAATCGAATAAAAATCCTAGAAAATAATTAAATTCATGTAGAATATGTGATGCCAAAATCAATCTACAACGTTGTGTAGATTTGAATTCAAAGAAAAAGTAAATGGTTAGCAAGAAGAGAAGAAGCAAGTCATAGAAAGGGATGGTAGAAATAAGTTATCTAGTTGATTATGCACTTCACCCTTCACCCTTCCCACCTCATAGCCTAACTTGGCGGTGGTGCTTATGTTGGAAAATTATGTTTGGGTAGTCAATAACTCCAATTCAAATAATTACTTACATAGTCTCTAACAATATAAGTGTTATTACTATTTACTTTGTTATGTCGAGTTATGCTATTTCATTTTCTTATGTTATTTATAATTCATGTACATATAATGGCTACTTAATTTCCATTCCCATGGACATTATTATTTTACTCTCTCTCTCTCTCTCTCTCTCTCTCTCTCTCTCTCTCTCTATATATATATATATATGGAGTTATTTCAAAATAAACTAACTGTGTTACATGCATATTTTCATATTGGGTTGTCATGAGATATGGGTGTGAGAAAGGTATTTACAAAACTAATACACCTCATAAAGAATGTTTAGGAAAGGTTCTATATTGCATCAAAGTGGTTGTGTTTTTTATTTTAGAATAATTATTTAGAGCAAGTCAAAACTAAAAAAAAATGTTCACATCATTCTTAGTGGAAAGTGGAAGAAATTTCTACCAATATCTAGTTAGTTTATTAGATTTTAGAAATAGTAACATCCACTTGAGCTATAAAATAAAACTAAATAAGGCCACAATGTATCTATGTTCATTATATGTACAAATATTTTAGTGGAATATTTGAGAAATCATGTTTTAGCGGTGATAGACACATGGTTGAAATTGCATTAAGTCATGCAATACATTTCTGCCAAAAGGCAACCAATAAAATGTTAAAATACCCAGAGGAGATAATGTAATTAAAAAAAAAATAGAGAAAAAAGAAAAAAAAGTGAACTAGTTGTTCAATTTGGATGGAGTGAGAAGTTATGACAATCAATTGAAAGTGGTGTTATTTACTATTCTAACAAGATCCAAATTTCCAATTACTGCAACCATCAAAGAAAATGATTTATAATCGATGCAAATGATTTATGGAATGTAAATGATAATTTAAACTCTCTAAAACCCGAAATTTAAAATATTAAGAAAGAGAATTCACAAAATCTTATAATCATGTAACTTCATGAAAATTATTACATAGTTGTTCACATATTAGCCTCTAATTACAATCCACTTCACAATCATTACAAAGGGTATGCTTTAACAATATTATTATTTTTTAATTATTTAATTGTGATTCATCAAGTCTCTAAATGTACTCTACATAATATTACAAGTCTGTGGATAGGATTTCTCACTTTTCAGTGTTCAATTGTGCTTCACTCCTCAATATCTAGTTGTGTTTTGCATATAGTGTTTACTTATTAGAGTTGAAAAAAACACTTAAGATCCTAACCTAGTGGTCATTTAAAAAATGTCATTCTAATATGTGAATGTGTAAATAGATATAGATTTGATACTCTCATTTGAAGTAGCTCTAATTTTCAAGATTTATGTATCTAAGAGTTAGCATAATATTTTACATATAAAATATTTCTCAAACAATCATTGTGTCATTTCGTGAATGGAGACTACAAGAAGAAAATATATAGGTCCTAAATACATGAGGTCTTTGAATATAGGAACTAAATGACCTATTCATAAATAAATAAATAAATTCCATCGCATAACATAAATTCTCTATAATACCATATATAGTACTTAGAATATCTAATGGGACAAGTATAACTCAAGATCTGTTACTTGGAAGGATGTGAATACTATATGTCTTGACCACCCCTTAGTTTTTGAGCATCTCTGATTCTGATTTTGACTTAGATAGCTACCTATGCTAAGGCTCTATTTGTAGTTCCATGTTATTTTAATTATGAAAACTATGTAATATTTATGCATTCAGTTGGACAGATGAAACTACTTATATATGAAATTACATATATTATGTATTGTTGATTAAATAATTGATGTACGACTTATTTGATGTATGATTTACCTGATGTATGACTTAATTAGTTATGATTTATCTAGTGTATGACTAATCAGAGTTATTGTCGTTTCATGTATGGATTAATGGGATATGATTTAGCTAATGAATTGTTGATCAAAATATGATTTATCTAATGTAAGATTTATTTCCAGTATGTTGTTATGAAGTACAAAATTGAAACGTGGACACTAGACTTAATAACATGATGATTAATATCACTTATCTATATATATTTTGTTGCTTTGTATATGCATGAATGAGAACTAACCTGCAGATTAGAAAGAACTATACGATAACCAAGATTTACTCTTGTGATGGGGTAATGTTGATACATCCAATGAGGAATGGTATGATGTACATTGTTCTATTTCATTTTGTATCTACTTGATATGTACTATTTGTAGAAATTTATTAATAGTGATATGTATTACCGAATTCTCCTGATCTAACAAATTAACTCTTATGTTAAATACATAATCCTTCCACTATAAATATTTGCGGAAATTAAATCACCAATTGCAAACACATGAAGAAAATCAATCGCACATAACAAGATTGTTTTACTGGGAAATATTAAAGCTGAAAAACCCAACTATCCTATATTATGTATCATGGAAATCATGTAACAATCTCATACAAATATTAGTACATCAAGCTCTCAGTATAATACAATCGTCACACACTATCATGCAGAAATTTGCAAATCCTTGCACCAATTTCTTGCCTCCTGATAGCTTGCCTCCACTACGCAATACAAGCTGATTACACTGACCAATTTGATGCAATCCCACCCTCCTTGACTGCGCAATCCAAGCTAACTACACTCACCAATTCAATACAATCCCACCCTCCTTGACTGCACAATCCTCATTGGCAATTCCAATGTATGTGTAGATGCAATCAATGCATCACTATAGTCACAACGGATAGTCAATCTCACCCTTTCACTTATCTCTCCACTGGGTCTCCACTAGATCGGACATGCAAGTAGCTAACTGCTATATATGTTCAGTTGCATATGAGTTACTGATTGTGAATTAATTAACTAATTAATTCACTGAACTCTCACTTGTGTATGTTTGATTTACAACTAGTACAAATGAGTTTAACTCACTTAACTGAGTTAAACAAGATAACAACTCCCATAGTTACTCATCTAACTCTGTCATAACTTTCCACTTCAGTTCTAACTGAGTCCTCCATCCATGAGTCACCAACCAACCCTCGGAATTTTGTAATTCCTTCAGCCCACTGATGTGCCACACCTGTTCACTGAAATAAAGTGCTCCAAGAGAATAAGTTGATATTTAGAGTCTGATTATTATTAAGGGCTAATAATAATCAACATGACTCTATTTTTAGATTGACGATCTATAAATATACTTCGCCCAATCTTCTAAAAATAGAATCTCATCTATTTTTCCAACTTGATCAACCATCTACAAATAGCCACCTGCTACTTATAGAATATGCTCACCATGTCTAAATATAGACATATGCCTAAAAATAGCTTGCGGACCCCACTTAGTGAAGGTGCTTAATTTTCACTAAGCTCATCATCTTGTTGAATCTCAACACTCCATCTCAACAAGATAGGGATTATTCTTGACCCCGATCTTGCCTCTATGGTATTTGAATTTGCTCTTGCTAAGCACCCTCATCAGAATATCTGCATCATGATCTTCCGTCGGAATGTATTAAAGCAACATGATCTTCCACTGCATAAAATCTCTGATATGATGATACCAGCTATCTATATTCTTAGATCTATCATGAAACACAAGATTAATCGAGAGTTTAATGCAACTTTGATTATCATAATGAATCATTGTAGGATCTAAATGATAACTGAACAAACCTACAAGGATCTTCCTCATCTAGATAGCCTCACATGCAGCTTGACTTGTTGCCATGTATTCTGATTCCACTGAACTAAGTGCCACGGATATTATTTTCCTACTATACCAAGAAATTTTCGTAGATCCGATACTGAAAACCCCTCCTGATGTGCTCTTTCTGTCCATTGGGCTACCTGTGTAATCTGCATTTGTGAAGCCATGAAAATTCACCTCATCCTTCTGTCTGTACCATAAGCCATACTCAGATGTGCCCTTGAGATATCTCAGGACATGCTTGCCTGCCTTCCAAAAGATTTTGGTAGGCTTAACCATCACTTGAATAAGCTGGTTCACCGCATGACATATGTCCAGTCTTGTATTAACTAAATACATGAGAGAAACCACCAACTGTCGATAAACAATGGCATCCACTACCTGTTCCGATGTAGCATCCTCTTTCCTCCAATTTCTTGGAATGAGATTATCCATGGGCTTGCAGCCCTCCATGTGAAACTTCTCAAGTATCTCCTGAGCATACTTGCCTTGAGACACAAATAGTTCACCTTCTCATTGCCATATTCCCAATCCAAGGAAATAATGAAGGAGGCCCAAATCCTTCATCTCAAACTCCTTTGCAAGATCTGCCTTACATGAGTGTATCAACTGCTCATCACCCGTTAGTACTAAATCATTAAAATAAATAACAATGATTAAAATCTTACCCTCCACCACAATTTGGTACAGGTTTGCATCCACCTCACTCTTGGTCAAGCCAAGTCTGGTGAAATAGTTGTCGATCCAAGTGTACCAAGCATAAGGTGATTTCTGTAGCCCATACAACGCTCTTTTGATTCTGCACACATGCGACTCGCTGCTGAAGAAATCAAATCCTTTAGGCTGCTCAATGTACACTTCTTCCTCAATGATCCCATTAAGGAACACATTCTTCACATCCATCTAATGAATGTGCCAACCCATCTATGATGAGAGAGCAAGGATGGTCCTTATGGAATAATACCGTGTGACAGGTGCAAAGGTTTCTTCATAATCAATCCCCTTGATCTGTGATAAGCCCCAGACAAAAAATCTTGCCTTATACTTCTCAACGTTCCCATTAGCGGCTTGCTTTACCTTTTAGATCCATCTCGAACCTACCACTAATTTACCCATTGGCCTTGGAACAATCTCCCAAGCACTGTTTCTGACAATGGAGTCATACTCCACCATGGAATCTACCAATGTGGGCTCTTGTGTTGTTTCCTAAAAGAAAGATGGCTCTGTCACGACACACTTTCTCAGAAGATCCATGTATCCAGTGAATCAGTCAGGTGACTGTCTCTGTCTGTGCTGGGATGTAGGGACTCCTACATTCTCTGACGCATCAAGCTTCAGTCTCTTAGCTTCTGTGGTATGCTTCCTACCTGTTCTTATATTTGGTCCTACATGAGTGGACTCCTCCACTCCATGAATATCCTCCTGTGGCTGATCCACATCTAGAGGCTCATCTTTGGGAACAAATATCTCCTCCTCTGCATACAAGGTTAGCTCCCTCTCAAGAGACATCTTCATGTACTTCTCCTCATTGAATTTTATATCATGTCGCACCATAGTCATCCAACTTTTTGGAAAATACACACGATAATTATGGGGTGTTTCTGTGAACCCCACAAATATCCCAACTTTTGTAGTTGACTCCAACTTCTTCTTGGCGTCCTTGGTCACATGAATGTAAACAGATGAGTGAAAAATCTTCAAATGAGAAGTATCAAGCTTCTTACCAGTAAAAGCTTCTTCAGGTGTACTCATGCCAAGTACTCTATGAGGACAATGGTTTTTCACATAAACCACATTTTAGATGCTTCTACCCACAAGTACATCAGTAGGCCCTGGTCATGCAGCATAGCTCGTGCAGCACCCATGATCGTTTTGTTCTTCCTCTCCGCGACCCTATTCTGTTGTGGGTTATGAGGCACTATGAGTTCTCTTCGAATTCCTTCTTTTCTACAGAATTATTTGAATTCGTTCGAGATATATTCACCACCATTATAGCTCTGCAGAGCCTTCACTTGCTTCCCCGACTCCTTCTCCACCATTTATTTAAACTCACAAAACTTTGAGAATGTTTGATCCTTCTTTTGCAGGAAGAAGATCCAGCGTCTATGCGAATAGTCATCAACAAAAATAACATAATACCTATGTTTTTCTATTGAAGTAATCGAGAAAGGTCCACACATGTCTGTGTGAATTCTCTCCAGGATCATCGAGGCACAGTTATACTTCTCATCAAAGGTGGTCTTCAAAAACTTACCCATTGTACATCCTTTGCACTAATCTGACTGCGCAAGTGTACCCTTGGGAATTCCAGTATAAATCTGCTGCAAAATCTTCAGGGTGTCATGGTGAAGATGGCCCAATCTCCTGTGCCATAATTCACCCTCATCCTGGCTCACCACTTATTCTGCTTTGCCCACCATTGCAGCGCAGCCATCTACCTCTAGCTTCTAGATATTATTAACTCGAATTCCTATCCTCTTGGTTTGACCTGTTGTTTTATGTCATAGGAAATATTTTCCATCGCTGAAAACAATGTCATAACCTTTGTCCTCCAACATCGCAACTGATACCAAGTTCTTCTTCAGGCCTGGAACATGCATAACATCTTTCAACGTAAATGGTTTACCTAACTCCCTCTCAAAGGTAATGGTTACAATGTCACTTGCACTGTATCTACCATCGTCACCCATCTGTATATGCATTTGGAGATCCTTCTCCTCCAAGTCACTGAAAAACTCCTTATCTCCCGTCACGTGGAAGGAAGCACCACTATCAAGCTACCACACTGATCCCATTGCGCTTGAAACCAAGCATGCGATAAAAGCAAAATCAAGTTCAAATTGTGAGGCAAGGGCCTCACCAGCTGTAGCTCCAACAACCTTCTTGTTCTTCTTTTTCTCTAGGTAGTTAGTGGCGAGATGCCCATGTTCGTGATAGTGAAAACACTTCACCTTGGACAAATCCAGCTTCTTGCCTTTAGCCTCAGATTTTGAGTGGAGTTTCTTACCCTTCCCTTTCCTTGCTTTGGCAGCCAAAGTGAAATTCTCTTCATCATCATGTTTTGATGAAGAGCCATCCCTGGTATTCCACCTTATCTCCTCCTGAATAAGATCTGACCAAAGTCGCTCCCAATCCGACAGTTTCTACCGTCCATTGACAGAATTTTCGTAGCTATGCCAAGTATTTGGAAGCCCAAGGAGAGCCAAGCTCACTAATTCATCATCAGCAACTATAATTCCCACACTTCCCTGCTCATCCCTACATTGGACAAACTTTGTGAGATATTTTGGAATGCTGTTGCCCTTCTCCATTTTGATTTTTTCTGATTTTATCTTTCAGCGCCAATCTCCTATGGTCACTGTTGCTCTGGAAAATATCTGTCAAAGCTTTCCACATTGCAAATGGAGTGGTTTTCCTATGAAGGCTTGACACAATATGGTCCTTCACACCTTCCAAGAGAATCCTTGTCATCTTTGCTACCTTCTTTTTCCATGCGTCAAGTACTGCAACATTGCTAGAAGTAGGCTTAGGAATGTCATTGTCGATGAAATCCTTCAAACCATTATCTTCAAGCACCACCTCCATCCTGTCCTTCCATGCTAAGTAGTTCGAGCTACCCTCGAGTGCATACTCCAACTGCAACCCATTAAAATCCATTTCAATGTATACTCAAATGTCGCACCAAGAAAAATTTTCAGCAAATTCGTATTGCTTCATCACACAAAACTCAGCAGTGCTTCAATATTGCAATCTTCAGTGATAAACACTGCTTTGATACCATGTAGAAATTTATTAATACTAATATGTATTACCAGATTCTCCTGATCTAATAGATTAAATCTTATGTTAAATACATAATCCTTCCACTATAATTCTTTGCGGAAATTAAATCGCCAATTGCAAATAAATGAACAAAATCAATTGCACATAACAATATTGTTTTATCGGGAAAGCTTAAAGCTGAAAACCCTAACTATCATATATTATGTATCATGGAAATCATGTAACAATCTCATACAAAGCTTAGTACATCAAGGTCTCAGTACAATAACAATTGTCACACACTATCATGTAGAAATTTGCAAATCCTTGCACCAATTTCTTGCCTCTTGATAGCTTGCCTCCATTGTGCAATCCAAGCTGATTACACTGTTCAATTCGATGCAATCCCACCCTCCTTGACTGCGCAATCCTTATTGGAAATTCCAATGTATGTGTAGATGCAATCAATGCATCACTATAGTCACAACGGATAGTCAATCTCACCCTTTCACCTATCTCTCCACTAGGTCTCCACTGGATCTGACATGAAAGTAGTTAACTGTTGTATATGTTCATTTGCATTTGAGTTACTGATTGTGAATTAATTAACTAATTAATTCACTGAACTCTCACTAGTGTATGTTTGAGTTACAACTAGTACAACTCAGTTTAATTGATTTAACTGAGTTAAACAAGATAACAACTTCCATAACTACTCCTCCAACTCTATCATAACTTGCCACATCAGTTCTAACTAAGTCCTCCATGCACGATTCACCAATCAACCCTAGGAATTGCGTAATTCCTTCGGCCCACTAATGTGCCACACCTGTTCACTGAAATAAAGTTCTCCAAGAGAATAAGTTGATATTTAGAGTCTGATTATTATTAAGGGCTAATAATAATCAACATGCATCTATTTTTAGACTGATGATCTATAAATAGGCTTCACCCAATCTTCTAAAAATATAATCTCATCTATTTTTCCAACTTGATCAACCATCTACAAATAGCCACCTACTACTTATAGAATATGCTCACCATGCCCAAAAATAGACATACACCTAAAAATAGCTTGTGGGCCCCACTTAGTGAAGGTGCTTACTTTTCACTAAGCTCATCATCTTGTTGAATCTCAACACTATTATGACACGGGTAAAGTGTAAATGACAGGTGACAATACTACTTTACTAGATTATTTGATGGCAAGTATCCCACCAGTGTCATAGTGTGGTCCATATTAAGGTGGTGACCCTAGTCTTGACGAGGGGTGGAGGAATTTCTCACAGTGTAACCTCCAAGCTCGAAATCATGGGAGGTAAGTGATGGAAAAAATCCCCCAGACATGTGATGATCATTGCCAATTGGCTGTTGGGGAAGTTAGGCTAATATAGTCAATACTTCTGCCATATTGGTTTTATAAATGGTTAGATTGGTATAGCTGACGCCATATTATATTGCAGCAGAGGATGAATAAGATGGGAGTGGAAGTAGGTTAGTAAGGATAGGAGGCTATAGGTTGGTTGTAGAATTTTGATGGGAAGTGGTGTAATTGCTTGACTTACTTAATTTTACTACTATATCTCTCCTATTTTATTATGCCTTATTGTCAAACTTCTTTCAAACTCCTTGTGTCATTTTCACTCTAACTTTGGGACAATGTTTTCTGAAGTAGGGGTGTATGTAATGGCCAAGTTGATCCTATTAGGCTAATTTTGATTAGTGTTTAATTAACCTGCAGATATTGAATTAAAATTATTAAGTAATATTGGTATATATCTACACTTGTGAATCTGTAATTTTGTTTTACTAATATGACTTTTATTATTTATTTTCAAAATCAAATATCTATATTTTTATTCCCTAGGTGTCTTCTCAAATTTACTTTTGGATAAGATATCGTCTTCTCCAATTCAATTTTAGAACAACTACCTATATTTCTATTCCCAAGGTGTCTTCTAAAATCTACTTTTGGATAAGATGTGGTCTTCTCCAATTTAATTCTAGAACAAATATCTATATTTTTTTCCCAAAGTGTCTTCTCAAGTCTACTTTTGGATAAGATATGGTCTTCTCGAATTTAACTCTAGAAAAAATATCTATATCTCTATTCTTGAGGTGTCTTATCAAATCTACTTTTGGATAAGATATGGCCTTCTCCAATTTATTTCTAAATCAAATATATATATATATATATATATATATATTCTATTCCCAAGGTGTACTCTGAAATTTAATTTTGGATAAGATATGGCCTTCTCCAATTTATTTCTAAATTAAATATCCATATTTCTTTTCCCAATGTGTCTTCTCAAATATACTTATGGATAATATATCGTAAGGAAAGTCAAGGATATTAAATTAAAAGGATGGGGGGTTAGTCATGGAATTAATGGTAAGTGGTTGAGGTGGATGAGAGAAAGATAAATAAAGGGAAGGAGGATGAGAGGAGAAGAGGGGGGAGATCCTTGTTCTTTATTTTGGCATTATAGGATTTTATTTGGAGAGGAGGAATATGATGAGAAAAGAAGGGAGAGAAAAATGGGAGAGATAAAAATTAGATATATTGGAGAGTGTTGGCTTTAACTTGGACACACTACAATTGATTGGACTTGGGCTTAGAGGGTTAGGAAACCTATGGAGGTTCTCTAGGCTAGGAAATCATTGCTAGTTGGATGGGAGGTAAATTCAGTTGGGTAGCCCAACAAGAGCATCTCAATGGAGTCAGGAGCATCCCAACTAAGCTACTGATAAGGTATTCTTCCATTTTTTGATTACTTATGTAATTTTTTGCAATGAAATTTCCCATGGAAAAATTCCCATTTGTCAGATTACATAGCTCGTTGTATCTGACAGTTATTTAAGATAGTTGCCTAGGTACTGAATGTGTTCAGGAGTTAATCATACAACTAACCTATTCACACATACACTTAGAAACATATAAGGGTAACATGTAGTTGACGTTCTTGGCTTTACATGACTCATCAAATTTATAAGAGAAGGTAAACATAACCAAATAAACGTTAAGTTCTAGTGTTACCGTATACAACGAGAACCACCAATTTGAATTATGCTATAATGTTATATAGTTAATTATTTATAATTCAAAAACTAAAATAAATATAACATACCTAACCAATAGTTGTATCAAAGAAAATGAAATGCTTTTAAAAAATAATGACCAATCAAAACCATTCAATTTTTTTTTACCATAGAAAATATTTATAACCTGTTGGTATTTTTAACCCGTTAAAATTTAAATAATAAATAAATGCACAAGAAATAGAAAATAAATCAAATAAAAAGAAACACAAATAATTTACGTGGTAAAACCTTGATAGTGTGTCAAGGAAACCTCCACAAGGCAAGGGATTGGAATTCTTATTGCTCTAGGTCAAAATGAATCTGCATTGTTACATTAGGCCTCTTGGGAAATCATCAATTTAATTTGAAAAACTTTGTTATATAAATCCCTATGGTTATGCAATTGTGTGAATGAAAAACCCAGATTTACTAAGATAATTATATTTAAAAATTATTTTCATTCCTAACAATCTCCATCTTAACAACAATTTTCCTAATCCCTTGCACATGGCCATTCATCATATTTTATGTAAGCCAAGATAAGCCAAACACCGCCACAACTTCTCTACCAATATTGGCTTCATGAACATGTCTACAAAATTCTGCTATGTGTGGACCTTCTTGAGAGCTACTTTGCCGCCATCTATCATATGTCTTACAAAGTGGTATCTTAAATCAATGTGCTGAGTCTTGTTGTGATAAGCTATATTTGTAGCCAAATGAATATCACTATGACTGTCATATAATACATTCACTTTATCCCGCATCCTTCCAATCTCATCAAGTAGACCTTTCAATCAGATTGCCTCTTTACAGGCACCTGAAGAAACTGTATACTTTGCTTCAGTAGTGGACAGAACAATTGTTTCTTGAAGCCTTGACATCCAACTAATTTCTCCACCTGCAAGAGTAAATACATATCCTGTAGTATATCTCCTTTTTTCCGAGTCACCTACATAATCAACATCCACATATCTACAGACTGGACCTACACTACCATTAAAGATGATACAATGGTCACGCGTGCCTCTCAAATACCGAAGCACACATTTCACTGCTCGCCAATGTTCTTCTCCTGGATTTTCCATGAACCCACTGGCAACTCCAACTACATGTGAAATGTCAGGTCTTGTAGATAACATCACATACATTAAGCTTCCTACCAGAATTTTCATATGGTACATGAGACATATACTTCTTTTATTTATGAGTTCTACGACTCAAACCCGAAGACTGCTTAAAATGGGAAGCTAAAGGAATAGTAACAGGTTTCAGATTGTTCATCCCAAACTTTTCAAGTATTTTCTCCACATACTTCTGTTGTGATAACCAGAGATTTCCAGTTTTCCTGTCTCTATGTATCTCCATGCCCAATATATGTTTTGCATCACTAAGATCCTTCATATCAAATTTCCTAGAAAGATGAGACTTTAACATGTTTATCTATTCCATGCTTTTTCTTGCAATAAGCATATCATCAAAATAAAAAACCAAGATAATGAATATTCCATTGAAATTCTTAAAATACACACAATGATCATACTCACTTCTAGTGAAGTTCTGGTTCACCATCAAGGAGTCAAAATTCTTGTACCACTTCCTTGGAGACTGTCTCAGGCCATACAATGATTTCCTAAGCTTGCAAACTAATATTTTGTTGAAACCTTGTACAAAACTAAATAATTTCTATTATTATAAGAAATTATTCCAACCCTAATCCTATTTGTTTATACAAAGACCTTACTCTAGCTAGCTGGTACAAAAAAAGCTCTCAGGATCTAGGGGAAAATTTGTTTGGGTCTGAGCTAGTAAAGCTCTACAGTGCTCAAGATCTCATAATTTGCAACAATCTAAAGAAGTGGCCCAATTCTAGCCATATGACATGTATCCATGGGCTCGGTAGCATCATAGTAGACCATGTTATTTCCGATATCGCTTTATACAACGAAATAATAAATTTTGACATCTTAAATGACTAGGAGCCTGACTTAGATCATAGACCTTTAATTGTAACTCTCAATTTTTTCATGCATAGTGATCCCATAGGAGATAATACTTAAAACCAAAGGAAATTAATATTTGATAGAAATAAAAATGCCGAGGCGATGGCGAGAGCAATGATTAGGGTTTGTTGTTCTGGGTTTCCTTGCAGTGCCAGGATGGCCGCTTTCAAACATTCTGAAGAATGGTGGCTCCACACCGGCTTGGAGGTTCTGGACCCCAACTGCGAGCTGCCCACTATCGACAAATCTCCACATTCTTACAAAATTAGTTGTCTTGAGCTCCCTGTAGACTCAAGCCCATCTCGCACCTACTCTTTGCGGCTGGCCTCTGCAACTCATGAAACCAGCATGGCTATCAAAGACAAAACAATTTGCACCCTTAATACAACTCAGAAAGCTGATCTCCATGTGTTCGAAATTCTGGTTGCAAACCGAACTCTGCAGGGTCGCAAGATCCGGCACTGGCTTTTCCTTGGCACAGACGTGGATGCTGTCGGTGTGGTTGCTTCTCTTGAAAATGCTTCAGGCGGCTCTGCAACCACTGCCTTTATAGTAGTCCTAAGGGTTTCAGTTGAGACCCAGATTTGGGATTTTACTGCACCTCTTTGGGATGCCACCGACATTGATGAAGGCAAGGAATCGGGGGTTTTCACTGGCAATTCAGCCGCATTAGAGACTGCCCAGCACTTACATTTCTCCACAGCAAAGCGGCGGTTAGTAGCTGGACAGGGGATGCTTCAAAATATGCGATCCAAGCTGGTGTGCCCTTAGACTCCACCTCTACCGCATGCCAAAAGTAGATTTGCTTCTTGGACCAGCCATATCTTCCAGTAGGAGGACCAACATTTCAGATCCAAATCACTCTCCTCTCTGGCAAAACATTGCTGCAATGGGTGCGTGCAATAGATCTAGTGCAGGATCTTTCGTGCAAACTCGAACTTCGGCTGGGGATTCCCTCCTCTTACCAGAGATTGTTGTATAAAGGTAAATACCTAGAGAACCATTTTCCCCTCTCCTTTTACTGTATTCAAAGGGATGCTTCTATTGTATTTTCCCTTCATCTAAGAGGAGGGTCCTTTGGGCAGACCTCCTTTGCTCCTCCATTCTCTTACAAAGATGCAGTCCATAAATATGCATCCCATCCATAGTCCTCTTCGAAAGCAGCTCAACCAACTATGGCTCCCAAGCCATTTTTGGTGAATAAATTGGAGGAAATTCCTTCTATCGAATTCTCTCATCCTGCGCTTGCCAATCATTACCAGAAATTTATAGAAACCACAATCATATGCAGTTTTAATGGCCTATGGCCTCACACAGTAGATTTATACCAATGGATTAACTCTGACTGGACTAATAAAAGCAAGATCTACTTATGCTCGAAAGGTTTCTTCATTGTGGATTTTGACTTAAATGAAGATTACCAGAAAGCCTTAACGGGAGGCCCTTGGTTCTAGCGCTCGGCTGGGCTTTTCCTCACCCCATGGTTTCTAGACTTCAACCCCTCTATGGCTATCATCACCAAACTTCCCATTTGGGTCAAACTCCCAAACCATCTGGTGCATCTATGGCATCTCTCTATTTTCTTAGGCATTTGAGATACCTTAGGCCGCTATCTCACTACAAATACCTCAAGAAGGGAGAAAGGACTCTACACCTATGGCAGATTATGTGTAGAAATAGACATCAACAAAGGATTGTCGGATTAGATCAGCCTCAAAATTGGGGACTTCCATTGCACACAAAACTTGGATTATGAGAGTACAGCCTTCTGATTTCGCTATTGTCATCAAACAAGGCATCTTCAAAATGCATGCAATAAGTTCCTCGACAAAAAGAAGAATCTCAATCGCAAACCCAAATCAAAGAGCTGGAATCCCTGTGTTCCTCCCCCCCCATGGATGACACAGACTCCTCCACCTCAGATGAGGAGGAAATTGAAGCAGATGGGGAGAATGTTGGGATTCCGATGGATGCTCCTTCGGCCAGTCCTGCGGATCCCCATGCCCCTACGATCTCTCAGAAACACTCTCACGTATCTTCTTCCTCCGACTCTGATAAGGATATCCTGCCCTCTATGTAGAATAGTCTCCAAGTGGTCACGGCCCAGCCAAGTTCTACTGGCTGGGTCAAAGTAAGCAAGAAAAAAGGGAAAAAATGTCGTTTGGCAGTATCTACCCACACTGGGTAGATACCTTTGTCCAACTCTCATTTTTTTGCTTCCCTTGTTATCTTTTTTCTCATTCCTTGGTTGTTATTCAGGAGCGAGGTTGATAGCCTTTCACCTCCAACTCCCATGCTTTTTAGCTTCGCTTGCATGCAAACTCTAATTGCACTATATGTTTTCTCTTAATAGAATTAGTCTTATTCAGAAAAAAATAAAAAAAAATAAAATAAAAAAAAAAAATAAAAAAAAAATAAAATAAAAAAAATAAAAAAAAAAAAATAAAAATAAAAAAAAATAAATAAATAAAATTGATAGATATAAAAATAATATTTTTCTAAATGAATTAAAAATTAATTTGCTTCCTTTATCTAGTATAGAAAACATAGAATACCTCTATCATAATTTTACTACAACCCTCTCATACTTTATTAAAAAGTTCCTAATTGAAGTTTCAAGTAATAAAAGAAATAGAAAAACCAATCCTTGGTATGCTAAAGATTGTAAAAGTGCGAGGAGAGAAATTAAGGAAGTTGTTGATGAGTCTCTTAAAATTGGCAAGATAAAAATATAAAAAGCCCTAACTAAAAGGAAAAAAATGCAGCATATTCATAAAATACAAGAAAATCTCTTACACCTCTCTAACATAGCTCCTAAAAAGTTCAGGAGGCAGATTCTAACTAAGAAAACTAAAGATAATAATAGAATTTATTTACATGACTGGAATTCCTATCCTAAAAAGCTTCATGAATCTCCAAATGTCATAGACGACTTTGAAACCATGCTCACAATGGAAGAATTTTGTAATATCCCTGTTTAGGGCAGCCTCCCTGTTGAGGGTCCGGTGGGCCTTGACACGCTGCCGGGGTCTGCGAGGCTGTTTAGCTGCCGTCCTCGAGATGCTCCGGTGGGCCTTAAGACCCCACCCTTAACACCCTGGGATTCCGCCCTCACTAACAGTTTGAGCTTTTGGTGTAGTGGTTAGATCTACGTGGTATCAGAGCCGAGGTCTCGAGGTCGAGACTCGCGGAGCGTGGTGGGCTGTGATATCCCTGTTTAGGGCAGCCTCCCTGTTGAGGGTCCGGTGGGCCTTGACACGCTGCCGGGGTCTACGAGGTTGTTTAGCTGCGGGGCTGTTTAGCTGCCGTCCTCGAGATGCTCCGGTGGGCCTTAAGACCCCACCCTTAACACCCTGGGATGCCACCCTCACTAACAGTTTGAGATTTTGGTGTATTGGTTAGAACTATTGTGATATCCTCATATGTTCCATAGATAACTAGCTCCACAGGCTGAGCTAGAATTATGCTCTGATACCACTGTAATATCCCGGAAATGGATTTTTCAGCAGATCATGCCTGGAAAACGAATTATTCAGGTATGATGGATTCAGATATCATATAATATGTTTTAAAATTCTCATAAACCAAAATAAATAACAGCAGCAACCTTTACTCAACTTTTAGGGGCAAAAAGGTGGGGAAAAGTGAGTATTTTGGCCCTAAAATGAGTGTACAAGAAACTATGCATAACATGACGGCTCAAGGTTCTGGCATATGTTATAATAGGTTAAGAGAGACTTCCTTGTCGAATTTCAGCTCAAAAAAATGCGTTTTTCTTAGTTAAACAGTTCCTCCTTCCCGACTAGTCAATAGAAACCCTGATTTCCCAAGACTTTGAGTATGCAGAATTTAACTGAAGCAAGGGCAGCGTATTTTCTGAATGTATGAGATGTAAATCACTATGAATATTTAGAGAATGATTTTGAGTGCAATGCATAGGATTTAAGCAGGGTTAAACAACAGTTTTATATGGAAAACCCCTCAAGATAGAGGTGCCACAAGACAAGAAAATAATCCAGAAACCCTTCAGCATTTTCTCTAGGTGGATGAAGCTTATATTTATTATGTTAAAGATCTAAAACTGATAAATACATGAAAAAAGAGATCTATAATGAGACAAAATGCCCAAAGGGCTCTTTATTACTTTCCCCTTGGGAATTTCAGCAATACATGAAAATGTCGGAGTAGATCTGAGTTTTACTGCAACAGATCTGCAGAATGATTCAGAATTTCTGAATCGAAACTTCAGTATCATATCAAAAATATAATTTGATTTGTTGGCCAATCCAAGGATCACCCTCAATCAGAAATCTAGCTCCAAAATGATGCCAAAAACCCTGGAATGTTGCTCCTTCAACAATAACGCAGATCTAGGGAAAGAACTGCGTAGTATACCATGAAGAACACTTTGGCCTAATGCCAAGATCTGAGAATAAGCTCCAATATCTCCCAATCTGATCCTCCAAAGGAAAGAGAGGCTCTCCCTCTGAAAAATAGGAGAAGGAGGTGGTGTCATAAAATTACCACGGCAACACCCTACAACACAGAATTACGCTGCTGCAGCAATAATGCTATCCTGGAGGATGATGTTAAGAAAATAACCCTGCCCGAGCAGGCACTTGAAGTCCTTCGGGGCTAAGGGTGAGATCTCCACACGGAGACACTCGGTGCACTAAACAGTGCAACAGACAGGCTAAACAACGAGCGTGCCAAAGAAAGACAAATGTCTCACTCAATAATCAATAATCCAAGAATCCAAGCATAAATCAAATGAGGAGGCTCCTCCATATTTTATAGTGTTGGTTTCCCTCCAAAACCCAATGTAGCCTCTCTCTCTCCTCCACATCCTCATCCTTATCCACATTCTCATCCTTATATGCGCAGAAGCTTGGAGAAACTTCTAGAGTGTACATAGGCCCCCTCCTCCACGTGGTGTTGGGTCCCTCCTTGACTCCCACTTAAGTCACAATGTTGTGCTACTAGGTGGATGTCTTATTTCATTTAAGTGAGTTTAGACCCTCTTTACTCACTTTTTATTTACTTACAAACTATAGGTGGCAAAATAAACAAAATAGAATATTCCAATTTGTTGTCGCAAATTAGGAATATTACAGTCCCCCCCAGCAAAATGTTGCTTGCCCTCAAGCAACTACTTGAAAAATTCTCCTCCTAGCGGATGCTCTCCACCGATACTGCAAAATATGCCTGGGTCCCAGATGCGCCACTGAATCTCCCCTGTACTCTGCATCATCCTGATATGTAGGGATATCTCAATTCCAGGATCCCAAACTGATCTCTCATGGTACCAGCCAACCAACAATCCGCCCTGATACCATTGCCACCATGGCCAATAATAGCCCAAGTCCCATGGCTCGGACTGCTCACTGCCTCTGGCTATGACTGAAGACCATGACCGCTGCTGCTCTGCATCTATGACTGTGTAAGCTGGCCCATCAACTGTGAACCAACTCATCACCTCTCTCCAATCAACTGCAAGGGTAGAATTGAAGAATCTCCACTTGAGGCATGGAGTCTGGAATATAATGAGGAACATCTCCTCCATGTGGATCCTCCAAGCAATCATCCAAACAAAATGAGCCACCTCCCAACAAGGCAACTCCTGAAAATCTCCTTCCACCTCAAGCTCCGAAAATAAAGGTGGGCTGAAAATCTGAACTTGGAAAGCATCATAGCTTACCCCATGCTTTCCTTCTCTCCACTCATGACAAGTGTAGAGTGTATGCTGATCCTGGGCTGCAAAATCATTTCCCTCCAGTGGCAAAGTGAAGAACAATCCTCCAAAGAAGGTTCCTCCCACAATGAAGAACAGGCTGGCCCAAAACAAGTCATCCATGAAGAATAGGACATGTGCATCATGGATCATCCTAATGAGATGTTTGCTAAAGGTGTTACATGAGAATACATAATGCAAACAATCTCTCACAAGGATACAACGTAGTATCATCCACTGCAACTTCAGAAAATTACATGGCAAGCAATGTACAAGATTCATCACATCTACTAATGGATAGTAAATGGCTGAATATGACAACAACATAAGACCAAACACTTTCCCATGGCTGTACAATGGATGAATATCAATCTCATGGCCCACCTCAAAAGAGAACACATATGTAGTAGTGGTGGCCATGCCCCCTCCCATGCTCCCATTAGAACGTGTAGTGCAGAGAATGTGAGAATTCTTCCCACTCAAAGACACATCCAACTCATGTGTCTCCCTCATAATCAAGCCTCCCATAAAAATCTGATCTATATCAACAAATGGAGACATGATCAGCAGCAAAATGAAGGAAACGCTGAAGGTTACATGTGATGAAAATAGGTACCAGCAGCTTCCCCAACAAGTACAACGCAGTTTTACAAGTTGTTGCTTGATGAAAGTACAAGGCAAAATGTTTTTTGTTACATAGTTAATCATGCATGTCTTTTTATGATACATGCTATAGTGCAGAAAATGAACATACATGTGATGATAAAACATTTTCCCAAGGCCACAAAAGAGATGGCTACCTCCATCATGTAGATTGGCCCAATACAACTCATGGAGCAATGTGACAAACTTGCCCCCTTGTGAAGCAATGAACTGCATAGGAATGGCGTGAGTGTGCAAATCAATGAATGTATAAAAAAATCCCTCACCATATGCTGGAAGTAAGATGGTACATGGGTCCATACATGAGTCCTTCTTAGTCTTTTGGCATGCTATGAAGAAGAATGAACCATGCGCTGCAAGAAGATAATCCTCCTCATGCTTGGAAACCCAAGTCAAGAAGAATATGCCATAGATGTCTCTATCATCATTACCTCCTCTTTGTGCAACAAATATGAAGTGATCCTGGGACCTATGGGTTATAGATCCACCATATCTCTGCTGCGCACACTTCATCCATAATGTTCTGCTCCAAGGTGACAACGCTATGAGCTCATGCAAATAAGCTCCTGTCAATACAAGACTCTGTTCTTTGACATGCTCCTTGTCAAAGACTCCTCTAATAATGCTGCAACAAATGTGGAATACTCCCCAAGATGGAAGTGCTTCCCCATCATCATCAAATATCAAGGAGATAATGCCATCTCCTCCTCCTGCAATGTCATACAAAGTGTGAGAGCAAATATGCCCTTGCTCTCCCAAGCAAAGAAACAAGACATTTTTCTGCCTCCCCATACTACCATCATACCAGTAATGTGATGAAGACACAATGAATGATATGAGTATCATATCAACACCATGCATCCATACTCTATGCCACTCAATGATGCAAGTATCCAGCCATGTTTTCTCCATCCTCCTACCTTAGGAAGAGTGTTTGCCAAGTGATGGCCAAACCAGCGCAGCCAAGCCTCCTACTGCCTGGTATCATAGTTCTGCAAGTGATGGCCAAACTCCTTTAAGAGTAACCAGCACAGCCAAGCCTCCTGCTGCCTGGTATCATAGATCTGCAAGTAGCCTCCTAGCTCCTTGCTCATCAACCACATCCACTCAATCACTTGTGGATGCCTCCTTCTTCTTCTCATCCGGGTACTCCTCCCATGAGGGTTACCATCCTCCCAAATCAAATTTCTGACTTTGCACTTCATGGGATTTTGAAATGTAAACTTCTCAAGGATCAATGAGACCCTATCAAGAATCAAATAGGTGGTAGGCAAAAACCTTCCATCATGATGTGTACGACTCAAGGGATGTCCAACACAAACATGAGAGATGTTATCCATCCTAAGATGTCCTCCATCTTCTATCTTCTCTTGTGAGAAGGGAATGAAAGAATTGCATTTCATGGTGTGAAGTACATCTCCAATGAGATCTCTCCTTGAGACCTCCCTCTCATCCATAGTCTTCCAAAACCAATGAGGTCTTGGATTTGAAAGTAGAAGTTTCTCTTTGAGCTGAGAGGAGCTCATTGAGAAAGTGTCATCTTGAAGGGAGAAATGATTTCTTACTCCAAGATGTTTACCATACATCTTCAAGGCTTCAAACCCCAACCTCCAATGTAATGTACAATCCAACAATGGCTCATGAGAATGATGGTTCGATTCCTCCTTGAGTGTTTCCATGTTGCACAGCGCAGTGCAACCAGGCTGCTCTATAGTAGCAATGAGATTTGACCCTTGGTCTACAAGAGTCCCATCCTCAAAAGTGTTGGCTGCCCCAACTGTCGATGCATGTGGCTACTCCGCCACAAGTGTGACAGTGTTTCCACAAGCATCCTCAAGAGGTGATGTGATCTATTCTTCTCGATTATAATTGGAAGCGCATGGTACTTCCTCTTCTTTTTCTTCATTCTTCTTGACCTCCTCAAGGGTGGATGTATCTTTTCTAGATCTGAAAAAGAAATAACTATCCTTTTTCACCGCTCCGGTCTTCTTGGGCTTAGACTCACAGGGACTATTGGATTCCTCATGCATGGGAAGAGGTGATCTCCCAGTAGTACGCTGCAAATCTGAACTCCGTATGCTAGAAACTCCTTCCTCTCTGAGCTGACAGTAATCTTTGAAGGGAAAAATTGCTTTGAGGTCTTCCCCCATGGACTTCCATTCTTGAAAATAATCTCCAAATGGTACATGACCATGCTGTTGTGAGATCCTCATATTTTCCATAGATAACTAGCTCCACAGGCTGAGCCAGAATTATGCTCTGATACCACTGTAATATCCTGGAAATGGATTTTTCAGCAGATCATGCCTGGAAAACGCATTATTCAGGTATGATGGATTCATCTATCATATAATATGTCTGAAAATGCTCAAAAACAAAAATAAATAACAGCAACAACCTTTACTCAATTTTTAGGGGCAAAAAGGTGGGGAAAAGTGAGGATTTTTGCCCTAAAATGAGTGTATAAGAAAATCTGCGTAAAATAACGGCTCAAGGTTCTGGAATATGTTATAATAGGTTAATATAGACTTCCATGTCGAATTTCAGCTCAAAAAAAGGCGTTTTTCTTAGTTAAAAAATTCCTCCTTCCCGACTAGTCAATAGAAACCCAATTTCCCAAGACTTTGAGTATGCATAATTTAACTGAAGAAAGGGCAGTGTATTTTCTGAAGGTATGAGATGTAAAGCACTATGAATAATCAGAGAATTATTTTTAGTGCAATGCATAGGCTTTTAGCAGGGTTAAACAACAGTTTTATATGGAAAACCCCTCAAGATAGAGGTGCCGCAAGACAAGAAAATAATCCAGAAACCCTTCAGCATTTTCTCCAGGTGGATGAAGCTTATATTTATTATGTTACAGATCTAAAACTGATAAATACATGAAAACAAAGATCTATAATGAGACAAAATGCCCAAAGGGATCTTTATTACTTTCCCCTTGGGAATTTCAGCAATACATGAAAATGCCGGAGTAGATCTGAGTTTTACTGCAGCAGATATGCAGAATGATTTCTAATTTCTGAAGAAAAACTTCAATATCATATCAGAAATATACTTGGATTGGTTGGCCAATCCAAGGATCACCCTCAATCATAAATCTAGCTCCAAAATGATGCCAAAAACCCTGGAATGTTGCTCCTTCAACAATAACGCAGATCTGGGGAAAGAACTGCGCAGTATACCATGAAGAACACTTTGGCCTAATGCAAAGATCTAAGAATAAGCTCCAATGTCTCCCAATCTAATCATCCAAAGGAAAGAGAGGCTCTCCCTCTGAAAAATAGGAGAATGAGGTGGTGTCGTAAAATTACCACGGCAACACCCTACAACACAGAATTATGCTGCTGCAGCAATAATGCTATCCTGGAGGATGATGCTAAGAAAATAACCTTGCCCGAGCAGGCACTCGAAATCCCCCGAGGCTAAGGGTGAGATCTCCGCACGGAGACACTCGGTGCACTAAACAGTGCAGCAGACGGGCTAAACAGCCAGCGTGCCAAAGAAAGACAAATGTCTCACTCAATAATCAATAATCCAAGAATCCAAGCATAAATCAAATGAGGAGGCTCCTCCATATTTTATAGTGTTGGTTTCCCTCCAAAACCCAATGTAGCCTCTCTCTCTCCTCCACATCCTCATCCTTATCCATATTCTCATCCTTATCTGCGCAGAAGCTTGGAGAAACTTCAAGAGTGTACATAGGCCCCCTCCTCCACGTGGTGTTGGGTCCCCCCTTGACTCCCACTTAAGTCACAACGTTGTGCTACTAGGTGGATGTCTTATTTCATTTAAGTGAGTTTAGACCCTCTTTACAAAATAGAATATTCCAATTTGCTGTCACAAATTAGGAATATTACAAATTTTTTTCATTAGAAGACATATATTTTGGGGTTAAGTGCCTAAAAAATGGGAAAGCTAAGGAAATTTAATGTTACTAGGCTAAAATCTTAAAAATTGGAGGTCCTGTCCTCATCCCTCACATCCACAAGTTTTTCAATCAAGCGATTAAGCAAGGGTTCCCTAAAACATGGACTCAGAGCCTCATTATTCCTATTTTTAAAAGTCGGGATACAAATAACCCCTCTAAATATCGCAGAATTATTATTAGCCCTCTCTTAGCCAATTTATATGGTATTATTTTGGAAAAGAAGATGAGCACGTGGCTTGAAAGTGAACGTAAGTGGGCTAAAGGCCAAATGGGTTTTAGAAGGCAGCATTCAAAAATGGACCACCTTGTTACGCTTAGGATCATCGTGGAGGAATGTCGTAATGATAAATCTAATCTCTTTTGTTGCTTTGTGGACTTTAGAAAGGCTTTCGATACGGTACCTAGAAATACCCTATGGAATAGATTAGAAGAGCTAAAGGTTCCTTTCGAGCTGAGAGTTGCCGCTATAAGGTTATACGAGAATGTAATTACCAAGTTTAATAGCAATGAGGGGTGGTCGAAAGATATTAAGTGTAATATCGGAGTTATACAAGGTTCCCCCCTCTCCCCTACCCTATTTGGCATTTACATCGACAAGCTTGAATGTTTTTTAGAGGAAGCAGGCCGTGTTGGCATGATCTTAGCTGGAATAATCATCATCCTTCTTCTCTATACTAATGATATTGTTCTTTTGTCAAGGTGCCCTTCTGATCTTGATAAGTAACTAAGGCTTTTTAAGGATTTCTACTCTACCATGGGTATGAATGTTAACACTGACAAAACAAAAGTTATGATTATCAAATCCAAGAAGGACACTTAAGCTAATTTTTTGTATGACAATAGCAACTTCGCGGAAGTGTCTTCTTAAAAGTACTTAGGAATTGATATTCATCACAAGCTCAACTGGAACTATAGCATTGAGAAAAGAACTAATTGAGGGTGGAAAGCTTATTTTGGTCTTGAAAATGATTGTAAAGCAGCAAACCTTGTGATGTGGGATAAAAAGAAGCTCCTCTTTGAAATTTTAATCACTATTGTTATCTTGTATGGATGTGAGGTTTGGGGTTGCAACATCTCTAGAGAATCCTAGATAAAGATTGAGCAAATCCAGAAGCATTTTATAACGTATAACCTAAAAATTTAAAGCAATACACCCTATCCTATTATCCTTATAGAAGTGGGTCTTTCCCCTATCGAGAGCCTAGATATGCCTAGGCTCCTGTTATACAAGCACAAAATCAATAACATGGGAGACCATAGACTTCCTAAGCTAGCTTTAAGTTCCATCCAAAGCCACCTAAGGCTCAAATGAGGTTGGTATAAAGATATCAGGGCCTCATTAAACCATTGGGAGATTGAAAAAAATGTTGCATTGCAAAATATTAATAAAATTAAAAATATTGTTACTTCTAAGTTTAAAGAGAAAATGTGGTGTGAGAAATATTTAGAGGCTAAAAGAAAATTAAGATATTATAAGGAGGTCATCAACCTTACTCTAGAAGATCAAAGTTATCTCTATGTTTTAAATAGCTCAAATAAAAAAAATAATATAGCCAAGATAAGAAAAAACTCTCATGAGCTCCATAGTGAAACAGGTCATTGGCCAGTTCCTAAAACACCATGGGTGGAAAGGATCTGCCATCTCTGTGAGAATATGAACATTGATGATGAAAATCACTTCCTCTTAGAGTGCCCTACATACGCTCACATTAGATCTCAGTTTTATAATCTTTGTTGCAATACCGACCTTATCTCCAAGCTCTTTGAGCATAGGAATACAATTTTAAGGTAAACTAAATAATTCATTTCTTTAGGTTGATTTTTTTTTTTTTTTTTTTAAATATGCTCATTTTTCCCCTCAAAACATGACTGTTCCAACTATTTTTCTAGAAATTTCATGCGGCCCACAAGCCATAAAATATGATAAACAAACATTTTTTTCAAAATGGTGATGGGTGTTTGTATAAATGTGATTTTCAATATAATACGTCTACATACACATATAAATTCAAATATATATCACCAATATCGATTTAAACAACATGTTGCAGCAAACATAACTCTTTTTACATATAAAGAAATTTATTTATTTTATTTTCTACACTAACCTACTTAGTTTGAAAAAGATGAAATATCTCTACGTATTAGAGTACTTCCAATGGAACCATTTTTATAACAAGGACTCAAGTATATACATACTCAAATTAGAAAAATATACATTAATAAATACCAGGGTATGAGAGACAAATTTCCCTTGAAAATATGGTGCTAAAAATTGCTAAAGTATGGAGTGATGCTGCAAACAAATGATGGAGTGAAACCAATCTTCAATATATCCTAGACTCTATTGATTTCCCATGGTTTTCATATCATTAATTTCTTCCATGAATTCTGCAATTTTTGGATTTGAAGCCTTCCCAATCTCAATATAATTTGTCTATAATGGTTCATGTGAGATAGAATGAGTGGGAAGAGTGGGTAAATTTTGTAGTTCAGCATTGTAAGCATGTTATACTTGTTTATTATTGTGAGGGAAGGGAATGGATTGAGTAGGAAATTGTGTACCGCATGGAGTATTTTGATGATGTAGTTGATTGGGTTGTGTGGATGATTTTGATAGAAAAGTAAGATGATGTTGAAAGGTTGGTAAAGAATATGGATGATATGTTCCTTCTACAAGATGAGGGAGAGTAGTCATGTACTCATAAGATGAACCCTTCCAAACTTGTGGACAATATTGGTGGTGGTTACATTGAGATTGACATGGCTTCCCTAGCAAAGGAGTGTTCCATAATGGATTATGCAAGTAAGAAAATGGAGAGGAAGTGTTTTGAACCATACATGTAGGCCATGGTTTCCATGGTTGTGAACTTGTAGCTTCTCGATCTCTTTTATATGTTGCTTTCATCCTAGGTAAGAAAGAGAAACTATGCATGGGATACTCCTTTTGGTAATAAGGGAAAAACACTTCTTCAATTTTTTCCTGATTTTTATTTACCTGCAAAACATGCAATTGTGAATTTAGAGAGCTAATAAAATCAATTTTAAAACGTTCAAATAAATCATTGATTTCAGCTCTTGTATCTCCTGTTCTTATAATATATTTGGAAATAAAAGAAGAAAATTCTCTAGAATTCTTACCAGCCTTGGAGATTCCTCTTGAATACCTAATGCATAAATAAAAAACATCATCATATGATAGCTGAAAAACATCACCTTTTCCTATCAGATTTAATGTTTCTAAAAGTTCATCTTTAATTCCTTTAAGAATGAGTGTTTTTAAGATCTCTTTTTCCAAATGCTTATGCTTTGATTTTTGAAGGTTGTATTTAAATTTCTCCACATAGTCCTCCAAGCTTTCATCTTCCCCCGGTATCATACTGAAAATGTCTTCTATGGCCTTGCAATAGTTTTGGTACTTCTTCAAGAATACATTCTTCATGTCCTCCCATGTTTGAATGCAGTTTCCACCAAGGCTCATTTACCATCAAAGAGCTTCTCCTTTTATAGTAAGAGGAAACACATTCAACCTTTGATCATTAGTATAATATTCATATCCTCTACAAAGTACTTCAAAATCAAATAAGAATGTCTTTGGATCCTCATTTTCCAAACCATGAAAATTTGGTAGAGAAGATGGGGGAATTATGTCCATTTGTGTCACTCCTCCTAGATCTCTGATAGGGAATTCAAAAGTAGCAATTTGAGCCATTTCTTACCATTATAGAAGATGTTCTTCATGTGTTGCTTTAAGGCTCCTCCTTCAAATGTTCTTGTCAATTGGTTAGTGGAATGGGTGGTGCTTACATCACCACTTAAGTGAAATGATAATATTTCTTCAAATTTCTACCTATTTCTTCTTAGCCATTCATAAAAACCCCTATTCATATTTAACCTCTATGAATTTGCCGAAAAGTGGGATGTGGAGAAAGCGGTTTACTTGCTGGTTACACATGTTCTTACCTCTCATTTTCAATACCCAATTATTTTACAGCAATAACATAAAAATAAATTAATTTTAAACACTCTCCTCGAAATTAGGTATGTATGTACAACCAAATATTAATGTGGTAGTGCTATTTGACTGCCTCCCTAACAACAGCGCCAAAATGTTGGGTAAAATTAATTGCTTAATAAAAACAAATAATTACCTAATCATTAATTATCAACCAAGGAATGTATTTTTATTTAAAGGAAATTGGAAAAATATATGCATAGAAAATACCAACAGCTAACACTGGTTCTACATGATTACGTTCTACACTATCAAGCTCATTCGAAAATAAATAAAATGCAAGACTTGAAAAACAATACTAAATCTCAAAAATAGAAAGTAAATGACAGGAAAATAATTATGCTAATCACACGACTTGAATCAATACTAAATTAAACCACACATTGCTCAATTATAAATTTAACCTATTGCACCCAACATAATTCAAATGTTAATCTAGAAAAATAAATTAAATGAAATCTAGAAATTGCAGGAAACAACAAATATGGAAAATACAGAAAACAACAAATTACTTTTAAAGAAAGGAAATCTACTTTAAAGAAAAATAATTGAAATTCAAATAAACAAGCACATGACTAAAATACTTGATATGTTCAAGGCAACACCTCATCCAAGGTAGTGGGCCAACTGCCCAAGACTCAGTTTTGCCTTGAGAAATAATTTAGATCAGATTACAAGTAATGGATGTAGAACTCAATGGATAACTTCCTTCATTTAAATATATGAAAGAAATAATTATGTCAAAATGAAGCTCTTAGCTTTGTCTCAAATCCAACAATTATTCATCTCCTATTCAACAATTGTTCATTCCAATTCAACGATTGTTCATCTTTTCATCCCCCCTCTTTGATCTTTATTTTCATTTAAATACACATAGAGCAAAGGGAAATTACAACTAACTTGATCACAAAATGATTTACCATTACAATTGGAAATTGTCTACAAAAAATTGATCAGCAAGATCAGATCTGAAATATCATGACTCAGTTGGAACAAGTCGAATCTGGTATTGCAATTGGAAGAATTTGGAAAACGGCCATAACAGCAAATATGAGAAAATCGCCTTCAGAGAACCTTCTGTTTCTCTCAATCCAAACCAAATTTTGGAAAAATGCTCATTTGAAAACTGAATTGGTCCGTTCTACACAAAACCAATGTCTCAGATTTTCAGGATTCATCTTCAATTGTCCGAAATAGCCAATGCAAAACTGTCACTTTTTATCCCAGCGAATTTATGAGTTGGAATAGTTGGAGATCGAATTTCCAATCTGGAAGAGATCTTGGAGGCTAAAAGTGTGAGTGATGTTATAACAGATTAATAAACCATATTTGACAAAATCATGCGTAATAATTATCAATTTATTAAAAATAAAGGAGAATACGTATTACATATCCATAAGAGCATAAATTATTATAAAATGAAATTAAATGATAAATTATGATAAATAATGTGATAAAGAATGGTAGAAATGGATGAAATAGATGTTAGAAAGTGGTAATAATAATGAAAATTTAGTGGCCCAACAGAATCCTCCTGGGGTTATGGACAAATATATGACGAAGAATAAGACATGAGGCTCAAATTATAGGCCATGACAGGTCGGAAGGAGGGATTCCGAAAAGAGAATAAAAATGACTACATGGACACCAATTCAGAAAGAGGGTGCTAACTAGGGTATCCATGATCAGGTAAGACCTACCACCAAGCTACAACATGCATACAGGAAGTGGAGAAAGTCGCAACTTGATGGGGTCGGACCTAAGGCATAAAAATAGTGTTGACAATCAAAATGCAATATTGGCGAAAATGACCTACTGCTATATTCTTGTGAGGGAAATGTACCTAAGGTCCAATGGATGTTGCAATAAAAATTCCACCCTATCCTGTGAAAACCATCCAAAAATACTAGATCCATGGTTAAATCACATAATGGAACAGATAAAACATGGATGAGGTAAAAACAGGACCATACATTTTTTATTTTATAATTTTTTTGAATTTTTGGCATAAATAAAGCATGAAAAACATTTTTATCACACACCAAACCAAAATGAAAATAAATAATCACACTCTTATGTAAAATATGTACAAGTGTTACACAATCCAATAGATCACGCTAAAGGGTGCCCATGGCCAAGCACAAGCCAAGGGTTTCTATACACGATCTCATGGAAGGCGAGGGGACCATATGGATCACCAATATGGGGTCATGCCAAAGGATGTCAAAATGCCCAATTCGGAAAGGTTTACCATGCTAGGAAAATTCTAACATGGTCATTCTCTCAAAATTAACCTAAGGACACAAGGGAGGATCAAGACATAAAGGAGGTACAAGACGCTTGTCAATAGGTGATGAGGGAAATTCATTGGAAATTTCAACATTAGAATCCTAAGAACAAATCACATATAACTTTGGGAGGAGACGTGTTCAATTAGATAGTGAGGCATCATTCTATGACCAAGCCTTTTTTATGGGATTGATTATCTCTCTAGATCAGATCACGCCATGTTTCTGAATGCACATCCTCTATAATGGGTACCTGAAGGAAAAATAGAGAAGGAATATTTTTTAAGAATTCCTCCTCTCTCATGGTATTGGAAATTCCAAATTCAGCTGAAGATGAATTCAACATGCATAATCCCACTTTGGAATACATGAAAATTATCAAATCGATTTTTTTGTTGAAGTGTGATGCCATGTTTAGAGTGTGTTAGGTTATCCTTTATGCACGTGTTTTATAGCACAAAATGGACTTTGTATAACCCTTTTGGCCTAGGATAAGAATGCTTAACCTTGACCATCTACAACATGTATTCATTGATCAGAAAAGTGTAAGCCTATTTTACCAAAGATGACAAACATGGTGGCCCATTCCCATGTGCATAATGTAAATTAAAGAACTTGGTGGTTCATTTCCATGTGATTTGCAATCAAATTTTATGATTTTCTCATAAAATTTTAGTGATGATGTTGTACACACTCCAAACTAATGTCCCAAATGATAGTAAGAAGTAAAAATCTAATAGTTTATCTCTATATGCCTTAAAAAGAAAAAACCCTACCTTATGTCTAATTGAAAATTTGAGAAAAACTCGATAATGACCATTCCCTCTTTTATGAATTATTAATTAATAACATTGGAAATATTAATTCGTTAATGAAAGATATATATATTTGAATTTAGATTTATTATGAAATCAGTGTAATGTGATGACCTTTTATTTGCTGCATTGAACTGGAATGTTATCTGTATATATTCATAGTTTATGGCTAAGAGGACTCTCAGTTGTTGTGTCACAAATATGACACTATTATCTCTTTCCCTACAAGTTCGTGTGGCTTCCACAACAATATCACCTCTCCTAGAGCTTGTATTGAGTATCTCAACCCTATCCACTTTGGAAGAGTCCTCTTATTTTTTTTTTTTGAATTGATTCAATTAATAGGATACAAAGCTCATTCACTTTCAATTTATTGCATGATATATTCCCCACATATGATGAATCTAGGTGTACAAACACCACTAATAGCAATACATCTCCTCTCATACAATGCACTTCTCACTTGTTACCAATTAGAATACATTGGCACGTCAAGTTCAGCTACAAAAAATATTGGAGAGTGAAAATCCTATCACAAGCTTCAATTACATGATAAATTATAGTTATTGGAATATTTTTCTCAACATCCAAACTTCAACAACTTTACCCAAATTTTAGTTTCAACTACAAGCCACTTGATCCATATGTATCTTTGAGTAAGTCAATCATTTTCCCCTATGTTTTCAAACTTCACTATTTCTAATGACACCTTATCAATTTTTAATTTAAATGCTAATAAGTTAAGATATTCCTATTCTCATTTATGTCTTTGATGGTGCCTTTACAATTGAAAATGCATTGCTTTGGGGAATCAAATACTACAATGATATGCTTATGGAAGTTGAACCAATGGGGAATGTCTAGTTTGAAATGCTGCTCCAGAAGGATAAGCAAACTTCACTCTAAAATAGAGGTGGGTGTTTCCATGAAGAATGTACTTCTATGGCGAGGAATCGCTCTTCATCTATGCTATTTTTTCATATGCTACCGACTTACAGTGTTTCCTTTGCAACATTTGGTTCAATTACTAGTTTTTAATATTACACATACTACACCACTAATTTTAATCTTAACATTATGAATGTAATTAACGCTTACAATTTTAAAATATTTTATCCAGTAAAATTCACTAAGTTTTCATATCTCAACTACTTTATTATCCCTCTAAAAAAATTTACAACCATTCTTGAATTACCTTGTAGTTTTAATCAAAATCTTTACAAATATATTTCTAATTTCATGATTTTCCTACATGTTATAAATCTAGGATAATTTCTTGGTTATTTTAGTGTGTGTTTTTATCTCTTTAAGGGTTTTCATAAATAACGGTATTTATATTAATTTTTTTAAAATATATTTCTAATCCATATGAATTAAGATAATCATTTTATTTTATGTTTCTATTACTCAAGGTATCATAAAATTTAGTTATATTGCAAATGGTCCCTCTTGTTTAACTTATATTTTTCCCTTTCCAACTTTACATTGACAAAAAGTATTTTGTTTTCTCAGATATTCATTTGGTTCACTCTAGATATTCACAAATTATGAGGATAAAATATGTGTATCCATATTCCTCAAAGAGATTTTTGACATTCATTAATGTGCTCTTAAAGGAAAATTCTCCATAACAACATGACCAAATTGATTAAATCTTACTTCCATCCCTATGAAATTTGTCAGAAGAGGCCACATTAGTGAGATGATCCCTCACAGGTCTCAATGATACAATGATATTGTTCTTATACCTAGGACTCCATCAAAGTTACCACAACCCACTACAAAGGATAAATTTTCTAGGAACCCCATTACATTGAGAGGAACTAGGGAGCCAAGAGGATTAAAGGGAATGTGTTCCACTTATAACCACATGACACTCCAAGGATGAATAGGATCACATGGTATAAAAAGGGGCTCATGGATTTTTACATGCGTAGTAAGATGTTTCCACGTGGTAGGTGGGACAAGGACCAAAATAATTTTTATTTCCTCTTGAACAAAATGTTGTCATCTACAAAGATCGGGGAAGGAATTTTTCTTCGTCACTAAAAAATGCACAAGTGGGAAAATAAAGGAAACCATCATTACTTATTGGGAGTTATGCTAAACCCATTCTTTAGGCTAGTGGCCTTCCAATTGTCTTAAAGGAACAAGAATTAGATATGGAAAAATGAAGAAATGGAATTCAATTGGAAATTATTAAATAGAGGAGGCTAGTTGGAGGCTTAAATAGAGAGTTGTACATAAGAAATACAAGATTGTCCTAAGGCTGGGCTATAGTTATATTATTCACTCACTATAAATTTCAAAAAATTGACTTATATAAGAGATAATTTATTGGTTTGTGGAAGAAATTTGATTATTGTTAGTTCAGCAGTGTCATAATAAATTTGATTTCTTATGTTTAAAACTACATATATTTGTAACTCTATAAAAACACCATTAATAATAAGCAAAGGAAGATAGCCATATAGTAGCTACACTTTTTCCAAGTCATGTTTCTCCAGGGTATCTTGTGGTTTTTGTGAACTGATTATTTAATAATTTTTAAATACATTAAAGAAATAATAGTCATTGTTGATACACACTAGGTTATTATTACTATATATTTACAATCAATATAATTATGCATTAATATTTCTATTGGTGAATCATGTGGCCATAGGATTATAATTACTAATCAAGGAGATTCTCATTTCTACTGACACTTTTCAGCATACTAGTGGGTTGGAATGAGCATTGATTTATGTGATTCAAAACCTCATGAACATATAATTGGAAATTTACTCCATAGGAGATATGTAGACTATGGTTTCCTATGGTAAGGTTGCATTAATTTGTTATTGACATATTTTTTTCTAGTAACTCTATTTTATGTCCCTAATATTCCCTTAGAGAGTAATCTTTCAAGTTTATATTTATCTCTACCAAGTGTGCTAAACATGTTTTGGGTATCTCTCTATGTTGTTGTCATATCTATTATGGAATGTAATAATATACTCTATTTGGGATCCTTTTGTTAACCTAAATATTTGAAGTTATGTTCCTTATTTTACATAGATAAAATTTCCAATGTTCACAAGAACTAACTATGAATCAATTGGAAATCATGTTTGATTTGTTAATTTTTCTCAATGTATACTATGTCTAATGAAAATTCTTGAATTTAATTATTCATATTTACTTTTCAAGGGGTTGTAACTGATAAGTACAATTATTTACCCACTAAGTGCATTTCCTATTAGGATAATATGAGATTAATATTTCTTAAATCTTTCTCCACATCTAACGATAATTAATTTGTGTAATTAGATGGTTATAAACCTAGTTAATGACATAGCTATTTTCAGCAAAAATATTGATGAACATGGAATTCCACATGATGAACCTAGTCCTTTGGGGAAGTTTTCTTGTTATGGATTTGATGAGGAAGATATATCAATGACGGAATGGGGAGAGAGTCAACGAATTGCATCATTGGAATAGGTGTAGTATGAGGATTTTATCTTTAATAGTGAAAAATAACACTATTTTTCTAATATTAACACAATATGCAAAACATGAAGATGTTGAAGGAAGTGAGGATATATATTGGATCTTATGTTTAGCTTAATGTATTAGGTGGGATTTATTAGTATGGGTTTGATTTTGAGAAATTATATTATGCAAAGGATGAAAATCAATGAGTGGATAACACAAACGTTATGCATCAACATTCCATAGTTATCACATGAAATAATTTGGTACTTGAAAGGATTTTAGACATTTTTTGTGCAAAAATAATGTTTTAGTCTCGTGTATTTATATCGTCTACATATTTTTTTTCCTAGGGTCGCATCATTTTTTTTTGTGGCCGACGGAAATTACTAACCAATTTTCAGTCGGACTTTTAAAATAGTTCAGCCAAACTCGTTCACTGTTTATATTAACGTCCACCGTCATTTAAAAAAATCTCGGCCGAATTATTATAAAATTTTGGCCGAACTAAAACGTCTGCAACTCTACCACAACTCGGCTCTGATCACCTTTATCCAACTTCAGAATCATTAAACTCTACCAAATTTAATGAATTTACTTTCAGAACCAATACTAGCATTTGCATTATTGAATCTACTTTCAGCAGATATAAATTTTATGGAATTTCATATATATTTACTAATTTTAATTATTTTTCTAATAAAATGTGTGTAAAAAACTTCTGAAGGTCAGTATGATTCAGTGAAATCAAAAATATTTATCTTCCAAACTACACTTTAAAAAAATATGAAAAATTTGTGGTTCATTACTTTGGTTCTTCTGTAATGGGTAGTTTTTATATTTTTAGTTTATAAATAATATGTTGAGAAACTTGACGCTAAACTAAACATATTCAAAATATGCATTTCTTTCATATTGGTTTAGCTCAAAAAATTCTAGTAATTATGATATGCATCAATTAGTTTCATAAATATATCAATATCGAATGAAAGACTGTCTAGGTTGTTGCAACACATTTTTTTTTCAAAAACACCAAGTTAACAAAGAATACACTAGTGCTAAAAAACATGACTTTTTATGAATGCCTTGATTGTTAAATAACACAAACTCAAATTATTTCTAAGTTGACATAACAAATGTGAATAAAAAAATTCCAAAAAATAAGTAATAGAAAGCTAATAAAATTTCTGACAAGTTTTGTTTTTATTTTAAAATAAAATTCTAAACAAAAAAATTTCTTTGGCTTGTTGAAAGTTGAAAAACTTCTAAAAATGATATTTTTTTTCAAAAAAGGGCAAAAAGTGTAACCCAACTTCACATTTTTACCCAAAATTTGTGTTTTCCCAAGAATCATCACATGAGAATCATTATGTTTGAAGAGACTAGCTAAATTATGGCATCATACTGAAAAACGCTACAATGACGGTTTTACCCACTCAACCATCATGAATGGTTCCACTGAAACTATATTTATACATAAATTGTGTATACTTAAGGTAGATACCTTGGGTATTCAATAAACATGTTATTCCTTGTTTCATTATCATAGTATTAGATTTTGGTTTCTTAGAGGTAAGATTTATTCTTCTCAAAATTATGTTTAACTAAAATCCTAACCATTACATGCCCTAAAATAGCTAGCTCTCGGATATCTAACCCACACGTGTGTATCCCCTAATGGTTGTAGCCATTTGATACCCCATTTTGGGTGTTGCTCTAAAACCTTTTTTGGATACTTGTATATAGTTGAGGAAGTGATTCATTATAGGTCATCTACTGTTAAGTCCCTATATTAATATTATAGTCCCTTATTATGTTAGTGTAGCCCCCTTTATTGTTATTGTGGTACCCCTGTAACCCCCATATTGTTATTATTGTGCCCTTAAATTATTATTGTTAGGTCAGCTAGGATTACATTGTGGCCCCATGGACTCCTATATATAGAAAGGAGGTTTTGTCATTTGTATCATCCAAGAATTGTTCATTAATGTAATGTATTGGAGGTTTCCCCCTCGAAGTGGCTTATTTCTAAGGCATTGATATCTCTTTTCTTCTATTTTTGGAGCTAGTTTCACAACATTTGGTATCAGAGCTTTGGATTCTAGAGTTTCGTTGCTCCAAATAGGTCATCATGGAATTTTTACTATAATTATTTTTCTACAAAGTTTTAGAAGCTGAAATTTTTAGGGTACGAAGCCAAAATCATGAGGAACATCATAAAAAAATTTCCGAGCTTGGTTCACAATATTTTCAGAGATATGATCTGTGGAAGTTAGGTGTTTTTGCAGGATCCTCAATTTAATCTAAACAGGTCATTGTGGAATTTTCACTATAAATTTTTTTATATGAAGCTTTAGAATCTGAAATTTTTAGGGCAAGAAGCTGAAATCCTAAGGAAACTTCTCGAAAAAGTTCAGAGCTTAGTTCACAATATTTTCGGAGATATGATCTATGGAAGGTAGTGCTTTTTTAGGCTCCTGAATTTCATCTCAAAGAAGTGATCGTGGGAAAATCTTCATAAATCTCTCTCTGAGCATCAGACTGGAGTGCCATAAAAAGTGATCATAAGCACACGAACTGTAGTTTCTTTGCTATCAATTTCAAATCTAAAACATGAAACAGTGACCTGTGGAAAGTCGTACAATTTCACTCTACTGAACCAGTCCATAATTAGGTCATTCTGGGAGATTGGACATAAATTTGCCTTGGAGAATCCAAATCAAGTCAGACTTGTGGCATTCGAAAGATAATTCAGAATTCTAGCTTAGTGCCAAATTTTAGATATTGAGGATCCACAATTATAGAGATAATTCAATTTCAATATTGAGCTCCTCAAAAGCAAGCAAAAGGTGTGTACTTGTTTTTTAAAATTGCATAACGTTTGTTTGAGAAAATAGTTTAAAGTGATTCCAAGGGAATATTGTAAGATAGATATCAATATTGGGTTCTATAATGCCTCCAAGAAATAATTCCATACCCATTAAGCCCTCAAAAAGCTATAATATGAGGCATGAAGAGGAAGAATTGCAGTATGAGATATCAAAATTACGGTACCAAGTGCAACAAATTTGAATCTTACGAAGAGCAACCGAAGATGACATAGATGGTTTAAAAGCATAAATGGAGGCTAAGTTGGATGGTTTGAAGGATCAAATAATAGCTAATATGGATGATAAATTAGTGGAAGATCACATCGATCATCAACAACAAGTTCTCCAACTCTCAAAGGATAACCTAACTTTGGTGCAGAATCTAATGAAACAACAAGAAGATCAACATCACATCTAAAGAAGTTATGAAGCAGTCATAGAAACAAGAACTTGACAACTACGATCAATTTTAGAGTATCTCAGCAAGTGGAAGAACTTTCCTGTAGAAGATTCCACATGGGAGGATGAGAATTTTATATAGAAGCATCAAGAAATAATCAAGCATTGAGGACAACACTTGTTTGAAGGAGAGGGGCATGTTAAGTCCCCATATTAATAGTGTAGTCCCTTATTATGTTAGTGTAGCCCACCTTATTGTTATTGTGGTATCCCTGTAACCCCCATATTGTTATTATTGTGCCCTTAAATTATTATTGTTAGGTCGGCTAGGATTACATTGTGGCCCCATGGACTCCTATATATAGAAAGGAGGCTTTGTCATTTGTATCATCCAAGAATTGTTCATTAATGTAATGTGTTGGAGGTTTCCCCCTCGAAGTGACTTATTTCTAAGGCATTGATATCTCTTTTCTTCTATTTTTGGAGCTGGTTTCACAACATCTACTTCTTATGAAAACAATATTGACCCTCATAAAGGTGGTTAGGAATGGTTTATTCTACAATATGTTTTTTACAATGGTTAATGTAAATTAGAGCTTATCTTGGTTGCACGTGCATCACCTATGATTCTCTTCGGGGTCAATCAAAGTCATTAGGCTATATTCATGGTTGAGTGTGAGTAATATGCTAACTATGTTACTTTAATTTCCATGATAACTTGATGGTGGTTTACAATGTGATTTCTTAAAATCTTGGCATAATAATTAGGTCAACCAATGTTGATCCATCTAAAGGATAAGAATATAAATACATATTTCCTAATACCCTAAGATCTCTATTTTAAGGAGACTATCATAGTCAACCTACTACATGCACCAATACAAGTATTCATGTTTACATTATATTTTTAGGCACAATAGTATAATTCAATGAAATTTCAACAATGGTTCTAACTAGATGAACATGTGGACTACTTAAAAGTGGAATTTCACCTCATCTAGAAAGTACATGTGTTTTCCTTAGTGTAGGCATCAATTTATTAGGGTATTCCATGTTGTAGAACTTCTAAATAAAATGGGTTTCCCTTTGGTACTCAATGGCTTGATCAACCAACATTCATAATACACAATTTTTTTAACGTTAACCCTCCCATTAGGTCAATGGATGTAAATAATTAAGACATCATTAAGCTACCTAAGTTCTATTATTAGACCCCATACCATTTAGAAATATAACCCCAACTAGTGAAAACATGATCCATACTTATGTAGGAATGCAATAAAATACATAAATAAAAATAAACACAAAGATGCAACAGAAATAAAAATTCATTTCATTAATATCAAATAACTAAAATATGCTTACAAATAGAATGGAAATAAACTAGTTAGGGTGATGGTAACTTATCTCTGAGAAGATATGCGGCGACTACATGCCTATGAACTTCATTACAATGAGGCTCGAGGGCCTTTTTATTATTGAAGAACATGGAAAAACCATAAGCAACCAAAACCCTAACCCCAGGAGATGGAATGACAAGCGTTTGTGGGCCTGTTGGGGTTAGTTGGGCAGTCAACTTCCCAGGGTCATAACTTTGCCATATTATCTCGGTTTGATACGTACAATATATAATCAAAAATATCTCTCTCTATACTACAAGAATTTTCGCAGGCCCTTGCTTATAGCTATGGGCTTGTAATGAAACTCAAAAAAATGTTGTTTAGGGGGTCAAAACTACTCCGGAAGTTCAAGACTCAAAAAACTTCTAAAAATAGTAAATTGTGCTATAATTAAGGAAACTGAAAAACTAAAAGAAACAGTCATTGGGGTCCAAGTGGAATAGGTGGGTGGCCACCAATATCCACCTGGATTAGTCCTCCCCCCTTAGGAAGAAATGTTCCCCATTGCATTTAGTTCCTCCATGAGATGAGGAAAATTATGTTGAACTTGGTCCCTAGTGAGCCACTTGCCTTGGTGTAGAAGTTGGCCAGCTTTGACAACCTGATACAACTGGATCTTCTGCTGGCAAGTGTTCTTGATCTATGTGTCCATCATTTGATCAGTTGTGACCTATTCCATGCAGTCGAGGTTTAGATCTGATGTTGTGAGTTTTTTTGCAATGCCTGATGTGTCTAGTAATGGTGGAAAGTATGGACGAAGGCGGTTCACATTGAACACTAGGTATAGGCCAACGAATGGGGGAATGTTGAGCTCAAAAGAATTGTCTCCCACATCTTGAAAATTGTGTAAGGCCCATATCAGAGTGGTATGAGCTTCTGATGAACTCTAGGTAGGTGTTCTTTCTTCCAATGCAACCAAAACTTTTCTCCCACCTGAAACTTTTGTGGCACCCGATGCTGATCATGTCACTGCTTTTACCTACCATTAGAATTGTCCAGGATGTCATGAACCTACTGGTAGATGTGATGGATAAATTCAATAAATATGGTTTCTTTATCAACCTCCAAAAGTACATGTGTAGATTCTTTCTATGTATTTGCATGAGGTATGGTGACATCAATGAGACATAATGGTTGAAATCCTAGACCCACTTGAAAGGGACTACGACCGGTCAAGCTATGGAGAGATCCTTTATAACTATGATGCACATAAGTGAGGCTCTCATCCTAGCTATGTGGATGCTTGGAGTTCTACATGTGGAGTATGTGCACTATCATCTTGTTGACAACCTTTGTCTGGCCATGAGTCTGGGAATGGAATGTAGTCGACTTTGTGAGCTTGGTGTCCAATAGTGTCCAGAGGTGTGACCAAAATGTGCTCAGAAACCTATTATCCCGATTTGATATAATGGTTTGTGGGATCCAAAAATGTACCCATACTCGTTCAAAGAAGATTTTGTCAATGTACTGTGTCATGATGCTCTTCTTGCAGGCTACCACTATATCCATCTTAGAAAATATGTCCACGACCACAAATACATAGTCATTACCATGCTTGGTAGAAGGGATGTCAAACATATAGTGTTTCGTCAATTTAATGTCTTAAATTTCTATCATAAATTATCGACCGTAGTTAGTAATCTTGTGAAGTGCAGGTGCACTATATATGCTAAAAGCCTATCTTTCTTACTTCTGTGTAGATTTTATATGTTGTTTTTTGGGGGTTTTATTTTTTATCTTCAATGTTTGAATGAAATAGGAAAATTAATAACTAATCTAAGGAATGAAATCTAAACTTAATTAAAATCCTATGATGAAAATTAAGAAAGAATAACAATTGATTTTAAAAGAACTAGAAAAGAAACTTCATTTTTTGTGTTTTTAGATATTTTGTATGGATGAAATATGAAAGAGAGAAAGTAATTGAATCTAAAAGGATTTTAATGCTTGAAATATAAACTTAAGAAGGAAGAAAAGGAAATGTTTAATATTAATCTAAGAAGGAAATTGATCTATAAATTATTCTAAAGAAAATATTCTAATAACTAGAAAATGAAAGTTACAAGAAGGAAGAAAAGGAAATGTAAAATTAAGAAAGAAAACTGATCTAAAACAAATCTATATTGCATAAAAAGAAACCATGTTTAAATCTATGTTAGATTTTCCTATGACGACAATTATCTTTAAGATGTCTATCTAAAATACTTTTAAACCTATTGAATTAAAGAAGGAAATTATTTGCTTAAATTTTTTCTAAATCTAAAGAAATCATCATTAAAAACTATGATTAAATCCTTTCAAAATATATAATTGAAAAGCTTCTCTTTACTTTTTCTGAAGAGCTTCCCGAATTATCCACAGTATCACGAAACATTTGTCGATGTTTCAAATCCCAACGAGGATCCATCTTCAGGACAATGGAATGAAGAAATTGAAGAAGGTTCATAATTCATTAATGGTGAAGAAGGGTATGACAAAAGCCGACCAGAGAAATTAATATTTAATTTTTTAATTTTAAATTTTTAATTTTTTTTTTTTTTAAATTTTATTATTTTAATTTTAATTATAAATTTTTATTTCTTAATTTTGATTTCTAATTTTAATAATTTACATATATGAATTAATTTATTTATAAATTTTATCAATAATAATAAACTTATTAAATTTATTATTTATTAATAAGTTTATTATTTCAAAGTTGTTTAAAAATGTCAAATTCTTTTTCATTTTAATTTATGTATAATGTTTATGGTTTTTAATTTAATAAATTAATTTAATTTATATTTTGATAAATTAAAAAGTAACTAATTATATTTGTATTGACCTACTTATTTTAAAAATATTATTTTATTTCATTAATCATGTTTATTATTTTATTTTATAAACAATGATTATTATTTCATCTAATAAATAATACTAATTTATGAAATAATTTTAATTTTATAACGAAAATAAACCAATTGTTTACTAATAAGTATTAATATTTATTTAAAATGTAAATAAATATTAATACAGTAGATAATTATTTGTTTTAATACATTAGTTATGTTTATTGTTAATTCTACTAAATAATATTAAAGTTAATTTAGGATAATTCTCATTTTTATATCAATAATTTGTAAAACATTATTTATTAATTTTCATTAATTAGTTAATATTTTATTCTAATAAATTTTAATCTAATAAAATTAGTAATGTTAGGATGAAAAATATGTATTTTCTAATAATAATTATTAATTAATGAGAATAATTATTAAAAGTAAGTTCCTTATTTGTTAAATCATCACTAAAGAAAAGGGACAAACCTGAGACTATTTACCTGAAAAACTATACCTGGGAAGAATGTGCTTTCAAGGAACAGATTTGTCGAAGAAGAGGACGCTAGCTGTCACTAATTTCATATCCGCCATCCCTATTAAGGTTTTCAGGATGTTTTTTAATCTCAAGGGCCTCTCTTACTTTTCTTTTGTAATAGTGATCTTCTCTTGCAATGATATTTACCTCTTCAAGACGTACTTGGTGCTTAGTTTTCGAAGAGTGTTCCGCAAGGGCAGAGGTGCGGAGTCGTTCATACTTAATATCGGCTCTGTGCTCTTTGAGTCGCTTCTTCAATTTCTTCATTCCATTGTCCTGAAGATGGATCCCCGTTGGGATTCGAAACGTCGACAAATTTTCGTGATACTATGTATAATTCGGGAAGCTCTTCAGAAAATGATAACCACAGGAACTTGAAAACCAAAATTCTCTCTACTTATCAAATGAAAACTATCTAAATCAATCCAGTGAAAAACATAGTATTAAACTAACTCTAATTCTATTCACTATTGAAATGAATCATTCTATTCTAAATTTGATGAAATGAAAAGTGTTAAACCTATAAAGATCCTATCTAAATGACTATGTTGTGTAAATCGAAAAGTCTAATTAAACTAAGAAGGAAAACATAGTATTCTTCATATTACGCAAAGGTAAAATGCTTGTATGTTATGAGATATGTGATTACTGTGTAAACATATTCGAAACATAGATGTGTTCCATATGTTAACATGATTATGGCATCAATATAATTCCAAAAATCGAAACACTTAAAGCATTAAACTATGCGAAAGACACAACATTCATATTATGAAAACTTAACATTTAACTAATGAAAAACTCAGGAATTAATCTATGGGGAAATGGAAAATTAAACTAGAAAGCAACAGAAATTTATGCTATGAAACCTTTTTCTGTGTGGGGGGCCACTGCAACAAAATGTCTTGAAGAATTACGTGAGACTAATTACACATAAATGTTCTTGAACTACACCTTCTCCTTGCATTAATAAAACAAAGTTTTTCTATGTAGCAATATTACAAAAATTAAACTTATCTTCGGTTCAAAACAACCATGTATTTATAAAAAATTAAATTCAATTGTTTTGCGATGATCTCACCTAAATATATTAATGAAACTTAGAAGTAGAATCCTGAACAGGACTATGGTGTTCATAGCTTTCATGATTTGCTAAGTGGAGAGAAAATCATGAAGCTTCCAACTTCTCGTCCACTGGTCTCGACCTTCTATTTGACTAATCCTTTTACCATGATTTTATGTGTGATTTCTCTCGATTTTGGACAGGTGAGTAGGACAAAATCCGTGTATGGATCATTTCAAAACTACCCATATGCTTTGCTCCTGTCCTTCATCTTTGAAACTTTTTAAACAATTTCGGTAGCTACAGAAACATAGATTAGCTACAAAATTGTATAAATTTTGTAGCTAAATACAAAATTCATTCAAATAATAAGAAAAATTGGAATAAAAAAGAGAGATCATTTAAATTCGTTTTCAGATTACAAATGTATCAATTAACATTGATTGGGTTTGTGAATTATGTCAAAATGGAAGGAAAAGTGGCAAGATAGATGTCAAAAATAAAGACAGTCTTGAGGCTCAACATATAGTCCATGGAGATGGATTCCTAAGGCTGGATGGGAGTAGGAAGAGGAGTGTACAAACCTTGCTTCTTGATGGTTGACTTGGCAATGGCACAGGAATCATAGGATATAATATATTTCCCAACATCTAGTCGGAGTTTTGGCCAATAAAAGTACTTTTGTAGTATAGCCATAGTTTTCCCAAAACAAAATAATCCTGCGACCTTGTTATAGTGTGCCTCCAAAATCAGCTTGGAACGATCACTTGAAGGAACACAAAGGTGGCCCAAGTAGCATAATAATGCATCCTTGAGGTGGAAAGTAGGAACTTTCTTTCTATCTACAAGAATCTAGTATGTGGAGGAGAACTATGGATCCTTTTTGTATAGTTGTGTCCATCCAAAGGTCTCATGGCTACAAGAGCTGAGAACATTAGTCAGTGCTGCAACTAGGGGCTGACTGAGGTAGTCTGCAACATGATTGGTGTTTCCCTTTTTGTATTTAATGTTCAAGTGGAATTGTTGTAGATATGTAGACCACTTATGATGGTGATCATTGTACAACTTCCCTTGTGTCTATATAAACTAAGGAGATCGGTGATTGCTGTGGATGTATGTCTCCTTCCCCATAATGTAATGCTTCCATTGTCGGCAATCCTGCATGATGGAATAGATCTCTTTATCATAGGTGGGGTACTTTCAAATTGTGTCGAAAAGTGTCTCACTCTGATAGGATACTCGATGCTCGCGCTGGGTGAGGAATGCACCAATAGCATAGTCAGAGGTGTCTGTCTCAATTTCAAATGGATGATGCAAGTCTAATAGCATGAGTACCAGTGCAGCGTAGAGGCGGTGCTTCAACTCAACAAACGCCTTCGGTCGGGATTCGGACTAGGAAAAATTTTCATTTTCCCCGCCCTTAGCAATATGACTCAAATGCCAATTGATATGGGAGAATCCAAACACGAATCTCTGATAAAATTTTGCAAGGCCCAAAAAGCTATGAAGTTCTGTTAGAGTGGTCAGGGCTGGACAATCCCAAATAACTTGGATCTTAGTCGGATCCACATGCATGCTACGCTCATCTATGATGTAACCTAGATACTGGTCCTAGCTCATGCCAAAGCTGCATTTCTCCAAATTGGCACATAGTTTGTGTTTCCTAAGGGTTTGAAGGACTTGCCGAATATGTTGCATTTTTTCTTACCAACTCTTGTTGAAGATGAGGATGACGTCCAGATAAAAAACCATGAATGAGTTGGTGAAGGTCGACAAGATGCCATCCATTTGCCTCAAGGTGATGAAATTGGTTGGATGTGCCCTTTTTTCAGAAATTCATGGATTTTCCACTTGATCTCTTCATTTTCTAGAATGGAGCGGTGATATATCGTCCCATTGGTTATAGTTTCTTCGTGAGTTAGATCAATCAAATGCTTGACCTGACAGTGAAAGGGTACCCCTTTGAGTGAGGAGAATATTTCCTTGTATTCTTCCATGATTGTATCCACCTACTTCTACTGCATGGAGGAACCATTCTCAGGGGCCATGGATGTGGCTACAATCTTCCCCTTAATTTGAGAGAAAATAAAAAAGAAAAAAAATTTCCTGGTCTCAGAGATGATATTACTGCATTTCTTAGCAAATATCAAGGAGATGCTCGTAGGAGGGACTACCTCTGGTATCTTGTATAACTTATTACCAAAATAGAATAACATCTTGAGTCCTATATTCATACATGACATGACGCTTCAACAAGTATGGTTTGCCTAATAATACATCAGAAACTTCAGGAGGAGCTATGTCACAAAATTCCTCATACGTGAAGGGATTGATGCTGTAGGGAAGGTGACATTATTGACTGATGCAGAGATATGATCCTCGGTGAAGCCACTCGATGGTGTACAGATGCGGGTGTGGTGTGGCCGGTAGGCCCTACCGCTTCACGACCTCTTCTGAAATGATATTATTTTGGCTCCCGCTGTCGAAAATGAATTGCAGTGGCGAGCCCTTCACCCACATCTTTGAGTGAAAGAGGCACTACACCTTCCCCCACCCACTCTAGATCTCCAGTTTCTGTCCTTTGGAGCTTGGTGGTGGCTACTGTCATAGTGGGTTATGCGTCAATGACTTTCTTACCCTTGTCGGTTCAATCTTAGAATGAGAACATGCATCTATCTTTGAGTCTCTAAGCTCGACCACCAATGTCTACTTTGTGCGACATTCATTCATGTTGTGATTAGGGATTTTATGGAACTCACACCACTTTCCGGTGTCCTTATTTTCCTTCCTGTCACCCTTGGATTGTGGCTTCAGCGAGTTAACCTGGGGGGTCCCGGTCGGGCTTCGTCCTTTTATCTGTGGCTTGCAGGAGCCTTTGTTCTGCTTTGGGTTTACAAATCTAGAGTCTCACTTCTTGTGTTTGAATTTATACTCAATTTTGGCAGCATATCAATATGTTGCACCAAGCAAGGAGATGTCTAGGAACTCCATTTCATCTTGAATGTATTTGTGCAAACAAATGAGGTGCTTGAGAACCAAATGTTTTTTAGAATATTTGATACCCAGCTTTATGTGCAAGGCATGGAATATATTCGTCATCTCATGCACATCTTGATCCCTTTGCTACCGCAGCGTATTCCATTGTATATACTTGTTGTCATAGCTCCCGACGGGGTAGTAGTATTCCTTGATGGTGTCTCATAAATAATTCCAAGTGGGTGAGGCAGTGAATAGTGAGGGTTCCACCTTGTCCTTCTTCTCATAGTAGGTGTCCCACTAGTACTTGACATGAGGCGAAGATTTTAAGAGTCCAAAAGAAATATTTTCCCTATTGGAAAATTCATGAACAGAAAAATATCCTTCCAACAAATTTAACCATTAATCTATGACATCTTCATCTATCTGGCCTTCAAATGTAGAAATGTCAAACTTGACTTGTACATTAAAGGGAGTGGCGCCTCCATAGTGGCTTTTGTATGAAGATGTGTCGTCTATGGGCATCCGTCGAAGGATCTGGGAAAATTTTTCCATCATCGTGTTCCTCTATTTTTTGAGGACTTCCTCAAGAAATATTTTGATAGGATCTCCTGCTCCCTCGTCTTTCTTTTCTTTCACCATGGGATTTCTTCAGGGTTTGTGAGGTTTATTTTGCAAAGGTTCAACTAGATCAAGCCCTAACTCCTTATACCATTATATCGTTGGGGACATGCAAAGAAAGATTGAGAAAGAGAAGACCACTCTGATACCACATATCTGAACTTATTGAGGAATGAAATAAAATACGGAAATAAACATAAACACAGAGATGCAACATAAATAAAAATTCATTTCATTAATATCAAATAATTGAAATATGCTTATAAACAGAATGGAAATAAACTAGCTAGGGCGATGATAGCTTATCTATGAGAAGAGATGTGGTGGCTACATGCCTTTGAACTGCATTAAAATGAGGCTAAAAGGCTTTTTTATTATTGAACAACATGGAAAAACCCTAATAACCAAAACCCTAACCCCGAGAGATGGAATGCCAAGAGTTTGTGGGTGCCATTGGTGTTACCTAGGCAGCCAAACTTCCCGGGGTCATAACTTGGTCATATTATCTCTATTTGGAACATAAATTATATCATTGGGAAGATCTCTCTAAGTACTACAGGATTTGCCACAGACCCTTGCCTTTGGCTATGGGCCTACAACAGACCTAAAAAAAATGTCGTTTATAGGTTTAAAACTACTCTGGAAGTTTAGGACTTGAAAAACTACCAAAAATAGTAAACTATTCTACAACTAAGGAAATTGAAAAACTGAAAGAAACAATGGTGGGATTCCAAGTGGAATAGGGGGGTGGCCACTAATATCCATGTGGATCAAAACATATGCATAGCATATCAAAATGACTCCAATGATATAAGGAGAAATTATGTTGATCAATGTTGCTCCAATTCCTTAATTAATGAAGTCTTGTAGAAACAGATTAGAGAATAAAATATGTAAGGTTTTGAGGGACAAGTTGAGAAAGAAATTTGAAAAGTGGAAAACCAAAGACAACTAGACACTAATTGAAAGTAGAAGATTATGCATGAGACTATGGTGAAAAGCATTATCATTCTTCTTTTTGTTATGGATTCCTTACATATTTATGTTATTTTTTGTTAGATTCCAACTTTCTATAGGTGTGATGGCATCTTTAAACGATCCTCTTCTTCCATAATTTCCACATATAAATTGCATTAATATTAGTATAACCATTAAAAGATATGAAACATTGCATAATTTTGATATTGTATGAACCCTTTTCTCTATAAAATGTTTACAAAATAAATTTTTCATTTAATTTGATAAGTTTTGAAAAAAAATTTATTTCCATTGATATTATTGCGGTTTATAGTCCTAATTTATTTCCTTTTTTTTTGTAAGTCAAGATTCTATTAATTTTTGAAAACATATTACATATAGTTTGACCCAAAACAGGTGGTCTCAACCCAACTAGGTTTGTTGACCAAAAATTACACCAGATGACAAAAATACAAAAGTGCCGCTAAGGGAAATGTCCAAAGTTAATTCGGCCACAAGCGCCAGAACGCAACTAATACAAAAAATACTCTATAAATCATACTAATCACTAGAAATAATTGATGCAAGGTTTTCCAGGGCTGTTCCAGGATGCAGTGGAGGTTGGAAGTCGCATTGGATGTGTCCTTCGAAGTGTGCCATCCATGCCCCCAGTTTCTTGACTTTCTCTAAGATTTTATTTTTTCCCCTCCAAACCACTACCAGCCTTTCCTGAAGTTGAATTTTAAAGTAGTGCAACCGCTCCAAAGTGGCCATCTTCACCACATTCTCCTCTCACCAAATGTGATCAACAACATCCACCTTATCCATAAGGCTTATAATGAGTGCTCGACAGTTCTCCAGGCCGTAGTGTTGGAGACTCTGCCCCTCCTGTCCATCCAGATCACCCAATCTGGGCATTGTTCTGCCGCCACGGTTGTCATCACCTCTACGACTCTGACCCTGGACATGCGCCCCGCAACCTCGACTTGCCACACCTTGTCACCATTGTTCACACTAACACACACCACTTAGCGAGCCAATTTATTTCCCTTTTTAATAATAATAATAATAATAATCTAGTTTTGATATTGACACATAGCCAAACATTAAATTAATGTCTAAAACCCTCTTATTTGTAAAAGAAAAAACTGCTTTTTTGCAAAACAATTTCACTATTTTAAATTACAAATGTATATATATTATACCCTTTTAAATTAAAATCTATATCTTACATGAAATCAACTTTTTTTTAACCCAAATAAATAACCTCAAATTATACTTCAAATTTAAAAAATAAAAAATTCCGCTTTTCCAGATATTAAAATATTAATTAATAAATAAACCAATGTGAGGAATTCCTTAGCAAATTTCTTTTGTTCTTTTAAGTGGGTGAGTACGTAGAATTATATGAATCAAATTATTAGAACTAACATATGAATTATATGAATCAAATAATATGAGGCTTAGCGTTTAATATTTTGATCATCTATATATTAAAAAAAAACAAAAAAAAAGAACTTTCAAATAATTAAAATTTCCAAATGATATGAAAAAAAATTCCACTTTTTCAGATATTAAAATATTAATTAATAAATAAACTCTATTTCTGGAAAGTTCTTTAACCAATTTCTTTAGTTCTTTTAAGTGGTGAGGACCGAGGATTATATAAATCAAATTATTAGAACTAACATATGAATTATATAAATAAAATAATAAGAGACATAGTGTTTTATATTTTGATCGTTTTTATATTTAAAAAAAAAGCACAACTCTCAAATAATTAAAATTTCCAAATGAATTGAAAGGTACCATAACAATCATTAAAAACAAACAAAACTCTCGAATAATTAAAATCCCCAAATGAATTGAGATGTACCATAATATGCAACTACATAGTATTCTTCTACCCCTATTAGAGCCTCCACATAATTAACCATGCCGGAAGAAATATTAGGAAAAGAGTAAGCAACTCACTATCTCATCTTTAATATGCCTTTGAGAACACATAACTGTAGTAGCTCACTAACTGTTCGTAGCTCCTGGGACTGACTTGGAATAAAAGCTCCATTAAACCACAAAAATAATTTGTAGAGCATAAACAATTGAGTAATACATACGGGAAATATATTTGATCCTTAGAGGTCCAAAAAATTTGTAGAATTGGGAGCAACTTCATAATATAATTTTTCACCCATTTCACTGTAAGCTAAGAAAAACCAAAATGGTATATGTGAAATGTGTCATTTACTCGGTTTTAATTTAATTTTTTATAAAATTTAAAATATTATGATCATGATTAATGTTCATTAAGACTAATGGGTCTATTTCACATTAAGGAAAGAAAAAGAAAAAAATTCTAACTGGGGTTCTTCAAAAAGTTGTTTGATTTTTATAAAATTTAAAATATTATGAAGATGATTAACGTCGATTAAGATCAATGAGGTCTATCCTATGTCAAGGAAAGAAAAAGAAAAAGAATCTAAGTGGGGTTCTTCAAAATTTTGTTTTTATGATCAAAGAAAAGGGAAAGAAACACTCCAAGATAGCTATAAATGAGTTGGCTTAATAAGTGAAGAAGATTGGAAGTGTGACAGATGTTAGGGAATTGAGAGCTGATGTGATTAAGAGAAAAAGAGTCTAAAAAAAAGTCTTTTTCATCTTTCACCTGATTAGTATCACAAATATAACAGATTTTATTACAAATCTGACAAATTTATAAAAAAATAAAATAAAAGAGATAAGTGTTGTGTGGACAAACAACATAAAGATGTAGGGCGTGTGGATAGAATGAAGAGAGAGATGTGGGGCGTGTGGATAGAGTGGAAAGAGAGGTTATGTATAGACAAACACAGAGTTTGGGTCAACCGGTAATCGTCGGAGAAAGGTGTATGTCGTGTGTAAGAAATTGTGGATTCATTAAGTCATAAAAATCACTCATTTTTAAGTGGACACCAATTGGAATGGATCTATCAAAATCCCATTTTCCATTTCAATTAATGATTTATTTTTGGAATGTCTGAATTCAAGATACGTTTTAACTTTACTTCATCGGCGACTTATCCTTTCGACACTCATAAAAATCACTCATTTTTAAGTGGACACTAACTGGGATGGGTCTATCAGAAACTCGTTTAACATTTAAATTAGTTATTTATGTTTGCGACATATGAATTCAACATGCGTTTTTACTTTATGTTCAATTAAGTAAAAATATATTACGTTACGGCGATAACAGGAACAATTTCATGGTATCAAAATTTTCGTAATATTATTACAAATTAATCATTTTATTATCTTCATTGTTTATTTTTTAATTTTATTTAAATGGTCATCATTATGATGTAAATGTAAATAAGTAATATTATAAATGAATTTCAAAATTTATTATTTATATAAATTATTAGTACAAGTTAAATATTTAATAAAAAATGTGTTATAATTAATATTTATTATATTGTATTTTTTTAATATAAAATAGATAATCAAAATAATATATTTTTTATATAAATTTGAGAATTCAAATAATAAAACTTATATCAATTTATACTAATTAGTTACTTTTATAATAATTATAATAATGGATTTACAATATCATTGTGACCATTTCAAATTTATAGTTAATGAACATTTATGAATTTAAACTTTATTTTTCATTTGTATTTTGTTATGTTTTTTTTTGTATTTTGTCACGTCTTTGTATTTTAAGATGGATTTCTCTTAAAGACACAATTAAGGAATCAATAGAGGATGTATGGGAAAACATACTAGTAATGTTTGAGCATTCGAAGCTTTATTATTCTATTTTCAAAAGAATCATATTGTCATACAATTATATCCTATGATTATTAGATTTATTAGAAAACCTAGAATTATTAGAAAATTTAAGTGATCTCATTTTTATAGGTTGATGACATTTCCCTAAAAAAATGCATATCTATGTCTTCTAATTTGAAAGAAATTCCCCCATCCTCACTAAGAACATTATTTTGGACATTTTCAAGTAAAATTTGTAGATTTCTTCAAATATATTCATACATGAATTAGAGATTTTGTTTATATTGATATTACCATTTTTAAAATATCAACCCCTTAGTAATCTTACTGAAGAATCTCAAGTGAGAAACAAAGAGGTTCAACAGACTATAAAGTCATTGCCAATATTGATTAGTCTTTTTAATTAAATAATTTCCTCTCACTTATCAACATCATATTCAAACTCTATGCTAATTTGATTTTAATTATGTGAATATCTTCATCTATATTAATACCAAAATTCTACTAATCATTTTTATATTTTTTTATAACTATGTCGTATTTTAAATCAAAATTACAAGCTATATTAAATTGTCTTATTCATAATTATTATAAATACATTATAACTATTTCACATTTAAACACTTTTTCCTCTACTTGTTTAACATGTGAATTTAGGTTTCCATCCTAGTCTATATCTATCTAACTCCAGATCTATCATCCTCCCAAAGGGACCAAATTCCTTGAAAAGCAAACTTTCTTTTTTAAATGTAGAAATAATTAATTAATAATTTGTTATAATTAATAAATTAAATTATTTATAATAATTTATAAAAATAATAATTATATTAATTAATTATAATAAAGAAAATAATATTTAATTATTATAAATGAATTAATATTTCATAAAAAAATAAACTTATAATATTATTAATAATATTAATACTATTTACATAACTATTTTTGTAAATAATGTTATTAATGATAACAATAATAATTATTTAACATTATTTATTTTAAATTATAATGATAATATTATTTCATGGAAAATAATATAATTGAGAGATCATTTTCTTAATTAAAATATTGTAAATTTCAAACGATTAAGTATGAAAAATAAATTATAAAAATCAAATAAAATTTTAAATTCTATTTTCATAATCTAAAATCATTAAATTTTTTATTTCAAATGGAAAATAGTTTATTTTGTTCTACTAGAACTTGTTTTCTTCATATTATTATTATTTAATTTTAAAAATACACATATCATGAGCATGGACAAAATGACACATCACCCTCATATTTATCCGTCTAACTCCAAATTACTTAGACATGCAAACCTTATTTTTGGAGTGTAGAATATTATTAATTAATTAATAGTTTTATAGTTGGATTGACCCATGGAGTATTTCAAATTTGAATCATACGGTTTACATAATACTTCATAACACGAGGATAGCCAATTGAGTTCGCGCCCATGATAAATTAATTAACCAATATAGATCCATCTTAACTTTGGATCTACCAAGCACTGAGATAGATAAAATCTCTCAAGATGAAAACCTCTTTCGGAGTGCAACAAAAACTGTAGAAATTTAATGTGTAGATCTGAAACTTCGCATGAAATTTACTAAATCATAAGACTAAAATCTACTCTACTCATCTATAGAATTCAATTCACGATCGAGAAGACAAATCATAAACATGCATCATTATTTTTCACACATACACATACATTTATCTAGGGGAAGCAACTACTCAAAACCCCTTCCTATTTGTATAGCATTAATCAAATAAAAGAGAAGAAATATAATTCTTGTTCAAGCCTTAGCACAACCTCCAACAATATAGTCTATCCCTCTTCCTAGCTGACTAATTCTAGCCAATACTTAGCCAATTTCTCGGTCCTCAAAACTCTTATTTCCTTGCATTTTTCCTTGAGGAATTAGGCCCCTATTAATTAGGAAATTCCTCAATATGGATTGTGCAATTCCTTTATGCCAATCTCTCATTGCACGCACCACCTGTACAACTTCGAATAGTCTACAACTAATAGTACACTACCCTCGATCCTCTATCTCAAGTGGGTAACTCTAGCTCTCTACATGCATCTATTATTTTGGGTTGATTGATTAGTTAACCAATTGATCACTGAAGATGACTCAAGTCACGCCCCACTACTCGACCTTACACTAGTTCTTCTAACAATTAGAACTAGTTTAACTCACAATAACTCAATTTAACTGAAATAAATTTCTAGAAATTAGTAATCAATCACAGTGAATTGAACTCAAGGTTCCCCAACATGAATTAATTGAGTTAAATGAGTGATAAGTGGCATGTTACCTCAGTTAACTACCTCCAAGATTTCTGTTGAAATAGAAATTCAAATTTTAATCTAGTTTGACCAGGGAAAAGTCAAACTTAGATTTTCTTGCTGCATTTTCAATACTCCCTCTCAGTAAGAAAGATATTATCAGATACCTTAATCCCGCCTCTATGGAAATCAAATTTTTCTCTTGACAAATCCTTTGTCAAAACATGTGCATCGTGTTCCTCTATAGGAATGTATTCCAACAACATAATCTTCCTCTACACACAATCTCGTAGATGGTGATATTAGATGTCGATATGCTTAGATCAATCATGAAATATTGGATTCTCAAAGAGTTTGATACAACTCTGATTATCACAGTATGATCCATCATCTAACCAAATAAACCAACATGAATATTTCTCATCTAGATCTCCTCACATGTTTATTGATTGGTAGCCATGTACTATGCTTTTGATGAGATGAGTGCCACACATCTCTGCTTCCTGTCTTACCAAGAAACCACTATGGACCCAACACTAAAAATCCCTTGACATGATGTTCTCTTCCAACCTGATAGAATTCCTACTCAATCTGCATTTGTGAAGCCCTGAAGATTCACTCCCTATGTCTGTTTGTACCATATTCCAAACTGGGTGGTTCCTCTGACGTACCACAACTCATGATTTTGTGCCTCCCAATACAGTTTGGTTGGCCTAACCATAGCTTGACTAATATGATTGATTGTGTAGCACATGTATCTTTGTGTGTTCACCAAATACATTAGTGAACCCACAAGTTGTTCATAGATGGTAGCCTCCACTACTTCACCTAAAGTAGCATCATCTGTCTTCCAATTCACTTATGGAGGAGTCTCCATGGGTCTGTTACTCTCCCTGTGGAACTTATTCAATATCTCATTGGCATACCTGCCTTGAAAAAAAATATAAATCCCAACCTCCTTTCAATACTTCCAAACTGAGGAAATAATGAATGAGTCCCATGTCCTTCATTTCGAATTTTCTTGCAAGGTCCACTTTGCAATATCTAATCAACTTCTCATCACTCATTAAAATTTAATCATTGACATATAGCACAATAATCAATAATTTACCTTCGACCACAATATGATGAAGATTTGCATCTGCTTCACTTTTGGTGAAGCCTAAGGAGGGAAAATTTTAAGGATGGATTTTTTGTTTTTTTTTTTTTAAATTTAGAAACCTTTCCGAATCTCACTAGTACATAATATGCAATTTTTAAAATGTTTGGCTATGTTTTCGTAAAATTATTCAAGTTTATAATAATTTTATATAGTCTCTATATAAAATTTTGGTGATTTTTAAGGTAAGCCAATTTTATACTATAAAATTTAGGTGAATAATATTTAGAAAAAATGGAAATTAACGAATATTTTTCTTGGAAAAAGCATGAAAAATTAGCCCACTTATAAATAGTAGCCCCTAAAATTTTCCCTGCCTAACCTAGTGAGATTGTTGTCAATCCTAGTGTACCAAGCACAGGGTTCTTGCTTAAATTCATACAATGCTTGCTGGATTCTACACACATGAAACTTCTGTCAAAGGTCTCAAAACATCCTAGTTGCTCAATGTACACCTCCTACTCAATAAATCCATTGAGGAATATTTTCTTCACATCCATCTGGTGGATCTTCCATTCCATTTGTGCAGTTAGTGCTAGAATTGATCTGATGGAAGAGTACCTTGCTAAAGGAGCAATGGCCTCCTCATAGTAAATTTCCTTGATTTGTGAGAACCTCTGGGCCAAAAATGTGGCCTTTTATTTTTCTATTCTTCCATATATTGCATGATTTACCTTATAAATCCATATCAGACCCACCACTAGTTTATCCTTTGGTCTTGAGAGAACTTCCCAAACATTATTTTTGACAATGGAATCATATTTCTCTACCATAACATCAACCATTTTTTTTTAACTAATATTCTAATTGTTCTTACTTTCCATTATAACCAAGTCATAAGCAGTAGGCTTATCTTGCTAGATTTATAACACGAGGATATTAGGTTGTAATGTTAAATTTTTCCATCCACCCTTGGGTAAGGTTTATACATACATACATGGATAATTTGATTTATTATACCATGAGTTAGACTTGGTTTTGTGTTGCACATAACTATTATTGTACCGAAGATGTTATTCAACACTTGTATATTATTAATTTGTCATAAAGAAAGTTTTAGAGTTTTCTATGGGTAAATGGCACTTTAATGTGTGTACAAATGGCACCGAGTCTTCTGTTGAGATTTGGGGGCATGATCCTACGGTTGTCGTGCTTCGGGATTAGTTTTGGGGTAGCTACCTCGCACCCTCTAGCGAAACCCTAGCTCATTCACAACTCTTGCTCCTTTGGAGCAGTTCTGTTGCAACTTAGCCAAACCCTCATCTATTTATGCAAAAAATACTCATTATGCCACCAAGACTATGCTAAAATATTACGCTCTATTAGGTTTTCTTTATTAGATATGCTCATATTTCCGAATGTTAAGGGTTTATTATAGAGTGAGAGGGTTGGCATTCCCGCGGAGAGGGATTTGCTATTTCTAGTTGCTTTATACTGTGGGCATCAACTGGTGATTGATTACACTAAATTTATTTTTTAGAGAGCTTAATATTTGTGATTTCCTTATGTTGAATATATGTGATGTTGTACATTGCACAAGAAATAAAATTCCTTGACAAGAGGGCAATAGGTAAGAACACTTGTTTATCCCTAACTAATAGGGAATCCCCCTTTGATTTTGTTCCTCTTCTGGTGGCAGAATTAATTGTTTGTTTCCCTTACCGTTGCAGGTGAGGTTCCTTCCATAGATAAGACTTGTGGGTTTGTAGCAATTGCACTTGAGTTCTCAATCTATAATGGAAACACTTTTCATTTTGTAGGTTTTTATTTTTGACTCTTATTTTATTGTCTTTCCTTCTTTAAGAGAGTTACGATTACCCAATTTGCTCGAATCCCTCTAAGGATTGAAGTTTTTGTCTTATTATTCCTAGGGATTTTCAAAGGAACCCTCCATTTTTTTATTTCTGATTTTCCATAGTTACTTGGTAGTGATAAAGTTGTACAATTGATGTTATGTGCATTTCCGCACTCACAAACCCTTCATAATGAAAGAATTCTTTGTGAACCATGCTTTTGGTTGTGTGGTACTATAGGGGTAATGGCTATGTTGGATAGTAAACCCGTATAAGGTAATAGAATGTATTTCTTTGAATAGTAAGAAGTGATTAAATTTTGATATTATTTATTTAAACTTTGAGGGTTTTTCTCTTACGAAAACTTTGTGCAACAAGTGTATATTTAGTGATATGAATTCTCTCAGTTATCAGAATTAATCAAGATCTTCTACTTCTGTGATGTTAGTAGAATTGAATGTGAAAGAGTATAAAAACCCACATGTGCATACTTTAAAGAAGAGGAAACATAAAGGAAACCATCAATTCAAATAACACACACAAGTTGATAACGAAGTTCACAAAGTGTGAGTTACGCCTCCGGGCACAATGTCAAGATTGGGGAGGTAGCTTCATTAAATGCTGCATGATGATGATGAGTACATGTGTGTTCTTTGCCAATACAAGAAAGAACCCCCTTAACTAGAGCGACATGTATCTCCACGAGATGCTCTTCTATAAGAACTCTCACTCATAAAAGCTCTCTTGTAGCATGACAAAATATCAAACTATCACATGAAATGGCATGCAAGGATCCTCCAACAAAATGGAAAACAAGTATTTCAACATCAAATCATCATATCAACAAAAATCAAAAGAATACATGGCATTAATACATCTTATACCTCCACTTTCAGGCACGGCCTAAAAATACACAACTATGTTGAAGAAATGGATTGCACAGTTGAATTCCTACCAAAAAAATGTGAAATTTGACTATATACTTGACCCCCTTGTGATTTTTCAAATTTGGGCTCCCTAGGAAGCTCAAAGATTCATAAAATATTTTCTTATGCGAGCTAACTAAAATTCGATAGATTTCAAGAGTCCAAAAGTAATATTTTCCCTATTGGAAAAATCATGAATAGAAAAATATCCTTCCAAAAAATTTTACCATTTAACTATGATATCTTCATCTATCTGGCCTTCAAATGTGGGAATGTCAAAGTTGACTTGTACCTTAAAGGGAGTGGCACCTCCATAATGGCTTCTAGATGAAGATGTGTCGTTTATGGGCATCCGCCAAAGGATCTAGGCAAATTTATCCATCATCGCATTCCTCTATTTCTCGAGGACTTCCTCGAGAAATATTTTGAGAGGATCTCCTGCTCCCTCGTCTTTATTTTCTTTCACAATGGGAGCTCGTTGGGGTTTGTGAGGCTGATTTTTCAAAGTTTCAACTTGATTGAGCCCTAAATCCTTATACCTTGGTCTCATTGGGGAAATGAAAAATAAGATCAATAAGGAGCAGACCGCTCTGATACCACTGATCTGAACTTATGCATGAATGAAATAAAATATAGAAATAAACATAAACACAGAGATGCGACAAAAATAAAACCTCACTTCATTAATATCAAATAACTGAAATATGCTTACAAACAGAATGGAAATAAACTACCTAGGGTGATGGTAGCTTATCTCTGAGAAGAGATGTGGAGGCTACATGCCTCTGAACTACATTACAATGAGGCTCAAGGGCCTTTTTGGCACATACAATATATCATCAGAAATATCTCTCTGAGTACTACAGGATTTTCCACAGGCCCTTGCCTTTGGGTATAGGCCTGCAACGGACCTAAGAAAAATCGTTGTTTTGGGGTTCAAAACTGCTTCAGAAGTTCAGGACTCAGAAAACTGCCAAAAATAGTAAAATGTGAAACAATTAAGGAAACCGAAAAATTAAAAGAAACAACGGTGAGAGTCTAAGTGGAATAGGCAGGTGGCCACCAATATCCACGTGGATCAAAACATATGCATAGCATATCAAAATGACTCCAATGATATAAGGAGAAAATATGTTGAGCAATGTTGCTCCAACTCCTTAATTAATGAAGTTGATTATGACTCCTTCAAAGACCAATTCATGTTCCACATCTTGTAGAAATGGATTAGAGAATATTATATGTAAGGATTTGAGAGACAAGTTGACAAAGGAATTAGAAAAGTGGAAAACCAAAGACAACTAGACACCAATTGAAAGTAGAAGAGTATGTATGAGACTATGTGGTGAAAAGAATTATCATTCTTCTTTTTGTTGTGGTTTCCTTAAATATTTGTGCTATTTTTTGTTAGATTCCAACTCTCTATAGGTGTCATGGCATCTTCAAGCCACCCTCTTCTTCCATAATTTCCACATATAAATTGCATTAATATTAGTATAACCAGAAAAAGATATGAAACATTTCATACTTTTGATATTATATTCCCTTTTCTCTATAACATGTTTACAAAATAAATTTCTCATTTTATTTGATAAGTTTTGGAAAAAAATTATTTCAATTGATATCATTGTGCTTTATAGTCCTAATTTCTTTCCTTTTTTTTTGTAATTCAATATTCTATTAATTTTTGAATAGGGAGTACATATAGTTCGACCCAAAATAGATGGTCTCAACCCGACCGAGTTTATTGACCAAAAATTACACCAGATGACAAAAACACAAAAGTGTCGCTAAGGGAAATGTCCACAGTCGATTGGGCCACACACACCAGAACACAACTAATACAAAAAATACTCTAGAGATCATATTAATCACTGCAAATAATTGATGCTAGGTTGTCCAGGGTTGTTCCAGGAGGCCGTGGAGGGCTAAATTCGCACTGGACATGTCCTTCAAAGTGTGCCATTCATGTCTGCAGTTTCTTGACTTTCTCCGTGAGTTTTTTTTCCCCTCATTACCACTACCAACCTTTCTCGAAGTTGACTTTGAAAGTAGTGCAACCGCTCCAAAGTGGTCATCTGCACCACATGCTCCTCTCGCCGGATGTGTTTAACAACATCCACCCTGTCCATAAGGCTTATAAAGAGTGTCCGACAGTTCTCCAGGTAGCAGTTCTAGAGACCCTGCCCCTCTTATCCATCCAGATCAATTGACCCACACATCGTCCCGCCTCCATGGTTGCTACCATCCCTGCAACTCTGACCCTGGCCATGCACCCCCGCCACCTCGACTTGCCACACGCTTGTCACCATTGTGCGACCCTTCACCCTGACACACACCACTACGCAACCCAATTTCTTTGCTTTTTTTAATAATAATAATATATTTTTGATATTCAAGCATAGCCAAACATTAAATTAATGTCTGAGACCATTTTTTTTGTAAAACAAAAAATTGTTTTTGCATAACAATTTCACTCTTTTAAGTTACAAATGTATATATATTTTATTGTTTTAAATTCAAATCTATATCTTACATGAAAAAAAAAAACATTTTTTTAACAAAAAAAACCCACTCAAATTATACTTCAAATTTAAAAAAATATTCAATATTATACAAAATATGAAAAAAAATTTCTATTTTCAAATATTAAAATATTAATTAATAAATAAAATATCCATTATTTCAAAGCACTAAGAATAGCAAAAAAAAAAGTGTAAACCCTATTTCTGGAATGTGAGGAATTTCTTAACAAATTTCTTTAGTTCTTTTAAGTGGTGAGGACTGAGAATTATATGAATCAAATTATTAGAAGTAACATATAAATTATATGAATCAAATAATAAGAAGCTTAGCATTTAATATTTTGATGGTTTATATATTAAAAAAAAAAAACAAACAAAACTTTCAAATAATTAAAATTCCCAAATGAATGGAAAGTTACCGTAACAATTATTAAAAACAAACAAAACTCTCGAATAATTAAAATCCCCAAATGAATTGAGAGGTACTATAACAATCACAATATCCTTATGAAAGTAAAATAATATGCAACTACATAGTATTCTTCTACCCATAGTAGAGCCTCCTCCTCATAATCCGTGAAAAGACTCTGCATAATCAACCATGCTTGAAGAATTATTAGGAAAAGAATAAGCAACTCACCATCTCATGTCTTGTTAACAATTGAGTAATGCATACAGGAACTATGTTTGATCCTTGGAGGTCCAAAAAAATTGTAGAATTGGGAGCAACTTCATAATATAAATCTTCACACATTTCACTGTAAGCTAAGAAAAATCAAAATGGTATATGTGAAATGTGCCACTCACTCGGCCTCAATCCAATTTCATAATATAAATCTTCACGCATTTCACTGTAAGCTCAGAAAAACCAAAATGGTATATGTGAAATGTATCATTCACTCGGTTTTAATTTAATTTTTATAAAATTTAAAATATTATGATAGATGATTAACATTCATTAAGGTCAATGGGGTCTATTTCACGTCAAGGAAAAAAAAAAGAATTTAAGTGCAGTTTTCAAAATCTTGTTTTTATGATGAAAGAGAAAGGAAAGAAACACTCCAAGATCGCTATAAATGGATTGGGTTAATAAATCAAGAAGATTGGAAGAGTTACAAATGTTAGGAAATTGAGAGGTGATGTGATTAAGAATCAAATAGTCAAAAATAAATATTTTTCACTTCCACCTAGTTAGTATAACAAACTTGCCAAATTCTATTACAAATATGACAAATTTATAAACGAAAAGAGATAAAGAAACTAAGTGTTGTGTGGACAAACACAATCCGAGAGAGAGGTGTGGGGCGTGTGGATAGAATGAAGAGAGAAGCTATGTATAGACAAACATAGAGTAATCGTCCGAGAGAGAGAGGTGTGTGGCGCGTGGATAAGAAATTGTCGATTCATTCACTCATAAAAATCACTCATTTTTAAGTGGACAACAGTTGGAATATATGACTAGCACAACCACATTATATTTACTAATGTGGTTGATATATGCCGATAGGCGTATATAAAATAGATTTACAACCACATTTACCAATGTGGTTGATATACGCTGATAAGCCTATATCCACTACCCATCACATTAATTTATATATCAATAAATAAATATTATAATAAGTATTAATATTATAATAAGTATTAATAATATATATTAAAAATATTAACTATATACATACTATAAATTAACTTGAAATATATATAATATATATTAATATAAAAATAATATTAATAATATATAATAATTTAATATTTATTTATATATTAATATCATAGATGGTTATATTATTAATAAACCAAAAGAACTAATAATATATTAATAAATTTGTAAAATATCATAGTTGGTTATATTATTAATAATATATATTAATAATATTATAATATTACTAATAATCATTATTTATAAATATTTGAATATTTATTTATAATGATTATTAGTAATTTTAGGAATATTGCTTCTGTGATCCATAAATTGTGAAAAAATATCTTTCGGTAAAAATCACATCCAAATAAATTTGGTCGACGCGTTTCGAACCAGCCAGTGTGGTTCATCATCAGGACTTGATGAAAAATCTGATCAGGAGACCCAATTAAATAGATAAGAGAAGCTCCAACTAGCCGTTGAAAAATATTAAAATATTATAATATTATTAATATATATTATTAATAATATTATAATATTAATAATAATCATTATTAATAAATATTTGAATATTTATTAATAATATTATAATATTACTAATAATCATTATTCATAAATATTTGAATATTTATTTATAATGATTATTAGTAATATTATAATATTATTAATATATACAAAAATATTTTATATATATTAATAATATTATAATAAGTATTAATAATATATATTAAAAATATTTATTAATATATTAATAATATTAACTATATACATACTAAAAATTAACTTGAAATATATATAATATTTATTAATATAAAAATAACCCAAGGGAATTGATTTCAACATTAATAAAATTATTGTCACAATGTGACGTTGGACCAATTATGAGCAGGGTTGGCCATGGGCGATTTTCATATTGAGACAATATTTGTCAGAACGTGACATTTGATCATAGATGACATTGATCGATTATTCATATTATAAACCAAAAGAACTAATAAACCCAAGGGTTTAATATTATAAACCAAAGGAATTGGTGAACCCAAGGGAAAACCATTACCCAAAAAATTATAAACCAAAGGAATTGGTGAACCCAAGGGAATTGAGTTGAACATTGAGACAATTGTTGTCACAATGTGACGTTGGACCAACTATGACCATGGTTGGCCATGGGCGATTTTCATATTGAGACAATGCCTATCACAATGGACATTTGATCATGGATGATATTGATTGATTATTAATATTATAAACCAAAAGAACTAATAAACCCAAGGGTTTAATATTATAAACCAAAGGAATTGGTGAACCCAAGGGACAACCATTACCCAACAAATTATAAACAAAAAGGAATTGGTGAACCCAAGGGAATTGATTTAAACATTGAGACAATTGTTGTCACAATGCGACGTTGGACCAACTATGACCATGGTTGGCCATGGGTGATTTTCATATTGAGACAATGTTTGTCAGAATGTGACATTTGATCAGAATGTTTGTCACATTGTACCAACTATGACGATAGTTGGCCATGGGTGATTTTCATATTGAGACAATATTTATCAGAATGTGACATTTGATCATGGATGACTTTGATCGATTATTCATATTATAAACCAAAGGAATTGGTGAACCCAAAGGAATTGATTTAAACATTGAGACAATTGTTGTCACAATGCGACATTGGACCAACTATGACTGTGGCTGGCCATTGGTGATTTTCATATTAAGACAATATTTGTCAGAATGTGACATTTGATCATGGATGACATTGATCGATTTTTCATATTATATACCAAAATAACTATTAAACCCAATGGTTTAATATTATAAACCAAAGGAATTGGTGAACCCGAGGGAATTGATTTAAACATTGAGACAATTGTTGTCACAATTGGACCAACTATGACCATGGTTGGCCATGGTCGATTTTCATATTGAGACAATATTTGTCGAAATGTGACATTTGATCATGGATGACATTGATCGATTATTCATATTATAAACCAAAAGAACTAATAAACCCAAGGGTTTAATATTATAAACCAAAGGAATTGGTGAACCCAAGGGACAACCATCACCCAACAAATTATAAACCAAAGAAATTGGTGAACCCAAGGGAATTGATTTAAACATAGAAAGGGTATTGTCTATGAAACTTCCGATCTTGACGTTGGACCAACTATGACGGGGTTGTATGGTGATTTTTCATATTGAGGCAAATATTTGGCGAGAATGCTATGACATTTGAGCGTGGATGACATTGATCGATTATTCATATTATAAACCAAAAGAACTAATAAACCCAAGGGTTTAATATTATAAACCAAAGGAATTAGTGAACCCAAGGGACAACCATTACCCAACAAATTATAAACCAAAAGGAATTGGTGAACGCAAGGGAATTGATTTAAACATTAATAAAATTGTTGTCACAATGCGACATTGGACCAATTATGAGAAGGGTTGGCCATGGGTGATTTTCATATTGAGACAATATTTGTGAGAATGTGACATTTGATCATGGATGACATTGATCGACTATTCATATTATAAACCAAAAGAACTAATAAACCCAAGGGTTTAATATTATAAACCAAAGGAATTGGTGAACCCAAGGGAAAACCATTACCCAACAAATTATAAACGAAGGTGAGTGAACCAAAATTGATTTAAACATTGAGACAATTGTTGTCACAATGCGACGTTGAACCAACTATGACCATGGTTGGCCATGGGAAATTTTCATATTGAGACAATGCTTCTCACAATGTGACATTTGATCATGGATGATATTGATCGATTATTCATATTATAAACCAAAAATAATAATAAACCCAAGGGTTTAATATTGTAAACCAAAGGAATTGGTGAACCCAAGGGGATTGATTTAGACATTGAGACAAGCAATTGTTGTCCTGATGTGAAGTTAGAAAATGACATGGTTGGCGGCGATGAATTTCATATTGAGATCATGCTTGTCACAATGAGCATCTATCATGGGATGATATTGATCAGTCTATTCATATTATAAACCAAAAAAAATAATAAACCCAAGGTTTAATATTATAAACCAAATGAATTGGGTGAACGAAGGGATTGATTTAAACATTAGAACAATTGTTCTCACAATGCAACATTTGTTGCTGGATGAAATTGATCGATTATTCATATTATAAACCAAGACTATGTGGCGTTTAATATTATAAACCAAAGGAATTGGTGAAACCAAGGGAAAATATTATAAGCCCAAGGAGTTGGTAGACGAAATTCCTTTGGTTAATATTATAAACCAAAGGAATTGGTGAACCCAAGGGAAAAGCATTACCCAAAAAATTATAAATCAAAGGAATTGGTGAACCCAAGGGAATTGAGTTAAACATTGAGACAATTGTTGTCACAATGCAATGTTGGACCAACTATGACCATGGTTGGCCATGGGCGATTTTCATATTGAGACAATGTTTGTCACAATTTAACATTTGATCATGGATGATATTGATTGATTATTCATATTATAAACCAAAAGAACTAATAAAACCAAGGGTTTAATATTATAAACCAAAGGAATTGGTGAACCCAAGGGACAACCATTACACAATAAATTATAAACAAAAAGGAATTAGTGAACCAAAAGAACTAATAAACCCAAGCGTTTAATATTATAAACCAAAGGAATTAGTGAACCCAAGGGAAAACCATTACCCAAAAAATTATAAACCAAAGGAATTGGTGAACCCAAGGGAATTGAGTTAAACATTGAGAGAATTGTTGTCACAATGCGACATTGGACCAACTATGACCATGGTTGGCCATGGGTGATTTTCATATTGATATAATGCTTGTCACAATGTGACATTTGATCATGGATGATATTGATCGATTATTCATATTATAAACCAAAAGAACTAATAAACCCAAGGGTTTAATATTATAAACCAAAGGAATTGGTGAACCCAAGGGAATTGATTTAAACATTGAGACAATTGCTGTCACAATGCGACGTTGAACCAACTATGACCATGGTTGGCCATGGGCGATTTTCATATTGAGACAATGCTTGTCACAATGTGACATTTGATCATGGATGATATTGATCGATTAGTCATATTATAAACCAAAAAAATAATAAACCCAAGGGTTTAATATTATAAACCAAAGGAATTGGTGAACCCAAGGGGGTTGATTTAAACATTGAGACAATTGTTCTCACAATGCAACATTTGATCATGGATGACATTGATCGATTATTCATATTATAAACCAAAAGAACCAATAACCCCAAGCGTTTAATATTATAAACCAAAAGAATTGGTGAACCCAAGGGAAAACCATTATAAACCCAAGGAATTGGTGAACCCAAGGGAATTCCTAATGAGAAACTCATATAATTAATAAAGAGATTAATAAATCTTAGGAATCAATATTTTAAAAATACTATTTATCACTAATGATGTTAATATTATTTATATTAATAGCGTTAATTTTGGTATCAATAGTAATATCATTCATAATATTAATCATCATAAACATTATTAATATTAGTTATCAATATTAATGTTAATAGGATTTATATTAACAATATTAATGTAATTAATGTAATTAATATTATTGTTATAATTTAAATGTTATTAATAATTTTAATAAACCTTAATCATGTTTTAAACTTATTGTTATTAATACAATTATGAACATTAATGTAATTAATCATATTAATATTAATATTATTTATCAATATTAATGTTAATAAGATTTATATTAATAATATTAATGTAATTAATCACGTTAATATTATTAATAAAATGTTATTAATAATTTTAATAAACCTTAATCATGTTTGAAACTTATAGTTATTAATACAATTATGAACATTAATGTAATTAATGTAATTAATCATATTAATATTATTAATAAAATGTTATTAATATTATTGTTATAATTTAAATGTTATTAATAATTTTAATAAACATGAATCATGTTTGAAACTTATTGTTATTAATACAATTATGAACATTAATTTTAAATAAACATCGTGAATATTGTATTAATGATGTTTTTAATAATATTGTTATTATTATTAATAATGTTACTAATAATAATGTTTTTAATAATAATTAAAATTTTATTTTCATTATTAATTTAGTGTTTAGTATAAATCATAATCATGATTATTTAAATACTAATTATTAATATTATTTTTATTTTATATTAGAATGCTAATGTTATTAATGTCATTTTTATTATTTCCACAATGTGACCATGATTATTTACCATAATAATATTCTTTAATGTTATTAAAATTAAATTTAATATTTATAAATATTAATAATATTAGTATTATTATTCATATTAACAATATTAACATGAATAATTAATATTAGTATTAAAATTAAAATTAATATTAATATTTAATGTTAAAAATATTAATATTTAAATTTATTTTTCCATATAAATAATAATAACATTAATAAATTAAAATAATAATAATAAATAATATTGTAAATTAAAATTTGTTAACATTATTGTTAATACTAAATGTTAATGCTAAATGTTGTTAATATTATTTATTAATATTAATATTAATAATATTAAAAATAACATTTGTATTCTTATTCAAATTAATTAACAGTGTATTCCAATGCACTGTTAAATTGGATTTTAAAAGATATAACATTCATTTAAGAGCTTAAATGTTTTTTCATTTAAATACGAATACGTTTTGATCATAATTTTCGTTTACAATACAAAAAATTTTGATCATAACTTTCGTTAACATTCATGTAATTTGCATAATTTTCGTTAACAATATAAGAAGCAAAGTTTATCCATGAAGCATCGAATTTGGTTATGGTGTTGGATATAGTTATACGCTCACCAATTTCCAATTCGGCCATAGTAGAGCTGACTACGCGATGGAGTCTCCACGCTTCTTCTTCACTATAGCTTGCGAGATTTTCTTGCAGTACACTTGGATAGTAATGGATGAAATGTTTAATCTTACATGGTAAATCTTTTTCGAAACTCTTTTAACAGATAGATTTCCACGTTACAACAGTACAAATAATTCATTTTTAATTTTCATGCTCTAGCCTCATAGAATATAAATTTGCAAACAAGCCAAATAAGTAAGAAAAGGGATAATTCATTGCCTCTGCTTTTTTCAGCCATACAAAAACGTAAGATGGTAGAATCGTACCGCACCTCAAACGCGCTATCAATGCATTGACCCCGCCACCGGCCTCGCGGACAGTACTGGCCTCGGGTGTGTTAAAATCCCTAACGTTATTAGAAACACTTTCAGTACTCTTGATAAAATCTTGTTAATATACCATTTTTATTTAAAACATATTAAGATATAAAATCTTGCAAGCATAATTATTTAACACAAATAAAGATATAAAAATTGTTGGAATAATTTGCACACTCGCTTATTTCATTGGGAATTAAAAAATGTGCTATCATCCTAGAAACTGGACTAACATCTCACTTAGATGGTAAAAGAAGTTTACTCTACATATTGATTCGTATAGATTCCCTATGAATTTGACTGTGACAATAAAACCCAGGAAAATGATGGTATAGTACCTGGACGAGGCCATAAAGGGGCATCCCTGGTCTCCATTACTACTTTTCTCGCTTATCTGCACACGCTTCGACATTATTTCTTTCAAATTTAAAGGCACTTGCCCGGTAGAGAAAAGCCACCGCACGAACTATCCTTCTTTAATACATAAATATCGTAGAATGGTTATGTTACCCGACTAATAAGTCCTTCGACCGTTTAAACGCATAAATATTTTAGTACTTGGAGGCCGCCGAGACGATGAAGCCTCTTCCGCCAGTTTCCTCGCCGCCGAGACGATGAAGCCTCTTCCTTGCAAGCATAATTCTTTAACACAAATAAAGATATAAAAATTGTTGGAATAATTTGCACACTCGTCTTATTTCATTGGGAATTAAAAAATGTGCTATCATCCTAGAAACTGGACTAACATCTCACTTAGATGGTAAAAGAAGTTTACTCTACATATTGATTCGTATTGATTCCCTATGAATTTGATTGTGACAATAAAACCGAGGAAAATGATGGTATAGTACCTGGACGAGGCCATAAAGGGGCATCCCTGGTCTCCATTACTACTTTTCTCGCTTATTAGCACACGCTTCGACATTATTTCTTTCAAATTTAAAGGCACTTGCCCAGTAGAGAAAAGCCACCGCACGAACTATCCTTCTTTAATACATAAAGATCGTAGTATGGTTATGTTACCTGGTTAATAAGTCCTTCGACCGTTTAAACACATAAATATTTTAGTACCTGGAGGCCGCCGAGACGATGAAGCCTCTTCCGCCAGTTTCTTGAGTGTTCGTTGGCCGACCCTTCCACTTCCACTTCTAGAATCACACCGCTTGCCGCAACTATGGCTTGTGTCAAATGCATGGACACGTTGCACAACGATTTCAACATGCACCGCTCGCTGCCACTATGGGTAGTGTGAAAGGCATGGGACACGTTGCAGAGTGATTTCAACACTTGGAGAAGATTTAATGTTTCAGTTTCCTTTTAGTTGTTAATCTTGATAGGTGGCAATTAATAAATGGCACAGTAAATTTTTAATCAAGATTTGTAAAAAATTAATTTAAGTACGGTTTAAACATGTGATTTAGATATGCAAGGAAGTTAGTGGGGTAGATTTGATCCATTGATTGAGTGGCGATGACCAGAATATACCGGCATCTTTCAATCTAGACCATCAGATTAAAAATATTAATTAGCATAATCACAAAAGAGCCGACCTCCGATAGGGAATAAACATGTATATTCGCGTAATTATATTCAAACCATTTGGGATCTTTATGGTCTTGTTATATATTATTATATTTAAGCTTTTTCACAATACTTTTTTCTAAATGAGATTTCGAGGCTAACCGTAGGTTCATTTAACTCCTTAGACTTGGCATGTTAATTTTATTAACTTATTTTACTTATAAAGTGCCACATGTCTCACTTTTTTTATAAATTTTTATAAAAATTTTTGAAATAGTATTTTATTTTTAATTAAAATTTTAAACTATATAAATTTTTAATTTATATTTATTTTCATTAAATAAATTTTATTTACAATTTTTTTAATATTATCAAAACTATGAAAATATACGCTTATATTCACTAAAGTAAAATATTTTCAAATTCCTCATAAAGAAAAAAAAATATATATATATATATATATATATATATATATATATATATATATATAACATCTTAAATGTACATTATCAAAATCATATAATAAAATGATTGAGCATGTAATTAAACAAATAAGAAACATATAAAGATTAGACCTATTTAGTTTTTATTTTTTCAATTAAATTATTTTATTTTATATAATTAATTTCCTTTTAAATAATCTTCTTTCTTTTTTATAATCTCCTTATATCTCACATTCATAGGAGACATCCCCCTCCTTAATATACCCATTAACATCACTTTTCTTTCCCAAAAAGAAAATATCAAATTAGTTGTTTTTGTTTTCATAGTTTCTATTTCTATAAGAGGTTTGAGGTTTATTTCTAGTTATTATAGTTGTTTGAATTGAAAGATTGCTTAAACTGAAATTTATCTTTATAAGTCATTGTTGGTCAAAGTTAAAACATTATATTGAAAATAACATTTTGGAGTTAAAATATTTTCTTTTCAAAGTTAATGCATACCCATGCTACTCACATAGACTATCATTATGTTGTGCTTTTTGATGAGGTAAAAAATGTTTTACTCTGTGTGAGATATTTTTCCTTAAACCTTATTTTTCCTTCATGACTAGTGAAATTCCTATAAATTAATTTATAATATAATTATACACCATATTTTGAAACATATACAATATTGAAAAACAACATCGACAAAGTAGTAAAAATATTCTTACAATTAAAATGCATGGTATCAAGTAGGACTCAATCTCTATACACTCGCTAACCATCAACTTAACATTATTTATATTTTATTTTTGTAAAAAAATTACATAATTTATTTTTAACCCATCTTGATAAGTTGATTAAGAAATTGTCTAATCTCATAAAATCACTTTTATTGTTACTAACTTATTATTTTTGAAAAACTAATTTATTTATCTTCTTCCCTTCTTGCATTAAACTCCAATCTTGCATTAAACTCTAATGTATATTTGGAATCTAAAATAGGTGACAACCTAAGGCAATGTGCCCAAAGGTAGTGTGCCCAAGTTAATTGTTAATATTCTATACAAGTGGGTGGGTAAAACAAAGAGGAGAACGATGTAATATAGATAAGTCAGAGTGTATTTAATTTTGAATTTGTCATAGTTGGGTTTAAGATGTAGCTTAGATAATTTAAAGTTGTGCTTAACTTTTAAAGAATTTATACAAAATGCATAGTTACATTGTTTTGGTTTGGTTTAATTGTGTAATTTCCAAGGCATGGCATGGTATGGTATGGTATGGTATGGTATGAGTCTATAGACACGACAAGAATTTGATGTTCGATCTTGCAAGTGAAAATAACATTAATGATAGTAAAATATTTTTAATTCCATTTAATGCATATTTAAATATTTTTCATTTTTATTTAATTTAAATATAATAATTTTTATTATTAATATAATTTAGTTATTTTTGAATATTTTTATTCTTATAACATGAAGATATTTAAAAATTAATGGGTGAAATGTAGTTGGGAAACACTTTTTGCCCTTTTTTGACGTTGAAAATTGTAATTTTCTATGTTTTTCAACTTCAACTCCACTAAACTCATATTTTTATTGCAAACTATGCTTTGACATAAAAACAAGAATTGTAGAGAATTGTATTACCTCCATACCCATATTTAAAAAAAATATATATATATTGACATATAGAGGGGTAAATTTCTTGTTTACTAACTGCATATACTTGAAATTTTCAGGCAAACATAAATAGTCACTTTATGATCCTTTACTTTTTTTAGGGAAGGTTATTCATTTTTTGGAAAAAAACCATAGCATCATAATCTGCATATATTGCACTAGTGCACAGACTATTTTTCGGTAATTTTCTGATTAAATCACTATTTTTTATTATTTTTTGAAATGGACGAAGACAAAAAAACAGTGATGTTTCAGTACATTTTATCATCCTTTGATTTTCTTTTCAATGTGATCATCAATAAGAAAAATGAGAGTACCCTTTTGAAGTAGACAGGGAGAGGAAGTGCAGTATGATTTTTTTGAATTTTTTGGTGTCCTCATTTGAAAGTTATTTAATTTTCATTCAGTGCAATTTTTCGAACAATGAAATTCCACAGTGACACAGTTTAGTAAAAAATTAATAAAAAATTGAATTTTTTAATGAAACTCCACAAATCTCATATCATCAAAAACTAGATTCAGAGATGAATCTAATGGTACTTGATTCGACATATAACATTTTGTTTTTGTAGGTGTTCCGCCCCTCCAAAGTTGTAGGTTCCTGAAAACTGCAGAATTTTCTGGGTTTTTCGTTAACTAGAAACTCTTGGCCAAGATAATGTCTCAGACGAGAAATTTATAAAACTCTCGACCGAGAGTTTAACCCACCTAAATTTACATTTAACCGCGTGGCCAAACTCTCAGCCGAAAGTTTAAAAAATTCTCGGACGAGAGTTTGCGCCCGAGAGTTTACCCGATGAAACTCTCGACCGAGAGTTTAGAAAACTCTAGGACGAGAGTTTTGAAAACTCTAGGCCGAGATTTTTGAAAACTCTAGGACGAGAGTTTAGAAAACTCTAGGCCGAGAGTTTAGAAAACTCTCGGCCGAGAGTTTTATTAAATGTTTTAATCAAAAGTTTTAGGGGTTTATATGTTTACGGTTTTATATGTTTAGGGTAATTTCCTCTTCTTTCTTTATCCTTTTTATCTAATTTAAGATATTTATTTCCCTCTTTTTAGATATGAATTTGTAATACTTTCTAGTTAATCTAAATAGTTATTAAAATAATTATAATATTTATAAAAATATTGAAATATTTTAATAATTAAATATTTTTAATAAGTAATTTAATATTATCTTTAACCTTTTTAATTTTTCTTGAATACTTAAAGAATCCCCTAATAACTAATTAACTAATAATTATTTAATCTCCTTAACAACTAATTAAATAACTAACTCAATAACGACTAGCTTTCTAATGACTATAAAGGAGTTTATATGTTAGGGGTTTATATGTTTAAGGTTTTATATGTTTAGGGTTTAGGGTTTAGGGGTTTATATGTTAGGGGTTTACATGTTTAGGGTTTAAGGGGTCAAATGGGTTAGGGGTTTTGGGGTTTTGGGGCTTAAATAGGTTAGGGGTTAACGAGTTAGGGGTAGGGGTTAAGGGTTTAGAGGTTTAGGGTTTAGGGGGTTAAATGGGTTAGGGGTTAGGAATTAGGGTTTAAGGGGTCAAGGGTTAAGGGGTTAGATGTTTAGGTGTTTAAGGGGTTGAATGGGTTATGAGTTGGGAATTAGGGTTTAAGGGGTTATAGGTTTAGGGGGTTAAATGGGTTAGGGTTGGTTTAGAGATTTAGGGGGTTAGGGGATTTAGCAGTTAAGGATTTTAGGGGTCAGAAGTTAGGGGTTAATGGGGTTAAATGGGTTAGTTTTTTAGGGGTTTAGGGTGTTGAATTGGTTATGGGTTGGGAATTAGGGTTTAAGGGGTTAGGGGTTAAAGGTTTAGAGGTTTAGGGTTTAGGGGGTTAAATGGGTTACAGGTTTAGAGGTTTAGGGGTTAGGGGATTTAGCAGTGAAGGATTTTAGAGGTTAGAGTTTTGGGGGTTAAATGGAATCCACACTTAAATGGGTTAGGATTTTAGGGGTTTAGGGTGTTAAATTGGTTAGGGGTTGGGAATTAGGGTTTAAGGGGTTAGGGGTTAAGGGTTTAGAGGTTTAGGGTTTAGGGGGTTAAATGGGTTACATGTTTAGAGGTTTAGGGTGTTAGGGGATTTAACAGTGAAGGATTTTAGGGGTTAGGGTTTAGGGTTTTGGGGGTTAAATGGAATCCACACTTAAATGGGTTAGGTTTTTAGGGGTTTAGGGTGTTGAATTGGTTAGGGGTTGGGAATTAGGGTTTAAGGGGTTAAGGGTTTAGGGGATAGGAATTAGGGTTTAAGGGGTCAAGGGTTAAGGTGTCAAGGGTTATGGGTTGGGAATTAGGATTTAAGGGGTTAGGGGTTTTGGGGTTTTGGGGCTTAAATGGGTTAGCGTTAGGGGTTAAGGGTTTAGAGGTTTAGGGTTTAGGGGTTAATGGGTTAGGGGTTAATGGGTTAGGGGTTTAGAGGTTTAGTAGGGGTAAATGGGTTAGGGGTTAAGGGTTTAGAGGTTTAGGGTTTAGGGGGTTAGGAATTAGGGTTTAAGGGGTCAAGGGTTATGGGTTGGGAATTATGGTTTAAGGGGTTAGGGGTTAAGGGTTTAGAGGTTTAGGGTTTAGGGGGTTAAATGGGTTATAGGTTTAGAGGTTTAGAGGGTTAGGGGATTTAGCAGCGAAGGATTTTAGGGGTTAGGGGTTAGGGTTTTTGGGGTTAAATGGAATCCACACTTAAATGAGTTAGGTTTTTAGGGGTTTAGGGTGTTGAATTGGTTAGGGGTTTTGGGGTTTAGGGGCTTAAATGGGTTACAGGTTTAGAGGTTTAGGGGGTTAGGGGATTTAGCAGTGAAGGATTTTAGGGGTTAGGGGTTAGGGTTTTGGGGGTTAAATGGAATCCACACTTAAATGGGTTAGGTTTTTAGGGGTTTATGGTGTTGAATTGGTTAGGGGTTGGGAATTAGGGGCTTAAATGTGTTAGGGGTAGGGGTTAAGGGTTTAGAGGTTTAGGGTTTAAGGGTTAAATGGGTTAGGGGTTTAGAGGTTTAGTGGGGGTAAATGGGTTAGGGGTTAAGGGTTTATAGGTTTAGGGTTTAGGGTGTTAAGGGTTTAGGGGTTAGGAATTATGGTTTAAGGTGTCAAGGGTTATGGGTTTGGAATTAGGGTTTAAGGGGTTAGGGGTTAAGGGTTTAGAGGTTTAGAGTTTAGGGGGTTATATCGGTTACAGGTTTAGGGGGTTAGGGGATTTAGCAGTGAAGGATTTTAGGGGTTGGGGGTTAGGGTTTTTGGGGTTAAATGGAATCCACACTTAAATGGGTTAGGTTTTTAGGGGTTTAGGGTGTTGAATGGGTTAGGGGTTTTGGGGTTTAGGGGCTTAAATGGGTTAGGGGTTAACAGGTTAGGCGTAGGGGTTAAGGGTTCAGAGGTTTAGGGTTTAGGGGTTAAATGGGTTAGGGTTTAGAGGTTTAGTGGGGGTAAATGGGTTAGGGGTTAAGGGTTTAGAGGTTTAGGGTTTAGGAGGTTAAATGGGTTAGGGGTTAGGAATTAGGGTTTAAGGGGTCAAGGGTTAAGGGGTTAGAGGTTTATGTGTTTAAGGGGTTGAATGGGCTATGGGTTGGGAATTAGGGTTTAAGGGGTTATAGGTTTAGGGTTTAGGGGGTTAAATTGGTTAGGGTTGGTTTATAGGTTTAGGGGGTTAGGGGATTTAGAAGTTAAGGATTTTAGGGGTTAGAAGTTAGGGGTTAACGGGTTAGGGGTAGGGGTTAAGGGTTTAGAGGTTTAAGGTTTAGGGCGTTAAATGGGTTAGGGGTTAGGAATTAGGGTTTAAGGGGTCAAGGGTTAAGGGGTTAGAGGTTTAGGTGTTTAAGGGGCTGAATGGGTTATGGGTTGGGAATTAGGGTTTAAGGGGTTATAGGTTTAGGGGGTTAGGGGATTTAGCAGTTAAGGATTTTAGAGGTTAGAAGTTAGGGGTTAATGAAGTTAAATGGGTCAGGTTTTTAGGGGTTTAGGGTGTTGAATTGGTTAGGGGTTCGGAATTAGGGTTTTAGGGGTTAGGGGTTAAGGGTTTAGAGGTTTAGGGTTTAGGGGGTTAAATGGGTTACAGGTTTAGAGGTTTAGGGGTTTAGGGGATTTAATAGTGAAGGATTTTAGGGGTTAGGGGTTAGGGTTTTTGGTTTTAAATGGAATCCACACTTAAATGGGTTAGATTTTTAAGGGTTTAGGGTGTTGAATTAGTTAGGGGTTTTGGGGTTTAGGGGCTTAAATGGGTTAGGGGTAGGGGTTAAGGGTTTAGATGTTTAGGGTTTAAGGGTTAAATGGGTTAGGGGTTTAGAGGTTTAGTGGAGGTAAATGGGTTAGGGGTTAAGGGTTTAGAGGTTTAGGGTTTAGGGTTTAAGGGGTCAAGGGTTATGGGTTGGGAATTAGGGTTTAAGGGGTTAGGGGTTAAGGGTTTATAGGTTTAGGGTTTAGGGGGTTATTTGGGTTACAGGTTTAGAGGTTTAGCGGGTTAGGGGATTTAGCAGTGAAGGATTTTAGGGGTTGGGGGTTAGGGTTTTGGTGGTTAAATGGAATCCACACTTAAATGGGTTAGGTTTTTCGGGGTTTAGGGTGTTGAATTGGTTAGGGGTTTTAGGGTTTAGTGGCTTAAATGGGTTAGGGGTTAACGGGTTAGGGGAAGGGGTTAAGGGTTTAGAGGTTTAGGGTTTAGGGGTTAAATGGGTTAGGGGTTTAGAGGTTTAGTGGGGGTAAATGGATTAGGGGTTAAGGGTTTAGAGGTTTAGGGTTTAGGGGGTTAAATGGGTTAGGAGTTAGGAATTCGGGTTTAAGGGGTCAAGGGTTAAGGGGTTAGAGGTTTAGGTGTTTAAGGGGTTGAATGGGTTATGGGTTGGGAATTAGGGTTTAAGGGGTTATAGGTTTAGGGTTAGGGGGGTTAAATGGGTTAGGGTTGGTTTAAGGAGTTTAGGGGTGTTAAGGAGTTTAGGGGTTAGGGGATTTAGCAGTTAAGGATTTTAGGGGTTAGAGGTTAGGGGTTAATGGGGTTAAATGGGTTAGGTTTTTAGGGGTTTAGGGTGTTGAATTGGTTAGGGGTTGGGAATTAGGGTTTAAGGGGTTAGGGGTTAAGGGTTTAGAGGTTTAGGGTTTAGGAGGTTAAATGGGTTACAGATTCAGAGGTTTAGGGGGTTAGGGGATTTAGCAGTGAAGGATTTTAGGGGTTAGGGGTTAGGGTTTTGGGGGTTAGTTGATTTAGGGTGAAGGATTTTGGAGGTTCACGGGTTAGGGTTTTGGAGGTTAAATGGAATCCATACTTAAATGGGTTAGGTTTTTAGGGGTTTAGGGTGTTGAATTGGTTAGGGGTTTTGGGGTTTTGGGGTTTAGGGGCTTAAATGGGTTAGGGGTTAACGGGTTAGGGGTAGGGGTTAAGGATTTAGAGGTTTAGGTTTTAGGGGTTAAATGGGTTGGGGGTTTAGAGGTTTAGTGGGGGTAAATGGGTTAGGGGTTAAGGGTTTAGAGGTTTAGAGTTTAGGGGGTTAAGGGTTTAGGGGTTAGGAATTAGGGTTTAAGGGGTCAAGAGTTATGGGTTGGGAATTAAGGTTTAAGGGGTTAGGGGTTAAGCGTTTAGAGGTTTAGGGTTTATGGGGTTATATGGGTTACAGGTTTAGAGGTTTAGGGGGTTAGGGAATTTAGCAGTGAAGGATTTTAGGGGTTGGGGGTTAGGGTTTTGGGGGTTAAATGGAGAAACTCTTAAATGGGTTAGGTTTTTAGGGGTTTAGGGTGTTGAATTGGTTAGGGGTTTTGGGGTTTAGGGGCTTAAATGGGTTAGGGGTATGGGTTAAGGGTTTAGAGGTTTATGGTTTATGGGTTAAATGGGTTAGGGGTTTAGAGGTTTAGTGGGGGTAAATGGGTTAGGGGTTAAAGGATTAGAGGTTTAGGGTTTAGGGGGTTAAATGGGTTAGCCCGGTTAGGAATTAGGGTTTAAGGGGTCAAGGGTTAAGGGGTTAGAGGTTTAGGTGTTTAAGGGGTTGAATGGGTTATGGGTTGGGAATTAGGGTTTAAGGGGTTATAGGTTTAAGGTTTAGGGGGTTAAATGGGTTAGGGTTGGTTTAGAGGTTTAGGGGGTTAGGGGATTTAGCAGTTAAGGATTTTAGGGGTTAGAAGTTAGTGGTTAATGGGGTTAAATGGGTTAGGTTTTTAGGGGTTTAGGGTGTCTAATTGGTTAGGGGTTGGGAATTAGGGTTTAAGGGGTTAGGGGTTAAGGGTTTAGAGGTTTAGGGTTTAGGGGGTTAAATGGGTTATAGGTTTAGAGGTTTAGGAGATTTAGCAGTGAAAGATTTTAGGTGTTAGGGGTTAGGGTTTTGAGGGTTAAATGGAATAAACACTTAAATGGGTTAGGTTTTTAGGGGTTTAGGGTGTTGAATTGGTTAGGGGTTGGGAATTAAGGTTTAAGGGGTTAGGGGTTAGGGGTTTAGAGGTTTAGGGTTTAGGGGTTAAATGGTTACAGGTTTAGAGGTTTGTGGGGTTAGGGGATTTAGCAGTTGAAGGATTTTAGGGGTTAGGGGTTAGGGTTTTCTGGGGTTAAATGGAATCCACACTTAAATGGGTTAGGTTTTTAGGGGTTTTGGGTGTTGAATTGGTTAGGAGTTGGGAATTAGGGTTTAAGGGGTTAGGGGTTAAGGGTTTAGAGGTTTAGGGTTTAGGGGGTTAAATGGGTTACAGGTTTAGAGGTTTAGGGGGTTAGGGGATTTAGCAGTGAAGGATTTTAGGGGTTAGGGGTTAGGGTTTTGGGCGTTAAATGGAATTCACACTTAAATGGGTTAGGTTTTTAGAGGTTTAGGGTGTTGAATTGGTTAGGGGTTGGGAATTAGGGTTTAAGTGGTTAGGGGTTAGGAATTAGGGTTTAAGAGGTCAAGGGTTATGGGTTGGGAATGAGGGTTTAAGGGGTTAGGGGTTTTGGGGTTTAGGGGTTAACGGGTTAGGGGTAGGAGTTAAGGGTTTAGAGGTTTAGGGTTTAGGTGTAAGAGGTCAAGGGTTATGGGTTGGGAATTAGGGTTTAAGGGGTTAGGGGTTTTAGGGTTTAGGGGATTAAATGGGTTAGGGTAGGGGTTAAGGGTTTAGAGGTTTAGGGTTTAGTTAAATGGGTTAGGGGTTTAGAGGTTAGTAGGGGTAAATGAGCATGGGGGTTAAGGTTTGTGAGGTTTAGGGTTGAGGGTTAAGGGTTTAGGGGTTAGGAATTAGGGTTTAAGGGGTCAAGGGTCAGGGTGTTTGGAATTATGGTTAAGGGTTTAGTGGTGAAGGGTTTAGAGGTTTAGGGGTTTAGGGGTTAAATGGGTTATAGGTTTAGAGTTTTAGGGGGTTAGGGGATTTAGCAGCGAAGGATTTTAGGGGTTAGGGGTTAGGGTTTTGGCGGTTAAACGGAATCCACACTTAAATGGGTTAGGTTTTTAGGGGTTTAGGGTGTTGAATTGGTTAGGGGTTTTGGGGTTTAAGAGCTTAAATGGGTTACAGGTTTATAGGTTTAGGGGGTTAGGGGATTTAGCAGTGAAGGATTTTAAGGGTTAGGGGTTAGGTTTTTTTAGGGGTTTAGGGTGTTGAATTGCTAGGGTTTTGGGGTTTAGGGCTTAAATGGGTTAGGGGTTAATGGGTTAGGGTAGGGTTTAAGGTTATAGAGGTTTAGGGTTTATGGGATAAATGGGTTAAGGGTTTAGAGGTTTAGTGGGGATAAATGGGTTAGGGGTTAGGGTTTTAGAGGCTTAGGTTTAGAGGCTAAGGGGTTAGAGATTTTGGGGTTTAGGGGCTTAAATGGGTTAGGGGTAGGGGTTAAGGGTTTAGAGGTTTAGGGTTTAGGGGTTAAATGGGTTAGGGTTTTAGAGGTTTAGTAGGGGTAAATGGGTTAGGGGTTAAGGGTTTAGAGGTTTAGGGTTTAGGAGGTTAAGGGTTTGGGGGTTAGGAATTAGGGTTTAAGGGGTCAAGGGTTATGGGTTGGGAATTATGGTTTAAGGGGTTAGGGGTTAAGGGTTTAGAGGTTTAGGGTTTAGGGGGTTAAATGGGTTATAGGTTTAAAGGTTTAGGGGGTTAGGGGATTTAGCAGCGAAGAATTTTAGGGGTTAGGCGTTAGGGTTTTGGGGGTTAAATGGAATCCACACTTAAATGGGTTAGGTTTTTAGAGGTTTAGGGTGTTGCATTGGTTAGAGGTTTTTGGGTTTAAGGGCTTAAATGGGTTACAGGTTTAGAGGTTTAGGAGGTTAGGGGCTTTAGCGGTGAACGATTTTAGGGGTTAGGGGTTAGGGTTTTGGGGGTTAAATGGAATCCACACTTAAATGGGTTAGGTTTTTAGCGGTTTAGGGTGTTGAATTGGTTAGGGGTTTTGGGGTTTAGGGGCTTAAATGGGTTAGGGGTTAATGGGTTAGGTAGGGGTTTAAGGTTTAGAGGTTTAGGGTTTATGGGATAAATGGGTTAAGGGTTTAGAGGTTTAGTGGGGGTAATGGGTTAGGGGTTAAGGGTTTAGAGGTTTAGGGTTTAGGAGGTTAAATGGGTTAGAGGTTAGGAATTAGGGTTTAAGGGGTCAAGGGTTAAGGGGTTAGAGGTTTAGGTGTTTAAGGGTTGAATGGGTTATGGGTTGGGAATTAGGTTTAAGGGGTTATAGGTTTAGGGTTTAGGGGGACAACCCTGCTAGGTTGGTTTAGGTTTTTAGGGGGTTAGGGGATTTAGTGCTTAAGGATTTTAGGGGTTGGGTTAGGGGTTAACGCAAGTAGGGGGTAGGGGTTAAGGGTTTAGAGGTTTAAGGTTTAGGGTGTTAAATGGGTTAGGGTTTAGGAATTAGGGTTTAAGGGGTCAACGGTTAAGGGGTTAGAGGTTTAGGTGTTTAAGGGGTTGAATGGGTTATGGGTTGGGAATTAGGGTTTAAGGGGTTATACGTTTAGGGGGTTAGGGGATTTAGCAGTTAAGGATTTTAGAGGTTAGAAGTTAGGGGTTAATGGAGTTAAATGGGTTAGGTTTTTAGGGGTTTAGGGTGTTGAATTGGTTAGGGGTTCAGAATTAGGGTTTTAGGGGTTAGGGGCTAAGGGTTTAGAGGTTTAGGGTTTAGGGGGTTAAATGGGTTACAGGTTTAGAGGTTTAGGGGTTTAGGGGATTTAGCAGTGAAGGATTTTAGGGGTTAGGGGTTAGGGTTTTGGGTTTTAAATGGAATCCACACTTAAATGGGTTATATTTTTAAGGGTTTAGGGTGTTGAATTGGTTAGGGGTTTTGGGGTTTAGGGGCTTAAATCAGTTAGCGGTAGGGGTTAAGGGTTTAGATGTTTAGGTTTTAAGGGTTAAATGGGTTAGGGGTTTAGAGGTTTAGTGGGGGTAAATGGGTTAGGGGTTAAGGGTTTAGAGGTTTAGGGTTTAGGGGGTTAAGGGTTTAGGGGTTAGGAATTAGGGTTTAAGGGGTCAAGGGTTATGGGTTGGGAATTAGGGTTTAAGGGGTTAGGGGTTAAGGGTTTAGAGGTTTAGGGTTTAGGGGGTTATATGGGTTACAATTTTAGAGGTTTAGGGGGTTAGGAGATTTAGAAGTGAAGGATTTTAGGGGTTGGGAGTTAGGGTTTTGGGGGTTAAATGGAATCCACAGTTAAATGGGTTAGGTTTTTAGGGGTTCAGGGTGTTGAATTGGTTAGGGGTTTTGGGGTTTAGGGGCTTAAATGGGTTAGGGGTTAATAGGTTAGGGGTAGGGGTTAAGGGTTTAGAGGTTTAGGTTTTAGGGGTTAAATGGGTTAGGGGTTTAGAGGTTTAGTGTGGGTAAATGGGTTAGGGGTTAAGGGTTTAGAGGTTTAGGGTTTAGGGGGTTAAATGGGTTAGGAGTTAGGAATTCAAAGCTTAAGGGGTCAAGGGTTAAGAAGTTAGAGGTTTAGGTGTTTAAGGGGTCGTATGGGTTATGGGTTGGAGATTTAGGTTTAAGGGTTATAGGTTTAGGGTTTAGGGGGTTACCTGGTTTTTAGGGCTGGTTTAGATGTTTAGGGGTTAGGATTTAGCAGCCATGATTTTAGGGGTTAGAAGTTAGGGTTAACGTTAGTGTGGGTTATGGGTTTAGAGGTTTAGGTTTAGGGGGTTAAATGGGTTAAGGGTTAGGAATTAGTGTTTAAGGGGTCAAGGGTTAATGGGTTAGAGGTTTAGGTGTTTAAGGGGTTGAATGAGTTATGGGTTGAGAATTAGGGTTTAAGGGGTTATAGGTTTAGGGTTTAGGGGGTTAAATGGCTTAGGGTTGGTTTAGAGGTTTAGGGGGTTAGGGGATTTAGCAGTTAAGGATTTTAGGGGTTAGAAGTTAGGGGTTAATGGGGTTAAATGGGTTAGGTTTTTAGGGGTTTAGGGTGTTGAATTGGTTAGGGGTTTGGAATTAGGGTTTAAGGGGTTAGGGGTTAAGGGTTTAGAGGTTTAGGGTTTAGGGGGTTAAATGGGTTACAGGTTTAGAGGTTTAGGGGGTTAGGGGATTTAGCAGTGAAGGATTTTATGGGTTAGGGTTTTGGGGGTTAGGGGGATTTAGGAGGAAGGATTTAGGGTTAGCGTTAGGGTTTCTGGGGTTAAAATGGAATCCATTCTTAAATGGGTTAGGTTTTTAGGTTGTGGTGTTGAATTGGTTAGGGTTTCCTAGTTTAGGCCAACGGGTTAGGGGTTGGGGCTCCAAGTTGGGGGTAGGGGTTAAGGGTTTAGAGGTTTAGGGTTTAGGGGTTAAATGGGTTGTGGGTTTAGAGGGTTTAGTGGGGTAAATGGTTTTGGGTTAAGGGTTTAGAGGTTTAAGGTTTAAGGGTTAAGGGTTTAGGGCCGTAATTGTGGTTTAAGGGGTCAAGGGCTTCGTGTGTTGGGAATTATGGTTATGCTAGTGGTTAAGGGTTTAGAGGTTTAGGGTTTAGGGTGTTAAATGTGTTATAGGTTTAGAGTTTTAGGGGGTTAGGGGATTTAGCAGCGAAGGATTTTAGGGGTTAGGGGTTAGGGTTTTGGGGGTTAAATGGAATCCACACTTAAATGGGTTAGGTTTTTAGGGGTTTAGGGTGTTGAATTGGTTAGGGGTTTTTGGGTTTAAGAGCTTAAATGGGTTACAGGTTTAGAGGTTTAGGGGGTTAGGGGATTTAGCAGTGAAGGATTTTAGGGGTTGGGGGTTAGGCTTTGGGGTTAAATGGAATCCACCTTAAATGGGTTAGAAGCTTTTGGTGTGGGTTTAGGGTGTCAATCAAGTTAGGGGTTTTGGGGCTTAGGCTTAAATGGGTTAGGGCTTAAGGGTTTAGAGGTTTAGGTTTATGGGATAAATGGGTTAAGGGTTTAGAGGTTTAGTTGGGGATAAAATGTGGTTAGGGTTAGGGGTTTAGAGGTTTATGCTTAGGGCGTTAAGGGGTTAGGGGTTAGGAATTAGGGTTACAGATATTTAGAGTAGGGTTAAGGGCTTAGAGGTTTAGGGTTTAGGGGTTAAATGGGTTAGGGGTTTAGAGGTTTAGTAGGGGTAAATGGGTTAGGGGTTAAGGGTTTAGAGGTTTAGGGTTTATGGGGTTAAGGGTTTAGGGGTTAGGAATTAGGGTTTAAGGGGTCAAGGGTTATGGGTTGGGAATTATGGTTTAAGGGGTTAGGGGTTAAGGGTTTAGAGGTTTAGGGTTTAGGGGGTTAGTGGATTTAACAGCGAAGGATTTTAGAGGTTAGGGGTTAGGGTTTTGGGGGTTAAATGGAATCTACACTTAAATGGGTTATGTTTTTAGGGGTTTAGGGTGTTGAATTGGTTAGGGGTTTTTGCTTAATTGCCATGGGTTGCTGCGGTGTTTGATGGTCAGTGGCTGAGGGGATTCTAGCATTAAAGATTTTAGGGGTTAGGGTTAGGTTTTTGTAAATAAGCTGAACCATACTAAATGTCAGTTTTTAGGGTTTAGGTGTTGAAATCGGGTTGGGGGTTTGGGGCTTCGTGGGCTTAAATGGGTTAGGGGTTAATGGGTTAGGGCAGGGTTTAAGGGTTTAGAGGCTTAGGTCAAGGGATAAACAAGGAGTGGCCAGAGGTTTAGTGGGGGTAAATGGGTTAGGGGTTAAAGGATTAGAGGTTTAGGGTTTAGGGGGTTAAATGGGTTAGCCCGGTTAGGAATTAGGGTTTAAGGGTTCAAGGGTTAAGGGGTTAGAGGTTTAGGTGTTTAAGGGGTTGAATGGGTTATGGGTTGGGAATTAGGGTTTAAGGGGTTATAGGTTTAGGGTTTAGGGGGTTAAATGGGTTAGGGTTGGTTTAGAGGTTTAGGGGGTTAGGGAATTTAGCAGTTAAGGATTTTAGGGGTTAGAAGTTAGGGGTTAACGGGTTGGGGGTAGGGTTAAGGGTTTAGAGGTTTAAGGTTTAGGGCGTTAAATGGGTTAGGGGTTAGGAATTAGGGTTTAAGGGGTCAAGGGTTAAGGGGTTACAGGTTTAGGTGTTTAAGGGGTTGAATGGGTTATGGGTTGGGAATTAGGGTTTAAGGGGTTATAGGTTTAGGGGGTTAGGGGATTTAGCAGTTAAGGATTTTAGAGGTTAGAAGTTAGGGGTTAATGAAGTTAAATGGGTCAGGTTTTTAGGGGTTTAGGGTGTTGAATTGGTTAGGGGTTCGGAATTAGGGTTTTAGGGGTTAGGGGTTAAGGGTTTAGAGGTTTAGGGTTTAGGGGGTTAAATGGGTTACAGGTTTAGAGGTTTAGGGGTTTAGGGGATTTAGTAGTGAAGGATTTTAGGGGGTTAGGGGTTAGGGTTTTGGGGGTTAAATAGAATCCACACTTAAATGGGTTAGATTTTTAAGGGTTTAGGGTGTTGAATTGGTTAGGGGTTTTGGGGTTTAGGGGCTTAAATGGGTTAGGGGTAGGGGTTAAGGGTTTAGATGTTTAGGGTTTAAGGGTTAAATGGGTTAGGGGTTTAGAGGTTTAGTGGGGGTAAATGGGTTAGGGGTTAAGGGTTTAGGGGTTAGGAATTAGGGTTTAAGGGGTCAAGGGTTATGGGTTGGGAATTAGGATTTAAGGGGTTAAGGGTTTAGAGGTTTAGGGTTTAGGGGGTTATATGGGTTACAGGTTTAGAGGTTTAGGGTGTTAGGGGATTTAGCAGTGAAATATTTTAGGGGTTGGGGGTTAGGGTTTTGGGGGTTAAATGGAATCCACACTTAAATGGGTTAGGTTTTTAGGGGTTTTGGGGTTTAGGGGCTTAAATGGGTTAGGGGTTAACGTGTTAGGGGTAGCAGTTAAGGGTTTAGAGGTTTAGGGTTTAGGGGTTAAATGGGTTATGGGTTTAGAGGTTTAGTGGGGGTAAATGGGTTAGGGGTTAAGGGTTTAGGGGGTTAAATGGGTTAGGAGTTAGGAATTCGGGTTTAAGGGGTCAAGGGTTAAGGGGTTAGAGGTTTAGGTGTTTAAGGGGTTGAATGGCTTATGGGTTGGGAATTAGGGTTTAAGGGTCTATAGGTTTAGGGTTTAGGAGGTTAAATGGGTTAGGGTTGGTTTAGAGGTTTAGGGGGTTAGGGGATTTAGCGGTTAAGGATTTTAGGGGTTAGAAGTTAGGTGTTAACGGGTTAGGGGTAATGGTCAAGGTTTTAGAGGTTTAGGGTTTAGGGGGTTAAATGGGTTAGGGGTTAGGAATTAGGGTTTAAGGGGTCAAGGGTTAAGGGGTTAGAGGTTTAGGTGTTTAAGGGGTTTAATGGGTTATGGGTTGGGAATTAGGGTTTAAGGGGTTATAGGTTTAGGGTTTAGGGGGTTAAATGGGTTAGGGTTGGTTTAAAGGTTTAGGGGGTTAGGGGATTTAGCAGTTAAGGATTTTAGGGGTTAGAAGTTAGGGGTTAATGGGGTTAAATGGGTTAGGTTTTTAGGGGTTTAGGGTGTTGAATTGGTTAGGGGTTGGGAATTAGGGTTTAAGGGGTTAGGGGTTAAGGGTTTAGAGGTTTAGGGTTTAGGGGGTTAAATGTAATACAGTTTAAAGGTTTAGGGTTGGGGATTTAAAAGAAGGAAGGATTTATGGTTAGGTTTCAAATAATCAAATAGGGATTAGAGCATGATTTTAGGAAGTTAGGGGTTAGGCTTTGGGGTTAAATGGAATCCATTCTTAAATGGGTTAGGTTTAGGTTTAGGTGTTGAATTGGTTAGGGTTTGGGGTTTAGGGCTTAAATGGGTTAGGGGTTGTTCGGTTGGGGTAGGGGTTAAGGTTTAGAGGTTTAGGTTTAGGGGTTGTTTGCTAGGTTTAGAGGTTTAGTGGGGTAAATGGGTTAGGGGTTAAGGGTTTAGAGGTTTAAGGGTTTAAGGGGTTATAACAGAGGTTTAAGGTTTAAGGGTTAAGGGTTTAGGGCCGGGAATTCGGGTTTAAGGGGTCAAGGGTTATGGGTTGGGAATTAGGGTTTAAGGGGTTAGGGGTTTTTGGGTTTAAGGGCTTAAATGGGTTAGGGGTTAACGAGTTATGGGTAGGGGTTAAGGGTTTAGAGGTTTAGCGTTTAGGGGTTAAATGGGTTAGGGGTTTAGAGGTTTAGTGGGGGTAAATGGGTTAGGGGTTAAGGGTTTAGAGGCTTAGGGTTTAGGGGTTTAAATGGGTTAAGGGTTAGGAATTAGTGTTTAAGGGGTCAAGGGTTAATGGGTTAGAGGTTTAGGTGTTTAAGGGGTTGAATGGTTATGGGTTGGGAATTAGGTGTATGGGTTATAGGTTTAGGGTTTAGGTGTTAATTGGTTTTAGGTTGGCTTAGTGTTTAGGTTGTGATTTAGCAAGCATGATTTTATGGGTTTGAAGTTAGTGGTTAAATGGGGTTAAATGGGTTAGTTTTTAGGGGTTTAGGTGTTGAATTGATTAGGGGTTGGGAATTAGGTCTAAGGGTTTGGGGTTAATGGTTTAGAGGTTTAGGGATTTAGGGTTAAATGGGTTACAAGTTTAGAGGTTTAGGGGGTTAGGGGATTTAGCAGTGAAGGATTTAGGGGTTATGGGTTAGGGTTTTGGGGGTTAAATGGAATCCACACTTAAATGGGTTAGGTTTTTAGGGGTTTAGGGTGTTGAATTGGTTAGGGTTGGGAATTAGGGTTTAAGGGGTTAGGGGTTAAGGTTTTAGAGGTTTAGGGTTTAGGGGGTTAAATGGGTTACAGGTTTAGAGGTTTAGGGGGTTAGGGGATTTAGCGATGAAGGATTTTAGGGGTTAGGGGTTAGGGTTTTGGGGGTTAAATTGAATCCACAATTAAATGGGTTAGGTTTTTAGGGGTTTAGGGTGTTGAATTGGTTAGGGGTTGGGAATTAGGGTTTAAGGAAGAAATAAGGGTTTAGAGGTTTGCTGTTTAGGGTTGAACAAGGTGTGTTTATAAGCCAGGGGTAAGTATTTTAAAGAAGAAGGATTTTAGTTTAGTGTTGAATTGGTTAGGGGTTGCGAATTAGGTCGTTGTTAGGGGTTAGGAATTAGGGTTTTCAAGAGGTCAAGGGTTACCAAGTTGGGTAACTATATTAAGGGGTTAGGGTTTTGGGGTTTAGGCTTTCAATGGGTTAGGTAGTTATGCTTGTTATGCTTAGAAGTTTAGGTTTAGGGTTAAATGGGTTAGGGTCGTATGTTTAGTAGGCAATGGGTTAGGGGTTAAGGGTTTAGAGGTTTAGGGTTTAGGGGGTTAAGGGTTTAGGGGTTAGGAATTAGGGTTTAAGGGGTCAAGGGTTATGGGTTGGGAATTATGGTTTAAGGGGTTAGGGGTTAAGGGTTTTAAGGTTTAGGGTTTAGGGGGTTAAATGGGTTATAGGTTTAGAGTTTTAGGGGGTTAGGGGATTTAGCAGCGAAGGATTTTAGGGGTTAGGGGTTAGGGTTTTGGGGGTTAAATGGAATCCACACTTAAATGGGTTAGGTTTTTAGGGGTTTAGGGTGTTGAATTGGTTAGGGGTTTTGTGGTTTAAGAGCTTAAATGGGTTACAGGTTTAGAGGTTTAGGGGGTTAGGGGATTTAGCAGTGAAGGATTTTAGGGGTTGGGGGTTAAATGGAATCCACACTTAAATGGGTTAGGTTTTTCGGGGTTTAGGGTGTTGAATTGGTTAGGGGTTTTGGGGTTTAAGGGCTTAAATGGGTTAGGGGTTAACGGGTTAGGGGTAGGGTTTAAGGGTTTAGAGGTTTAGGGATTATTAGTTAAATGGGTTAGGGGTTTAGAGGTTTAGTGGGGGTAAATGGGTTAGGGGTTAAGGGTTTAGAGGTTTAGGGTTTAAGGGGTTAAGGGTTTAGGGGTTAGGAATTAGGGTTTAACGGGTCAAGGGTTATGGGTTGGGAATTAAGGTTTAAGGGGTTAGCGGTTAAGGGTTTAGAGGTTTAGGGTTTAGGGGGTTATATGGGTTACAGGTTTAGAGGTTTAGGGGGTTAGGGGATTTAGCAGTGAAGGATTTTATGGGTTGGGGGTTAGGGTTTTTGGGGTTAAATGGAATCCACACTTAAATGGGTTAGTTTTTTAGGGGTTTAGGGTGTTGAATTGGTTAGGGGTTTTGGGGTTTAGGGGCTTAAATGGGTTAGGGGTTAACGGGTTAGGGGTAGGGGTTAAGGGTTTAGAGGTTTAGGGTTTAGGGGTTAAATGGGTTAGGGGTTTAGAGGTTTCGTTGGGGTAAATGGGTTAGGGGTTAAGGTTTTAAAGGTTTAGGGTTTAGGGGGTTAAATGGGTTAGGGGTTAGGAATTAGGGTTTAAGGGGTCAAGGGTTAAGGGATTAGAGGTTTAGGTGTTTAAGGGGTTGAATGGGTTATGGGTTAGGAATTAGGGTTTAAGGGGTTATAGGTTTAGGGCTTAGGGGGTTAAATGGGTTAGGGTTGGTTTAGAGGTTTAGTGGGTTAGGGGATTTAACAGTTAAGGATTTTAGGGGTTAGAAGTTAGGGGTTAACAGGTTAGGGGTATGGGTTAAGGGTTTAGAGGTTTAAGGTTTAGGGGATTAAATGGGTTAGGGGTTAGGAATTAGGGTTTAAGGGGTTAAAGGTTTAGGTGTTTAAGGGGTTGAATGGGTTATGGGTTGGGAATTAGGGTTTAAGGGGTTATAGGTTTAGGGTTTAGGGGGTTAAATGGGTTAGGGTTGGTTTAGAGGTTTAGGGGGTTAGGGGATTAGGGCTAATAGTTTAGGTTTAGGCTAAATGGGCTGGGCGTGCCTAGAGGTTTAGGGGTTGGGGGACTGAAAGCATGACGAGTTGTAGTTTAGGTTTTGGGGGTTAAATGGAATCCGCACTTAAATGGGTTAGGTTTTTAGGGGTTTAGGGTGTTGAATTGGTTAGGGGTTCAGAATTAGGGTTTTAGGGGTTAGGGGTTAAGGTTTTAGAGGTTTAGGGTTTAGGGGGTTAAATGGGTTACAGGTTTAGAGGTTTAGGGGTTTAGGGGATTTAGCAGTGAAGGATTTTAGGGGTTAGGGGTTAGGGTTTTGGGGGTTAAATTGAATCCACACTTAAATGGGTTAGGTTTTTAGGGGTTTAGGGTGTTGAAATGGTTAGGGGTTGGGAATTAGGGTTTAAGGGATTAGGGGTTAAGGGTTTAGGGGTTAGGAATTAGGGTTTAAGAGGTCAAGGGTTATGGGTTGGGAATTAGGGTTTAAGGGGTTAGGGGTTTTTGGGTTTAGGGGCTTAAATGGGTTAGGGGTTAACAGGTTAGGGGTAGGGTTTAAGGGTTAAATGGGTTAGGGGTTAGAGGTTTAGGGTTTAGGGGTTAAATGGGTTAGGGGTTTAGAGGTTTAGTAGGGGTAAATGGGTTAGGGGTTAAGGGTTTAGAGGTTTAGGGGTTAAATGGGTTAGGGGTTTAGAGGTTTAGTAGGGGTAAATGGGTTAGGGGTTAAGGGTTTAGAGGTTTAGGGTTTAGCAGGTTTAGGTTAGGAATTATTATGGTTTAAGGGGTCAAGGGTTATGGGGTTATGAATGGTGTTTACCAAGTTAGGAAGGAGGTGGCCGAGGTTTAGGGTTTAGGGGGTTAAATGGGGTATATTTTTAGAGGTTTAGGGGGTTACAGGATTTAGCAGTGAAGGATTTTAGGGGTTAGGGGTTAGGGTTTTGGGGGTTAAATGGAATCCACACTTAAATGGGTTAGGATTTTAGGGGTTTAGGGTGTTGAATTGGTTAGGGGTTTTTGGGTTTAGGGGCTTAAATGGGTTATAGGTTTAGAGGTTTAGGGGGTTAGGGGATTTAGCAGTGAGGGATTTTAGGGGTTAGGGGTTAGGGTTTTGGGGTTTAAATGGAATCCATACTTAAATGGGTTAGGTTTTTAGGGGTTTAGGGTGTTGAATTGGTTAGGGGTTTTGGGGTTTAGTGGCTTAAATGGGTTAGGGGTAGGGGTTAAGGGTTTAGAGGTTTAGGGTTTAGGGGTTAAATGGGTTAGGGGTTTAGAGGTTTATTGGGGGTAAATGGGTTAGGGGTTAAGGGTTTAGAGGTTTAGGGTTTAGGGGGTTAAGGGTTTAGGGGTTAGGAATTAGGGTTTAAGGGGTCAAGATTTATGGGTTGGGAATTAAGGTTTAAGGGGTTAGGGGTTAAGGGTTTAGAGGTTTAGGGTTTAGGGGGTTATATGGGTTACAAGTTTAGAGGTTTAGGGGTTTAGGGAATTTAGCAGTGAAGGATTTTAGGGGTTGGGGGTTAGGGTTTTGGGGGTTCAATGGAGCCACTCTTAAATGGGTTAGGTTTTTAGGGGTTTAGGGTGTTGAAGTGGTTAGGGGTTTTGGGGTTTAGGGCTTAAATGGGTTAGGGGTTAACGGTTTAGGGGTATGGGTTAAGGGTTTAGAGGTTTAGGGTTTAGGGGTTAAATGGGTTAGGGTTTTAGAGGTTTAGTGGGGGTAAATGGGTTAGGGGTTAAAGGTTTAGAGGTTTAGTGTTTAGGGGGTTAAATGCGTTAGCCTGGTTAGGAATTAGGGTTTAAGGGGTCAAGGGTTAAGGGGTTAGAGGTTTAGGTGTTTAAGGGGTTGAATGGGTTATGGGTTGGGAATTAGGGTTTAATGGGTTATAGGTTTAGGGTTTAGGGGGTTAAATGGGTTAGGGTTGGTTTAGAGGTTTAGCGGGTTAGGGGATTTAGCAGTTAAGGATTTTAGGGGTTAGAAGTTAGTGGTTAATGGGGTTAAATGGGTTAGGTTTTTAGGGGTTTAGGGTGTCTAATTGGTTAGGGGTTGGGAATTAGGGTTTTAGGGGTTAGGGGTTAAGGGTTTAGAGGTTTAGGGTTTAGGGGGTTAAATGGGTTACAAGTTTATAGGTTTAGGGGGTTAGGGGATTTAGCTGTGAAGGATTTTAGGGGTTAGGGTTTTGGGGGTTAAATGGAATCCACACTTAAATGGGTTAGGTTTTTAGGGGTTTACGGTGTTGAATTGGTTAGGGGTTAAGGGTTTAGGGGTTAGGAATTAGGGTTTAAGGGGTCAAGGGTTATGGGTTGGGAATTAGGGTTTAAGGGGTTAGGGGTTTTGGGTTTTAGGGGCTTAAATAGGTTAGGGGTTAACGAGTTAGGGGTAGGGGTTAAGGGTTTAGAGGTTTAGCGTTTAGGGGGTTAAATGGGTTAGGGGTTAGGAATTAGTGTTTAAGGGGTCAAGGGTTAATGGGTTAGAGGTTTAGGTGTTTAAGGGGTTGAATGGGTTATGGGTTGGGAATTAGGGTTTAAGGGGTTATAGGTTTAGGGTTTAGGGGGTTAAATGGGTTAGGGTTGGTTTAGAGGTTTAGGGGGTTAGGGGATTTAGCAGTTAAGGATTTTAGGGGTTAGAAGTTAGGGTTAATGGGGTTAAATGGGTTAGGTTTTTCGGGGTTTAGGGTGTTGAATTGGTTAGGGGTTGGGAATTAGGGTTTAAGGGGTTAGGGGTTAAGGGTTTAGAGGTTTAGGGTTTAGGGGGTTAAAGGGGTTATAGGTTTAGAGGTTTAGGGGATTTAGCAGTGAAGGATTTTAGGGGTTAGGGGTTAGGGTTTTGGGGGTTAAATGGAATAAACACTTAAATGGGTTAGGTTTTTAGGGGTTTAGGGTGTTGAATTGGTTAGGGGTTAAGGGTTTAGGGGTTAGGAAATAGGGTTTAAGGGGTCAAGGGTTATGGGTTGGGAATTAGGGTTTAAGGGGTTAGGGGTTTTGAGGTTTAGGGGGTTAAATGGGTTAGGATTGGTTTAGAGGTTTAGGGGTTTAGGGGATTTAGCAGTTAAGGATTTTAGGGGTTAGGAGTTAGGGGTTTCGGGGTTTAAGTGCTTAAATGGGTTAGGGGTTAACGTGTTAGGGGTAGGGATTAAGGGTTTAGAGGTTTAGGGTTTAGGGGTTAAATGGGTTAGGGATTTAGAGGTTTAGTGGGGGTAAATGGGTTAGGGGTTAAGGGTTTAGAGGTTTAAGGTTTAGGGGGTTAAGGATTTAGGGGTTAGGAATTAGGGTTTAAGGGGTCAAGGGTTAAGGCGTCAAGGGTTAGTTTTCTGCAATAACATAATTCTCCAATCCCATACACTTATGCTTGGAATGTCACACTTAACATTCATTTCCTTTTCGGATAATATTATTTATCCCCTTACATCCATACCTAGGAAAATAAACTTCATTTCAATTTAATATTGTGAAACTAAATTGGAATATAAGAGGACCCATTCCAAGAAGGACATCTCACTCAATGTTCAAATAATATTGTTTATTCCCTTACATCCATACCTAGGAAAATAGACTTCCTTTCAAGTTAATCGTGTGAAACTGAAGTGGAAGATAAAGTGACCCATTCCAAGAAGCTCATCTCACTTCAAAAATTTCTCGAGATTTCTAAGAATTTATAATGATATTAAGGTGCTATGCATTGTCTCCTTTATCACCTCTTTGCATTTAGTCAATTGTTTTTAAAATTTAAATTTATTCATTAATTTCAAAAAAAATATTATATAAATTATATATAGTTGTTTTTATTTTTATTTATGTTTTAGAATTTTATTTTATTTATATTAATATATCAATTAGTTTTATATAAAATATTTTTAGTTTTTTATATAACATTGATTTTACAAAATATTGTAACAAAATGTATTTAATTAAATCTTCATGTATTTTTTATCATTAATAATAATAAAATAATTTAAAATAAAATTATAATTTCATTATTTTTTATCATTTTTTAATTTTAATAAAGTACTATTAAAATTATATAAAGTACCAATTCTAAAGTACCAAGAGTTTTATATAAAATAAAGTACCAATTCTAACAACTTAATAATTTTGGCATTTTATTATAGGAATAAAACTCTCGGACGAGAGTTGAAAAAATTCTAGGATGAGAGTTTTTAAAACTCTCATACTAGAGTTTTTAAAACTCTCATACGAGAGTTTTTTAACTTTCGTCCGAAAGTCTTCCCGAGAGTTTTCGTCAATAAAACTCTCGGACGAGAAAATGCATAACTCTCATCCGAGAGATTTTTAACTCCGGTTAAACCCAATAAAACTCTCAGACGAGAGTTTTTAAAACTCTCGGTCGAGAAATAGAGTTGACTATTTTCTTGGACGAGAAATTAAAAATTTCTCCCAAATTCTAGCCATCCGCCAAAAAGTGTTTCCCAACTTCGCGATTTCACCCATAAGAAAAAGGAAAAAGAGACATAATCAATAACATGATTTTGTTGTCTTATTACCACTAAATTCATATGATCGATTATATTTATCATGTTGGTTCTTTCCCATATTTTATAACTTTCTTTGATTTTTACTTATGGAGTAGGCACAAGGGAATATTCTTTTCCATTGAGCTGTTCAGACTTATTCCACCATCCCTACTCTTAAGGAGTGCTGAACCATCCTTTATGAATAAATAGGAAAGTGCTGCTATATGAAAAGAAAAATATTTACATATTTCATTAATAATTTTATAATTTGACACATGGAGGATAGGGGGTCTCATCAAGAGCTGGCCTACCATGTTCATAAGGAAGCAAGTGAAGTGGCATTCCCATCATGGCCACCAAACCAGGGATATGGTCCAATGGACAATGGAAAAAATTAAGAAGTCCTTGGAACAAGAGGTCTCATCACGAGCCGGCCTGCCCACTTTTCACTTCTTCCCAGTGAATGGCATTGTGATTTATCTGGTCACCAAGCCAACACAATGGCCTCCGTTATGACAATTCACAAGCACTTCCTCAACATAAATAAAGGACAATGGTTCCAAGGGTGAGAGAGAAACTCTGTCAAGGTTATGGACACTTGTGGGCAATAGAGCTCTGCTGATGGTATTGGAGTCACATTTATACACATCCAGTATAAATTTGAGCCACCCATTACCCTGTTGGGGTTCCCATGTTTTGGCCAGATTGGCAAGACCAAAAGATGAGACAACATCATAACCACTTTCAGACCCTAGGATCTAGCCCTCCTCGGTCTAGAGAGGGATCTCTCTATATATGCAAAGGTTTTATGTCTTTGAAGCTCTGTGTTAAGATATTATGCTAGTTATAAGGCTCGGTTTTGTTTGATTGATTGTTTGTTTGGTTGTTGGGAATCGGAAAGGAAGGGTTCAATGTGAGGCAAGGATGTGCAAAGAGGGTTTTAGGCAAAGGAGATATGATTTCAAAGAACACTCGAGACCATTGGGAAATGGAGTCAGGAAAGGGTTTACTTACTTTTCAATATACAGGCTTCAGTTGGGCTAGTCATCTAAAGCATTGGATCTTAAATATGATAGTGTGACATGAAATGGCAAGAAAGAAGGTGAAAGGCAAGGAAACCTCCAAGGTGACCTTTCAGAAATAAAATCCAGGGACAAGACATGCCATTGGACAACCTGTGATCTGAAACCTAAAAGGTTAACTCTTTAGACAAGGAAACATTAAAGATTTAAACACAAAGGTGAAAACCTGAGATTAGAGAGAGACTTTGAACTCTCAATGCTTTGGTATCCAGCTTAAGGGAACTTAGAAAGGTTCAATTAATTGAAAAGGACCCTAGTGAGTTAGAGACAAATTTATAACCCCCAGTATCCCAATTCATTCAATTAAAGCCTAACAAGAACATCTAAGAACAGATTCATTAATTCATACATCAGCTAGCAGTATATATCTGACCACTACACTGGTTAAATTAGCTTGAAATAAATTCTCAGATAACACATACAGCAGAAAACATCAAAGGCAGGGAGAGTAGAAACATAGAGTACCTAACAAGGGTAAATCCTATGCCAGATTTCTGATGTGTGCCAGAAGAAATGAAATGTAATGAACTACAAAGTAAAACAAGGACAAAGATAGAAAAACATCACCACTGCTTTAAATCAGGATCCAAAGAAATGTGCTTGTCATATTAAAGAGCAACACCAGTCATGTACAACATTACCAACAGATTGATATTCAATCTGAAAACATCTTCCTCGGCCTATCTTACAACTTTACGCAGAGAACTATGTCTTAAGAGAAACAGCTTACAATTCATAGATATTCAATCAACAACCCTTACAATGAGTGTCTCATGAGTTTTTATCAAAAAGAGAGGCAGAGGAGGTAGATGAAACCCTAAATGAAGCATTAATCAGAGTAGGAGCAGTGGGTCGAAACCCATTCTATTTTAATGTCTATGCATCAAAATTCTGTACTCTTTGGGAGAAAGAGTGGTTTTTGACAAGCTGCAATTTACTCCAGGTATGTTCGTGATGTACTCTTGGCTGTAGTACTCTGCAGTACTCCGGTGACTTAAAAAAAGGTAGAACAATGATTCTGGGGTCTGCCATACTGTGTAACTAATACTTCTGGTAGCATTAGGACTGTTGTCAGGGAGGAAATCTTCTCATGGACTCAATCGTAGAACAAGGAAAGTACGGGTATTGTGTCCTTTCTCGGAGGGAAACTTCTACTGATGTGAAACCATTGATGATATATTTTCCTGCGTGCTAGGCCTTCTGTGTGATCCATGAGGTTTTCAATTTAATACTTTGCCATTAAAATATTGAATTAAGGCTTAATCATCTTCAATGATGTGCATTAGAACTCCTTAACTCTGTATTGATACTCTTTGCCATTTCATGACTGTTTGTCTGCGCAATCTGAGCTTTAATTGCTCCGGAGAGATTTTATAGAGTTTCAACTCTACTATTTTTAATGAGAGTCATGTCAAAACACATTCCCAGGCTTTTTCTTCGTAATTTTCAATCCCTGAAAATGGTCTTCCCTGCGTTCCGTGCCACTGTAATAGTGACTTTGAACAATGGCGGCGTTCACCGCCCATACCCTGCAAAACACACAAAATTGTTAAGAAATCCATGCTGGAGGGGGATGGATGCTTTGAAGGCCTGCGGAATGGTGATGAAACCATGGAGGAATGGTGAAAACATACCAGATAATGCAGAAAATGGTGGAAGACTAGACAGATGGAGGCTTAGTGGAGAAATGCACGGGGGTTGTTCGATCGTGCATGGGGGCGATGATCGACGGCGGGAAATGAGCGATGGAAGGGTTTTGGAAATCGGGTGAAATACCAAGAAAACGGGAAAATGTGATGAAAATGTGACGCAGAGCCTAGGAAGTGGGACCCGGTCAATGGCGGGGACGAGGATTTAATCTGGACCTTCCGTTCTCAGGAGGAGATCGACGGCTATGAATGCATCGGATGGCGATGGATGGTGGGCCAGGCGTCATGTTTTCTTTGGACTATCCCCCGAGCATCTTTGGGGAGCGATCACCATCGGATGGCCAGCCTCTGATTGGATGGCACACACGCATATCACGCCGGGCCCGCAGTCGAACTTTAATGCTCAATGAGGGCGGTTTTCAATAGTGCTAAAAGTCACGTGTCGGCTGGTGAATGACATCGTTGCCGAATAAAAAATACAGCCCGCCTTCCAAAGGCGGTGCGATGAAAACCGCCAGTTTGGATGGGACGCGACCGCGGGGACTACCGGAGTAGATGATTTGTAGGCCGTTGATCTGCGGATCATATGGATGGTGGATATGCGATCAGAGTGGTGAACAGGGTGGGCCACGGACGTGATGAGATTTGCGAAGACCGTCAGATCGGTATATATCGACGGCAGGTATTGCGCCCAACCATGATCCGATAATTGCACTACGGGATAACACCTGGTTTCAGCGCCTGGGTCATGTGGAGAAATGGTTTACAGGGGCTGGCCGAAAGGGGCTAAGCCTGCATATGAAGAATATGGGTTTTTCGCCTATTTTTAGTGCAATTTGAGGCCGAGAAGGGGTAACGGTAGAGGGAAGGAGGGGTTATTTGGCCAAACAAAGAGTGTTTGTGAGGCTTAGGAGGGATTTGGGACGATTTGGGGGATTAATGGGGAGAAAGGAGAGGAGTAAAAATGGGAGAAAATAGAGGTTAAATGGGGGTGAAATAAGAGGAAAATAGAACCTTTTGGGAAATTTCTTCACAGCAGAAAGGCTTTCTCATGTAAAAAGCAGTGGGGATTCATTTAAAGGACAAAGGCAGAGGGAGGCTTCAAGGATGATGTGTTTTCAGGGGAAATGCATTCCTTGAAGGCTCAAAAACGATTTAGCCTCCTTTTTTGCTTGTCAAAAAATTCATAGGGGGCTAACATACCCCACCAAGCGAACTATTTTATGGTCAGGGTGATCCATGCAAGAACTTGGCTATGTGGATGGAGGCATGGAAAGAAAAGACATGGGAGGAATGGGTTCATATGTTTATTCACTCATTAGGACCGGTGCCCACTACATGGTATTTGGAAGTTGAGCGACACCGAGGCACGAGACATTGGATCACAATGACTGATGACTTCCTACCAACCTTTAGCTTGGACAGAGGATCAGAGGGATTGGACGAAGTGTTGCAGGATATAGATGTTCTTGTCTTTGACAATTCCCGACCAGAGAAGGAACGCATTGCGCCAGCATGATATGCGTAGATGCGAGACATTGTCAACTTCAGGAACCTATCAATAGAAGAGAATGAAGATGATCCCAAAAATGTTAACATCCCTGAGTCCGAAGGAGAGGGCACAGTTACAGGGCCCTCATTAGGAATGGTAGACGTAGCCAAACCTTTGAAATTGAAAGAATTCAACATTGGGATGGAAAATTAGCCCAAGTTGGCCAAAATTTGGGATTACTAGGATGATGATATAGTAGGAAAAATTGCGGAGCTACTGACAGAATATCAGGACCTATTTCCTACAAAGTTCTCTCAGCTCAAGGGAATTATAGGATACTTGGGTGTTATGAAGATCACCTTGAAACTAGATGCTCACCCTATCAAGCAGCGCCCATATCACTTAAACCCCAAGAACAAGTAGAAAGTGAAGCAGGAATTAGAAAATATGGTGGCTACGAGCATTATTAAACCAATCAAACAGTCTGATTGGGTAAGTCCAATGGTGGTTTAGGAGAAAAATACCAAAGGAGAGAAGGAATTGTGTCAATCTGCGCAAATTGAATGATGTATGTGTGCATGACTCCTTCCCTACCCTGTTTTCTGATGAAATCCTGGATAATGTGGGAGGGAAAGAAGCGTATTCATTTACTGATGGATTTTCGGGGTATAATGAAATCATAATTGCACCATAAGACCGCAACAAGATCACTTCCGCCACTAAGTGGGGTTCTTTCCAATATATTGTCATGCCATTTGGATTGAAAAATGCACCTACACTCTTCTCACGCGTGGTAGTAGTTGTGTTCAAGGAATTTAGTCATAAATTCTTGGAGTTATATTTTGATGACTGGACGGTGTTTGGATTGGTTAAGAACCATGTGTCGAACCTGCGCATGATGCTTGATGCTTGTAGAAGCACCATATTTCTCTCAACATAAAGAAATGTATATTCTGCGTACCTTTTGGGATTTTATTGGGACATATAGTCTGTCACCAAGGATTTATGGTAGACCCAACCAAGATAGCAGTTATCATCAACCTAGAAGTTCCCACTATAGAGAAACAGCTACGCTCCATCTTAGGACACGCCGAGTACTACAGGAATTTCATTCAAGGCTACGCTCTGATCACTGCGCAAATGGAGAAGTTACTTAAGAAGGATGTGTCATTCTTTTGGGATGAAGAATGTCAGAGGAGTTTTGAGCTGCTAAAAGAGAATATGGTCACAACACCTATCTTGATATTCCCAGACTAGTCTAAGGTTTTTCATGTGCATGTGGATGCCTCGGGTATAGCACTTGGGGTTGTTTTAGCGGAACCATGAGAAGGAGACATCGATCACCCTGTTGCTTTTACCAGTAGGAAGCTCTCCAGTGTAGAGCGCAACTATTCTACCATAGAGAGAGAGGGAATGGCTATGGTGTATGCTCTGCAAAAATATAGGAACTATCTGTTAGGAGGGAATTTCAAAATGTTCACTGAATACTCCGCTTTAAAGTACCTGGTAAATAAGCCTGTGTTGGGGTGGAAGATCTGAAGATGGTTGCTGCTCTTTCACGAGTATGATTTTGAGATTATTGTGAAGCCCGGAAGACTAAATGTTGGACCTGATCACCTGTCACGAATCGAAAGGGGGGAAAAACCATCCAGCCTGGAGGAAGGGTTATGTGATGCGCAGTTGTTTGCCATCAAGGTGGTTGATGAGAACTTTGCATATATTATTCACTTTCTGAACACTAGAAGCGCGCCTGCTGAGTATTTAGTACAACAGAAAAATGAGTTAGTGGTGTGCACAACTAATTTTAATTTGATTATGGGTCAATTGCATAAGTTAAGAGCAGATGAAGTACTCATGAGATATGCATTGGAGCATGAAAGATAGGATATATTGGCCGAGGCTCATGGAGGGGTGGAAGGAGGCCACTATGTTGGAAAATCCATTGCGCAGAAGGTGTTGCACGCTGGGTTATGGTGGCCCACCCTACATAGTGATGCACATGCATACTGCCATGATTGTGATGCATGTCAAATAATAGGAAATCCCTTGTGTAGAGATGAAATGCCCCTGCAACCACAAGGGCTCTGTAGGCCTTTGATAAATGGGCTATAGATGTTATTGGGCCCATTAACCCCCTAGGAAATAATATTGAAGCATGTTATATTATCACTGCAACTAATTATGTAACCAGATGGGCAGAGGAAAAAGTAGTAAAGGATTTTACGAAAGATACTACTGCGCACTTCATCTTTGAGCACATTTTGACTAGGTTTGGCTTTCCAAATATTCTTATGAGTGATAGAGGTACACACTTCATTAATGAAACCATTGAAGCATTGACTGAGGAATTTCAGATCCACCACTAGAAGAGTATCACTTATCACCCACAAGAAAATGGTGCAGTAGAAGCTTTCAACAAAATTCTGGAGAACGGGCTCAAAAATATTTGTAATTCCAATCGGAATGATTGGGATGTGCACATCTCTTCAGTGTTATGGTCTTATAGAACCACATGCAAGAAGTTTATAGGGAAAAAACCTTTCATGATGGTCTATGGGTAGGAAGCCATCATGCCAATGGAATATATTGTCCCAAGGTTATGCATCGCAACTTTCACTAATATGCCTAAAGTTGACATTATGGAGGAATGCTTGGCGCAACTCTTTGCCTTAGAAGAAGATCGATTCATTGCTAATTTCCATCAGCAAGTGTAGAAGGCAAGCGAAAAAACCTGGCATGATAGGCACATCAAGTAGAAGGTATTCAAGGAGGAATATTTGGTCTTGTTGTATGATAGTTAGTTTGCGCGCCACCCCAGGAAGTTCAGGAAGCATTGGTTAGGGCCATATATTCTGAAGGAGATCACTAATGATGGTGCAGTGTGCCTAACCACGCTGCATGGAGAGAGTCTCCCAGGATATGTTAATGGGGGAAGGTTGAAGCCATATAGGGATAATCCGATGTCTACCGAATGACTATATGGCCAGAGCATCAAAATTAAAGGGTCTACGTGCAGTATAAGGGAAAGGCATAGGCAGGTGCGACGGGAGCATAAGGATGACGCGCACGAAAAGAAACTAGCTGTTGGAATTGTAAAACTGGGTGAAAAGGTGAAATTACCGTTAGATGGAGCGGAGTTTTCACATTTAATGAGGCAATCTTGGAGGATTTTTTACCATTGTCTTGAAGGTAAGTGGAAATTAATGAGAATCCGACTGTTTCTACCGTGGATGGCTTATAAAAAGGTGGTCACGGGTCTTAATTGGTTCCTTTACTATTTGAACATTTGGTGCCTTGTGATTGTCTATAATCTCTGCTATCTTGCTATTTGTAAGCTCTATATGTCTGGTAGTGAATCCCCTTCTGACATCAGTAACCCTAAGTTCATATTCTGACCGAGAATGACAGCCACCAACCCCTCTGACGAGCCCTCTGCGTATATCACTGCATCGACCGAGATGGGGTCAGATGAAGTTTGAGATGTAATCCCTGAGGCAGAAGAATTTGTGTCCTCGATGAATGAGGGCAAGAGAAAAGTATCAAAGTGAGCTTCCTCAAAGCCGCATACCTCTCTGTGTAACGTGACATCCCCAAGGTAAGGTACTAAGGAGCGATCCCCCATCGGCAATCCATCAAAGCACCTAATGATTACTAGACAAGAAGCATTGTTTATGGAACCTATCTCATGGCAGCCACCCTACGTTAAGCCATGAAAACCCTTTGTGCGCAAGCCACAGAACATCAACACTATTTGGAAATATCTGCAAATGCCATTGATCCCTCAGGATGTCCCTCTTATTGACGAAATGTTTGGCAAGATCCCTCAGATAAATTTTGATGATTATGATCTTGCAAATGAAGCAAATTTCCTTGAGCTCGCACCAGGAAATTACTTGGAACAGGTGTTGTATGACGATGTGCCCAAGGTAGAGTTGATGCCCTAGGGGCACGAGCTGCATAGAACAGGAGTCCTCAACCTGCTCAGAATTCCATATTTCGGGAGGTACCCCATCACTAGAATTTTCATGCACCAACTACTGGCTTTAGTCCACGAGGGATCCCTATGGATTCAAGGGAGAATTCCTATAGATGTCGCGCTGATCCATCAGATCACTGCCCTGCCCAAGAAGGGCCCCCATCCAATGAAGGGATTCGAGAAAAGCAACCAGTTAAAGGTAGCAACTAATGTTAAGAACAAATACAAGGTGGGATGGGATAAGCGGGGCTTTATGGTCCAAATCATCGATGACCCAGCGGTGCGCATGGGCACCCTCGTACTCGGATGCAAGTTCATGAGGAAGTGTCGACCGAAAACGGTACGTCATTTCCTTGGCAGGGAAATGTGAAAAAGGGATGTTGTATAATTGGTCACAGTTTTTATGTGAGGGGTATATGGAAAATGTGTGCGAGGCGCAGGAACTTGGGAAGTAGTTCTACTACTCGTGGCTTCTACTTCTGGTTGCCCTAGTGGCATGGGAAACCCAATTGATGCAATCCTCCTTGAAATAGAACCAGGCATATGCGAAGGGGAGCGCTACGCTAACTTGTGGGACTCATCAAACTCCTGGCGAGTGGAGGAAAATAAAATTTTCTGGGTACTTTTTGAGGGTGTGCTGGTGAAAGCTATCCATTCCAGGCCATGACTCTCGTCGGCAGTCCATGAGAAGTATAAAAGCATCACAGAATTTTAGGTGACCATGCACAACGTCCAAATCAAGGCGCGCAAGGACTAAAACTGGAACACCTTGCCCTATATTGTCACGGAGGCAGAAATTGACCATGTCATGGGGACATGGCTGAATTCATGGAAGATTGGGCTTGGCTCCACCCAGCCCATTATGCTGTCCACGTCGGGCAAAGACATTGCCCCAAAAGATATGGCTCCAAAAGACACAACAGAGCCGTGAATGGAGACAGGAGGAAAATATACTGGGACTAAACAGAAAAGGACCTAGATGCAGATAAAGACAAGGATTAGGAGTTCGAAGGTGACCATGAGGAGGCGAACCTCGGAGGTTTGGATGGCCTCAATAGAGATGGTGTTGAATATCCACGTGGCACCAAGCAAGGCAGAGAAACATCTAAAGGGCCGTGCAAGAAGAGAAAAGGGTCCAAGGCCGGAGGTGAGGAAGAGGCTACTATGACCGAAGAGGACCTTGATAAGATTGCAGACATCGTTGCTTCAGCATTAGAGGACCGCTAAAACACGATGGAGACCCAATACAAGGTCATGGTGGAAGCTTTAAAGTCAAGTTTGCAGGTCCTACAACTGAAAACAGATACATTGAAAGTGAGCGTAGATCAAACGAGGTTGGTGCAAGCGAGCCTACCATCCACTTCGATCGTCGCGACTACAATAAGTAGAATCTACCCCTTCTCAAGTGTAATGGTGTCTATGGAACAAGAAGAGTTGTGCGCGCAGGTCCAAACCTGCCCCGAGGTCGGCATCGACCTTGCGAAGTTGCCAAGTCGGTAGCTCCATGCTCTACACACCTTCATATCTGCAGAACTACAGAGCAGAGAGGTGTGTGCACAATAGCAAATAAGCGAGGCTGAGCAGATTGTAGAAACCAAGATGGCAGAGTTTAGCCAGGCTCAGACAACTCAATAGGCAGTCGTATCTCATCGCACGGAGCTGGAAAGCCTCATTAACAGATTATGTGGAAAGATCCCCGATGTCGTCATCCCAGCCTCCACCACGCCGCAAGAAAAAATTGAGAGCCTGGTCGCATCCCTCAAAGCTTCCAAGTCCGAGATCCAGTTGATTAGAGCAGATTTCGAGCAGCAAATTGCTGCCTTGCAGGTGTAGATACAGCTTGAGACTCCCCCAGAGGTGTGCACGCAACGGGCAGCCGTCATTAAGGACGCATCAACCATCATTTCAACATATTTTTCCTATGGCTCCACATTGCTCGAGACCACGATGGGATTATGGACCTCTGTCTAGATAGATCACTTAGCAAAAAAGATTATTTAGGAGCTGTGCGGTAAGGAGTAGGAGTTCAACGACTTACAGGAGGCTTTGCCCACATTCATCGCTAACTAGTGAATGGCATGCCTTCAAACCAGCTAGGCATTGCGAGATGAGGTTGAGAAGCTCTGCCACAAGAAAAATATCGTCACTGATCATATGAAGGCATGGGCAGACAATGCAATGAGATATTCTCAGGACCTTGACGTTGTAGCCTGAAACTTGAACTAGACATTGCAGAGCATCACTTTGGCTGCTGAAGGGCCGACTTCAAAAAAATTGATAAAGACCGTGGAAAGCATAGCAGACCAAAGTGCGGGTGTCCTGGCACCATTTTCTGCTACTATCGAAGTGCTCCAGACCAAAATGAAGACTCCAGTAGCAGTGGGACGAGTCACAAGATTGTGTTGGGGGCCTGTTGGAGTGGGGTCCCCTAAGTCTGAAGACCATTTTTGCTATATTTTTGTAATAGATTTAGTCGTGCGCAGGGGGTTTGGGGTGGATCAAAGCCCCCCATGAATTGTAATGGGTCAAAAGGGTAGATCAAGGGGCCGCAAACCATAGTTTGCAGACCCTAGAGTAGTGTAAGCCAATAGTATAAATAGAAGTCTAGATCGAGTCTAACAAGGCATTTTTTTGGGATAAGTCTGAAAATTGATGTTAGATTTGGTGACTTTGTGATATTTTGTGCGGGTTTATCTGGGTAAAAGGCTCCTGCTGACTATGTGCACGGAGACCTTAGTCCTTCTATGTGCAGAGACCGATGGTTGTGTGCGCGGGTTGTTGAAGGGTTTTGTATGCAGGATCTAAACTGATATTAATAAAGGAATGTTGTTGTGGATATCTGAGTCTGAAATGCAGCTCTTGTCTATGTTATGAATGTTTCTGCATCTTATTTTTTATTCCTATATTGTCTACACTTAGATCACTTGCTCAACTGTGTTTTGGTTTATATGAATGTTTATTGGATAGATATGATGGTATAAGCTTCTAATATTATGTGTTAAGGGTTATTACTTTGATTATAAATGTTGTGTTAACTTGCACAAGTATTGACCTAAATCTGTCTGCAAGGGTTTCCTGGTTAGGCCTTCTGTTGCATAAGTCTGTTTATGATTGTTTCATATGTAAGGGCATCCATATCACTTAATTCTCTCTCAGGGTGCGGAAACCTAGTTCCAGCACCCCCCCATACTGCTTTGGATGATACTTTTACTTGCACAAGCAAATCATTGTCGAAAGGGCCAGTAGTTAGAGGGTTTTTTTGGTTAATCTCAAATATGAACCTAGGTCAAGACCCCCCAAGCCAATAGTTATGGTTTCCCTCAGGGAGGGGCCAGCACCTCTAGCACTTATCCCCCTCCCAGCAACATGTATCCAAGACAAAGCACATTTTCCCCATTGCATCAACCGATACCAAGACCTGCGATGGCTCAAACTATCATACCCTAATGTTGCTCAACCTCCTTTCTTTCTATATCAACATCCCAATGCTCCAACCCCTCTAGCACCCTCTAGCATTAGCACCCCAACCTCTTATTACTTCTCAAACTCCACCGTAGCAACCACCTCCTCCTCTGAATCAGGTGTATGTGCAGCAGAGCGCGACTGATCCTCTCACTTCCAAGAAAAATAAGAAAGGAAACCAAAATAAACCCATGAAAGTTAATCAAGGGTGCCAACCTAACCAACCAAACACTAACAACCGTCAATATGGCACTCAGCCCAAACAGGATAGGCTTCTTCATACGAATAAACCTTTTTCTTGTTGTGTTGTGCATGTCCATTATACTCACGATTTTCCCCTTTTACCGCAAATGTGCCAGCTGTGGGAAGAACAAGCATCATCTAGAGGAAAACAAGTCATGGTTTTAGCTCCTCCACATATTGCTCCTGTTCAACCGGTTGTTCTTATTAATCCTTTCCCTCAGCAAGGATATGTGGTTGCCCAACCCCCTCAAGGTCAAGTCACCCCTCAACCTCCTCAGTCTAGTACCTATGATTACTGGATTCTCATGATGAATTCTGACGTGGCTAATACCGTGGATGTCAACCTCCAAACTCGGTCGCACAATTATGGCAAGCCTCCTGCTTCGTCGACAACCGAGCCTCAAATCATTGTTTCCATAGATTCTAGTTCGACACTAAATGTTCCCTTACATATCCCTCAGCCATGGGCATAGGCCCTTCCCAAGATCCCCAAAGGGCCATTACGCTAAACTGTTGCTTCCTCCAAATCCGCCCATAACTACAGCATAATAGATGACTTCACATAATCTCCTACTGTCATGTCAATTTTGGAAGTCCTCCAATTGTGCCCTTCACAACGTAAAGCTCTATTATCTCCTCTGGGCATTGTGGATCCCTCATATCATCGTTTTATCGTCTTTGACGTTGACAATAAGAACATCCCCCCTTACCTTCATCTGTTGCCTTCCAAATACCAGTCAAGATTCATAATGCCTATGTATCACAATGTATCATTGACGAGGGTGCTATTGAAGGTTGAAACAAGAAACAGTGAAATTGGCATCCGGAAACAACATCCTTGATCCTAGTGAAAATTAAGCACCTACACTAGGTGGGGCCCACACTGGCTATTTTTAGGTGTATGTCTATTTTTATAATGTTAAGAAAATTCCATTTATAGTGGGATTCTATTTTTAGAATGGTGATCAAATTATATTTATATATGAGGTTCTATTTTTAGATGCATGTGCGAAGTCTATTTATAGATCGCATGTCTAAAAATAGAATGCATGTCGAATATTATTATCTCTTAATAATAATTGGACAATAAATATTAAAGTATTCTCATGGAGCACTTGAAATCAGTTAAATGAAGTGGAAAACTAGTTAGCTGAAGGAAATTTTAGTTCAAAGGTTGGTTGGTGGGACATGCAAGTGGACTTGAGTTGTAACATAGTGATTCTAGTTGTAACAGAGTTGGATGTGTAGTTATGTGAGTTGTAAAGTAGTTTAACTCGGTTAAGTGAGTTAAACTCAGTTGTGCTAGTTGTAACTAGTTGTAACTAAAGATACACTAGTGAGAGATTAGTGAATTAAATATTAATTATTCACATGGAGGTGATCTCATTTTAGTGAAGATTTACTATTAACTACATGCATGTCGGATCAGTGGTGTTCCCATTAGTATGTAGGTGAAATGAATGAGATGACTATCATGACAATTGTACTATATTGGGGTGGGTTGCATTCTTGCAAGCTAAATACACATTGGATATGATCATAGGGATAGCGCAATTGAGGAAGATGAAATTCTTTGTGATTAAGGATTGCATTCATCAGGAACTACGTGAGCAAGGCCAGCTATCTGGAAGCAGTAAATTGGCTAAGGGATTTGCCAATTTTTGTATGACGGTGTGAGACAATTAGCTGATGTACTGAGAGATCTTGTGATTGGAGTTTTATATGTATTTGTTTCATGATTCCTTGTGGAATATAAAATATATGATAGAGGGGTTTTGAGCAGTAAGCTTTCCCCGGGAATATCGAGTGTTGTACTGTTTTTTTTTGATATATTATTCTTTTGCTTATGTAGGTTATAAAATGTATTTTTATTCTGCAAAAGATTTTGCCAATCAATTTTAATTTATTTATTTCTAGCATGTTGTTAGTCAGACAGTGATACAGGAATAACACATGCCATGCATGTTGTATAATTTCTACAAACGCATCCACCTGCATGATGTCCACCTCTGTTTGGAAGAAACTCGGATCACCTGTGTTAGTCCCATCCACCATCACTTTGTGTGCTTGGGATGGTCACTCTTCCCAGCCCCTTGGCATGTACCACAATGCCTTGTCACTCTTGCAGGGAATATTGTTTGTATTAACATTGAGGCCATTTATGCCCCATTGGATATCTATGCGATGTCTAATGTCGCATCTGCGGTTCACCGTAAGATGTGTTTTCCTCATAATAAAAAGATCATTACCATAGATTAGTTGACATATTACGAACCGAAGTCTCAACTCTCTCTCTCTAAGTCTATCATATATTTGGTGGATGATAAACAAATAGTCTCACATTTTACCAATGTTTCACTCAGAGTCTATAAAGATTCCACCTTTCTTGGTGCTTTCTGGTTCCCCCCCTCATCGCCGAGATCCCGAAGCTTGTCGAATTTTTGAATGATGCAATCGTCTTGGACTAGCCACAAACAGTTCATTTCAACCAACCAGCATCCTACGCCTCTGCAACCTGCTAGTGGTCACTCGACGGAGCCTTCAGGACCTTATTTTCAAGGAACTTCTCCCTCTGTTGGTGTCTCTTTTACTCCTTTTCATGAAGCAGGTTCCCACCTAGCCGCCAGCCG